>JAYESA010000016.1:11497815-11967815 GCA_036927795.1 Iris macrosiphon | reverse complement strand
GTTAGATCCAACTCAATACTGGAAGACATGGCTAGTTTGTCTGCCCTCGTCCACCAACAACGGGAGAAAATACAGCTTGCAAGCTGTGTGGAAAATATGACCCTTCCTCTCTCCTGGATGAATCGTCATATCAAGTTGCTGATTATCCCGAGCAAAGGAAGCTATGATATCCTTCCATGATCCATCGTTGAAGAGGACATTTGCTCGAAGAAGCCTTCTTTTTCGGTTCCTTACATGCTGAAAGAGCATGATCTTCTTCTTCCTCAAGTCAACCCAACGAACTCCGGCAATTATCTCTGTGTGGTGAAGGAAATATAGGAATAACAGGTTAACTCATCAGCCTTTATATAGGCAAAAGAGAACACACCGAATCCCAACAAATCCCCAAAAATCTGCCAAAGAAATTAGCCTCGAGGAACGAGTCAGATTTGACCGTTTCATGCTTCATTCAAAGTGTTTCAAATTACGAGGAATTTAAAAACTTTGAAGGGGGTCTTGTAGAAGCATGAAAAATACGCTGTAGAGTTATACGCAGTATTTCAGTGCTGGGCGGCGTAAAACATAACTTCAGAGCCATCGGCGTACAACAGGGCTTCATCACTAGTACAGCATAAAATATAAGCTCCAGGACAACCCCGCGTAATGCCTCAGCCGTGGAGAGTCTTATGTATGCTATGGTATGTACGAGACTAGATATTGCTTACGCAGTCGGCACAGTTAGCATGTACACTTCAAATCCGGGAAGGGTATATTGGAGTGGGGTCAACTGAATTCTACGATATCTTCAGGGTACTGCCGATTGGAGACTTTCATTTGGTGGTGACGAGACAAAGTTGGTTGGATATACCGAGGCTGATATGGCTGGAGATGTAGAGACGAGGCGATCGACTTTGGGCTATGTGATGGTGTTTGCTGGTGGAGCTGTTGTAGAAGCATAAAAAATATGCTGTATAGTTATACGCAGTATTTCAGTGCTGGGCAACGTAAAACATGACTTCAGAGCCATCGGCGTACAACAGGGCTTCATCGCTAGTACAGCGTAAAATATAAGCTCCAGGACAACCCCACGTAATGTAGTATTTCCAGGCTGCTTCGGCGTAAAAAGGTTGTTACATCGCCACTTTGCGTAAAACCTACTCGCTTTTAATGCAGTGGGAAGTCGTACGGGGAACTCTTTGTATTCCTCGAATGAACTTGTCACATCATGCAGTGAACCTGACTCCTGACAAAGAGTACTGCACAACTATCCAAACGACGACTGTAATGATGGTGCGGCACAGAGACCCAAACCGTCGTTTAGTGACATTTTCTTGACACAAAGTGCTTTTACGCATACAAGAGAATATGCTGCCTAGTTTTACACAGTCATATGTGAGCTTTTACGCTCAGCAGAAGACAAAATGAACCGCCACGTCAAAAGGTGCTCTTCGTACAGAGCTCGAGGCACGTCTCTGCATTTAATGCACAGAATGGGGGCAGATCTCTGCATTTAATGCACGAGATTTGGTTTTACTTCTAAAGACTGGGTGAGTCATGATTACGGCTAATACGTCCACATCATCACCTTTGCATATTACGCCATCAGGTTATTTCCAGCTATAGGAGCACGATGTACGCTATCTCCTCGAAATACGCCACCTGGCTATTTTTCAGCTATAAGGAGTACGCCATTGCTATCTCCTCGGAATATGCCAACTTAGGCTATTTGTTCCAGAATACGCTCAAGACCTCAGTCAAGGAAGGAGGACCGGCTATCTTTTACGCTAGCTACCTATCCATACAACATCAGGCTTCTACGCCTACAAGGCTTCTACGCCTACAAGGCTTCTACGCCTATTTGGCTTCTATGCCGACTCGACAACCACTTGGCTTCTACGCCAATTTGACAACTATTTGGCTTCTACGCCATTGTGACAGTTATTGGCTTCTATGCCAATCTTTTCTACACAAGGGACAGTTACCTACGTTGTAACCTCCGATTTCCAATTTCCAAAATTTTTAGATTTTAAATTATTTTAAAAATATCAAGTTCTATAAAATAATTCTCCTTGAAAATTTTTATTTGATTTTGAACGATGTTTGATTTTAGAAGGTAATTTAAAAATCTTTATAAAAATCATTTTTTCCTAATTGACGATGTATTACAAAAATAAATAAATAATAATGTATATATATTCTCTAGTTTCAAATGTTTATTGGCTTGAAATCATAAAGTTAGTTATTTGATAAAAATTAATTAAAAGACTAGTGTTTCTTCATAATAAATTTTATAATTAATTGGGGTAGTAAATAAATGAATTACATACTTCCTAATATTTTGAGAAATGAGTTTAATTAGTAGCTAATCGAAAGCCTCTTAAAAACATTTTTTCTTAAATTTCTTTTCTATTTAATTTATCGTTTTCCGTCTCCCATTCACGCCCCCATTCTTCCCACATGAAAAGCCCTTTATATTTAATTCTGGGCCATTCATCATTGGGCCAACCCGCAACCCTTTATCCCACACCCTTCTCCCTATTTAAGTTCTCCTTCTCACCATTCCCAAGAAACCCTAATTTTCAATGTATTGGCTAGCCCCCACAATTTCCCACAAGCCATCACCACCATTTTTTTGTGCTCGTGTCCGTGTGTCCAGCATCACCGTGTCAGCCGTGATGGCCTCGGGTCCGACCCCGGGTGTCCCACCGTATCCATTCATTTCCTGTGTCCAGATTTACAGTTTACAACCAGCTTTCCGTGTCCGACACACCCGGACACGCCCACAGTACATCAGATTTCTGTGTCCTGCCCCGGACACGTCCCCACAGAGCACCACCCTCGTGTCCAACCCGGACACGTACACAACACCATCCCCGTGTCCGGCAGCCCGGACACGACCCCCCTGACAGTCAGCACCCTAAGCCTAGATCAGGCCGCCGCCGGTGAGCGCCGCTGAATCAAGCCGCCGCGTTCGAAACCGCCGCAGATCTGTCGAGCACCCGCCGCCGTCGTTGGCCGCTGGTTCGTCGAGCTCCGCCGACGCCTCCTCGATCTGGCCGGCTGCAACCACCACCTCGAGCTCCCCGTCGTCGAGCCCTCGCTGAGCCGAAGCCGCCTCCCCTCGAGCCGAGCACCGCCTCGAAGCCGCCGCTGGAACGAAGACCCGCCGACCGCCTCCTCGAATCGAAGCCGCCGCCTCGGATCTGGAGCCGCTGCCACCGCCGCCTCGGATGCGCCTCGAGCCGCCGAGCTTCGATCGGGCGCAGCCGTCTCGAGCTCCACGCCGCTGCCGCCTCGAGCTCCACGCCGCTGCCGCCTCGAGCACCACGCCGCCGCCGCCCTGCCCGGCGGACTTCTCCTCCGCCGACGCCGGAGACCATCGTGAGCCCTTCCCTCTCTTTCCCTCTTCCCCTTTTTGTTTCTGTTCAGTGTATAATCAGTTTATGTATTAGAGTAGTTTATAATTAGTGTTTAATTAGCTTAGTGTGTAGTTAATTAGACTAATGGTTAAGTAATTAATCCATTAGTATAATTAAAATTAGTTTAGTTATGAATTTAGTTTTATTATGTGTATATAATTAGTTAATTAATTTAGTAAATTAGCTAATTAGTTTGGTTAATTAATTAATTAGATTAATTAGTTTAATTAGATTATAACATTAGTTTAGTTAATGATTTGATTAGTTTAGAAATTGTTTAATCAGTGAATTATTTAATCAGTAAATTATTTATAATTAGTTAATTAATTAATCATTTAGTTAATTGAATTTATAATTAGTTTATTTTATATGGATTAGTTTATTTTATATTAATTAGTTATTTTATATAATTAGTTTATTTCATATAATTAGTTTATTTTATTAATTAGTTAGTTATAATTAGTTTAATTAATGTGTTAGTCTAGTAAATTCATGTAATTAGTTTAGTAAATACAACATAATTAGTTTTATTGTTTTAATGTGTGAAATTAGCTATTTAGTATGTGTAAATTTAGTTATGTAATATTTAAAAGGGTTTTTGATTATGCAAACATATAATAATTTTGGGGTTTTATAATTAATTAAAAATATAGTTTTAATAATAAAAATAAGATAAATTGGTTATTTGGACTGGTAACTGAAATAACTAGAGATTTATAAATATGATGGCTTTTACATAAATCCTAGTTTTTATAAATAAACTTTTATTTGAAATTATTGTTCAAAATAAGTTCGAAATGATTTATATACGTAAATACGTATTTCTAGTATATGTAATCAATTTAGTATTTATATATATATATACTTTTTTTTAAAAGGTATTTTAGCATATGTATGAGTATACATATATAATGTTCAACTAGTATAAATCAAATATGTATTTAAAAGATATATATATATTGTAAATACATTTAAATTGGTGCATGTATAAATATAGTAAGTATTAATAAGTGTAATGTGTATTATATACGTATCCCTACTAGATGACCCTAGTTGACTAGTGCCCTGCCTGACATGGCCCTGAGACCAGTATTTTTGACTGTGTTAGTGTAGCATCTGATGCGAATGTGGTTTGCTTGTGTTATGTTTATAGGACTGTTGGTTTACCCAGGGGATACTCTGGAACAGGACATTGGTTTTACCAGCTAAGGACCCAAGGCGAGTACATTCTCTGATTAGTTTCTAATTTATGATATCTCCTATGTTCACTGTATCTAGTGTAAATATCCATGATCTTGACACGATGGTTACACGGATTGGTATACACGGATCTCGTCATGAGATGTTATCCCTTTTCATGGTGTAGCTTGTACGAGACTTGTTTCCTTGATATCTTGTGCATGTACAGACACTAATTCCCGGGGAGATTTGCTACCTTCCTAGGGAATCCTGTGCCATAGCGTACCATGATTGGATCTACTATACCAGTCGGGGGTTTGGGGAGTACTTTAGTGTAGATATGTGATCATACCCAACTTTATATGCACCATAGCTCATCCCACATCTCACGTCGGGTGCGGCCTGACCATTTATATGCTCCATAGCTGTTACGTGTGATTAGCCTGATCTCTACATGCACCATAGCTAACCAACGGTTAGCCTGACTTTATATGAACCATAGCTAACCAACGGTTAGCCTGACTTTATATGAACCATAGCTAATCACATGTAACCAGCCTGATCAAGTTCCCAAGCCGATCACATGTTAAAGCTAGTACTCACACACTTAGTCATAGAATTCTTGCTCATGGACATATTGTTTCTTTTCCTGCATTTACTTACAGTATTTCCAGTACTTCTCTCATTGTACATTTCTCGTACTTATACATGCATCTGGTATGTTTCCATCTAGAACTGCTACATAGTTTATGTCATTTATATAGAACTGCTATTTAGAGATGTACTTTGCTCCTTCCTGACTGGAAAATCTTTTTCCAGACTGTGACATTAGTAGACTGGTTTCTGACACTTGGGGATTGGAAGTTAAGGATTGCAGGTATGATTATGTTGTCATTAGACTTGTATTGTATTCTTTTATTCCTTCAGTTCCTATCGTGCTGTAGTTGTGATTGAGTATTTCTAGATTCATTTTGATATCCACGTCTCCTTATGGAGTTGGATACTAGAGTGAGATTGTTTAGATAGTACTTGACCTAGACAGCGTTCTACCGCCGATGCTGCGGCGTAGGCTGGACGTACCCACGCTCTCGTGCCCTAAACCGGGTGCGGGTCGTGACACGTTTTTAGTGGTGGCCCATGCAGGTCAGACTTCGCTAGTTGTGCGATGTCGTGGTAGTGCGACGTCTTAGTTGTACTACTGCGTACCTGCTATAGAATATAGGACATAGGATACTAGGATGAGAGAGGATACTCAATCACAAATTCTTGAAAGATTTCCTGGGATGACCCCATGAGAATCTTATTTTCAATTTAAATCTTTTTCCTTGATTTCGTCCGCTCTCGCTTGTTGTCACTGAACTTGATTCTTGTTGAGCAGTCATTAAATTAAATTCTTGGTATCATTGTTGAGTTTGATTCTTGTTGACCAGTTGTTAAATTTAATTCTTGGTATCGTTGTTGAGTTGATTTCATATCGAGATGAATTTTACGGGCTAAATTTACGGTATCATCTGATGATATATTTTGATGAGAACAGTGAGAAAGGTAAAACGTCTACTTTGGTTATGGACCCTAGAGTTTATCGCAGCCATATTAGCTGTGGTGACGAGAACGTAGGAACCTGACTTGGATGTACATACTATAGTTATGAAACTTAGAGCTTCTCGCAGCCATACCGGTTGACGTGGCGAGTATTCTAGATGACATGATTATAGGGTTGCATACCTTAGTTACGGAACCTGTTGTTTATCGCATCTATGCTTACTGGCGTGGCGAGGATTCTGAGTGTCATGATTTCAGACAGACGTGTATGATTATCAGGTTGTATCTTAAATTGGTTCTTAAAATATCATCTCAAGACTTATCTATTTCTGTTATTCCAGGACTTTGTTCCACCGCTTCTTTCTTTACTAGCAGTAAAGATACCTTCTGTCCTCAATTCAGTCTTTGAGCTCCTATTCCTTGAGGATTTCTTGTTAAGTATGATAATTAGTGGCTTGTAATTTTGTTGTGTCTTGTATTAGTATTGACTGTGTTGCTAGTAAGTTGTAAGTGTTTCTTAGTTGGACATGTGAGCAGTAGGCTTTAATCTAGAGTTAGCCCTCAGTATAGTACCTTGTACCAATGATTCTGGGAGTAGTGTCATTAGAGACTGAGAGTTAAGGAGAGTATAGAGTATCAGTGATAGTTCTCAGAGTTAGTATCAGAGCCAATTACCCGTCCTGGATAATCATGATTATGTAATTGAGTGATCTATGTAAACGATTAAGTATCCGGGAATTGTGTTAAGGATTTATGGAGCATGATGTCCAATTGGATGATTGATATCGGAAATGTTAAAGGTAAATAAATGTATATGTATAAAGGGTTTAATGAGATGTCATAAGTAGAGAAATATCAGGATTTGTAATGGAAGTTGTGAAGCGTATCACGGATGAGTTTAATAGGCTTTAAAGGATAGAAGGAAATACATATACAACCATCGAGATGAGGAACCATATACATGACCATGAGAGTAAAGAAACATGAGTGTTATAGTAGATACATGTAATCATGAGATATAATGAGCTTGATGAATGATCCATTAATGAAGCTAGTGATATAAATACCAAGAGTGCTAATGATTCTATATCGGGGATTAGTCAAGGATGACGTTAGTAACAGTAAGCACTCTGTGTGTTGACAATTAGATGATATACCAATTGACATAATTGAAATCATGAAGGAAAACACAGTTAATGATAACCTTGATCATTGGAGGTAATAGTGCAAGTGATTCGGGCAGTACAAATTTAGTACACAGTTCTAGACAATAGAGGTATTGAGTGCACCTTGAGTATCAGAGACCGTGAGCACTAATATGTACATTCAGGAGTTATAAATTAAAAGGTGGAAATGAATTTTAAATTTTCAGAATTTTTAAGGAGTTGAGATTTTTGTGTTGTTAAAATATTGAGGATTTAAATTTGATTCACTAAACATAGTTAAGGCTACAAAGATTTTAGAAGTGATTAAATTTTATTTTGTGAAGTATCTAATTTTGAGGAGGTATATACAATTTATTCGACCGAGAAGTTAAACCTTGACGATTATTTTGAGGATTAATTTTTGGTAGATGAGAGATATGAATATTAATATATGATTAGTTGATATGGGTACAAGTGTACATGAATAGGAATTTGTTAGTGTGCTAGAGTTAAGTGTTTGTTAGAGATAGTAGACACTACAAGTAATATGTTAACATGATCCTTCTTCCTTCCTAATGCTCCTTTTCTTTCGCCTTTCGATTGATTGATTGATTTTCCTAGTACTGTGGTTCACATGCATGATTTTCTTGTTAGGATATAACTAGTAGTACCCTCCTAACAGAGACTGAAATACCATGACAAAAGACACATGACCTATATTTTCTTAAATTGCATGGCTGTAGGTAGAGTTTTCTTAAACCAGGATCATTGGGTTTTGACCATAGCAAAGATCTATGACGAGGTTATGACTGACAAAAAGAGACAAGAGGATTAAATTTGTGGATGAGCATTAAATTAAATAAAGAATTTAGGGGTTGTTATAACGGAATTGATGGATCATTGATTTATGGAAATCGAGGTATGATTGAAATTCGAGGACAAACATTTACTTAAAGGGAGAATTAAGAAATTCATAGAGCCAAAAAAAAAAAAAAAAAAAAATTTTTGAGGATTTATTAATTTTAAGGAGGTCTTGATATGATTGAATTGATTATTAAAAATTTGAAAAAATTGAGAGATTATCATTTTATCTATTTGACTGCAAGATAGAAATTTTATATAGTAGGAATGTTGCATTGAAGATACTGGAAGCATCGCATCGTTGAGTATTGGAGGAAAAAGAAAAGCAGGAAATAAAATCGTAAATGGAATAGTGTCAAATTAAATTCTTGGGATGAGGAGTTAGATTGGAGTAAGCATCAATTGAATTTGAGTTAGATGATTGATGAGTGTTTAAAGTTAAATTTTGGGATGCAGATTTTTAAGTTTTATAAATATGCATTAATTGGATTTCAATTAAAAGGATTGGATAGTAAATTTTGTATTTAGTTATTTACTCAAAAAAAAAAAAAAATTGAGGAGATTATGATACGACTGGAATTCAATTAAAATATTGAGGATTTGAGTAGTAAAAATTTTACATTGGGATAATAAATTCAGAGGATAAAAAAAAAAAAAAAAAAATATTAGTTCAAAATTCGGAAACATTATACATACGGATAAAGAAATATGGAATGAAATGAAACTCATGGTAAAGAATATTATAATATAATTGATTATGGGATCATAAAATTGAAGGTCGTAAGGTAAGATCATGGTATATTGAGGTTGTGATCTAAATTAAAATCTTGACCATGACAGTAACATTTGAAATCTAAGAAAATAATCGAGGTATAGTTGATGTTAAGATAAACAAACTCGAATTTGATGATAAGGATTTTGATTCAGAAATTCTAAGATCTAATCTAATAAAGTTTGTGGAATTTGAAACTTTTATAGATATTAGTTAATGATGAATCACAAGATTGAGAAAAGTAAATTGAACGAGGATAAAAAGGAAGGATTATTTTCAGATGGTAGTAAAGACTATTTTTCCTAGAAATTAAGAAAGGCGATTAGATGTCTCTTGATTACATTCTGAAGGATGTATTTAAGTTTCTTAAATCAAATTGTCGATCGTATCTTTCGAATTAGCTATAACTTTCATGTCTATATCATTAATTATACTGGGTCTTCCTTGGTTTAGTTACTTTGAAAAGGTAACGTGCATTATTCCAATTATCTGTTTTAGTAATCGTGTCTACTTCCCAAAATCTAAACTTTCTAGAGGATTCAAGGCCGAGCCATGATTCCTTCAAGTTACTCCTATCTTAAACCATCTTCTCTTTTTCTTCATGTTTCCTTCTGTTTGGTAAATATTTTCCTTATAGAAATATTTTCTTCAATGATATATTCATCATTATGAACAACAAATTTTTTCTATCCTAGTCATCCCTAAAATTTCGAGGACGAAATTTTTCTAAGGTGGATAGACTTGTAACCTCCGATTTCCAATTTCCAAAATTTTTAGATTTTAAATTATTTTAAAAATATCAAGTTCTATAAAATAATTCTCCTTGAAAATTTTTATTTGATTTTGAACGATGTTTGATTTTAGAAGGTAATTTAAAAATCTTTATAAAAATCATTTTTTCCTAATTGACGATGTATTACAAAAATAAATAAATAATAATGTATATATATTCTCTAGTTTCAAATGTTTATTGGCTTGAAATCATAAAGTTAGTTATTTGATAAAAATTAATTAAAAGACTAGTGTTTCTTCATAATAAATTTTATAATTAATTGGGGTAGTAAATAAATGAATTACATACTTCCTAATATTTTGAGAAATGAGTTTAATTAGTAGCTAATCGAAAGCCTCTTAAAAACATTTTTTCTTAAATTTCTTTTCTATTTAATTTATCGTTTTCCGTCTCCCATTCACGCCCCCATTCTTCCCACATGAAAAGCCCTTTATATTTAATTCTGGGCCATTCATCATTGGGCCAACCCGCAACCCTTTATCCCACACCCTTCTCCCTATTTAAGTTCTCCTTCTCACCATTCCCAAGAAACCATAATTTTCAATGTATTGGCTAGCCCCCACAATTTCCCACAAGCCATCACCACCATTTTTTTGTGCTCGTGTCCGTGTGTCCAGCATCACCGTGTCAGCCGTGATGGCCTCGGGTCCGACCCCGGGTGTCCCACCGTATCCATTCATTTCCTGTGTCCAGATTTACAGTTTACAACCAGCTTTCCGTGTCCGACACACCCGGACACGCCCACAGTACATCAGATTTCTGTGTCCTGCCCCGGACACGTCCCCACAGAGCACCACCCTCGTGTCCAACCCGGACACGTACACAACACCATCCCCGTGTCCGGCAGCCCGGACACGACCCCCCTGACAGTCAGCACCCTAAGCCTAGATCAGGCCGCCGCCGGTGAGCGCCGCTGAATCAAGCCGCCGCGTTCGAAACCGCCGCAGATCTGTCGAGCACCCGCCGCCGTCGTTGGCCGCTGGTTCGTCGAGCTCCGCCGACGCCTCCTCGATCTGGCCGCCTGCAACCACCACCTCGAGCTCCCCGTCGTCGAGCCCTCGCTGAGCCGAAGCCGCCTCCCCTCGAGCCGAGCACCGCCTCGAAGCCGCCGCTGGAACGAAGACCCGCCGACCGCCTCCTCGAATCGAAGCCGCCGCCTCGGATCTGGAGCCGCTGCCACCGCCGCCTCGGATGCGCCTCGAGCCGCCGAGCTTCGATCGGGCGCAGCCGTCTCGAGCTCCACGCCGCTGCCGCCTCGAGCTCCACGCCGCTGCCGCCTCGAGCACCACGCCGCCGCCGCCCTGCCCGGCGGACTTCTCCTCCGCCGACGCCGGAGACCATCGTGAGCCCTTCCCTCTCTTTCCCTCTTCCCCTTTTTGTTTCTGTTCAGTGTATAATCAGTTTATGTATTAGAGTAGTTTATAATTAGTGTTTAATTAGCTTAGTGTGTAGTTAATTAGACTAATGGTTAAGTAATTAATCCATTAGTATAATTAAAATTAGTTTAGTTATGAATTTAGTTTTATTATGTGTATATAATTAGTTAATTAATTTAGTAAATTAGCTAATTAGTTTGGTTAATTAATTAATTAGATTAATTAGTTTAATTAGATTATAACATTAGTTTAGTTAATGATTTGATTAGTTTAGAAATTGTTTAATCAGTGAATTATTTAATCAGTAAATTATTTATAATTAGTTAATTAATTAATCATTTAGTTAATTGAATTTATAATTAGTTTATTTTATATGGATTAGTTTATTTTATATTAATTAGTTATTTTATATAATTAGTTTATTTCATATAATTAGTTTATTTTATTAATTAGTTAGTTATAATTAGTTTAATTAATGTGTTAGTCTAGTAAATTCATGTAATTAGTTTAGTAAATACAACATAATTAGTTTTATTGTTTTAATGTGTGAAATTAGCTATTTAGTATGTGTAAATTTAGTTATGTAATATTTAAAAGGGTTTTTGATTATGCAAACATATAATAATTTTGGGGTTTTATAATTAATTAAAAATATAGTTTTAATAATAAAAATAAGATAAATTGGTTATTTGGACTGGTAACTGAAATAACTAGAGATTTATAAATATGATGGCTTTTACATAAATCCTAGTTTTTATAAATAAACTTTTATTTGAAATTATTGTTCAAAATAAGTTCGAAATGATTTATATACGTAAATACGTATTTCTAGTATATGTAATCAATTTAGTATTTATATATATATATACTTTTTTTTAAAAGGTATTTTAGCATATGTATGAGTATACATATATAATGTTCAACTAGTATAAATCAAATATGTATTTAAAAGATATATATATATTGTAAATACATTTAAATTGGTGCATGTATAAATATAGTAAGTATTAATAAGTGTAATGTGTATTATATACGTATCCCTACTAGATGACCCTAGTTGACTAGTGCCCTGCCTGACATGGCCCTGAGACCAGTATTTTTGACTGTGTTAGTGTAGCATCTGATGCGAATGTGGTTTGCTTGTGTTATGTTTATAGGACTGTTGGTTTACCCAGGGGATACTCTGGAACAGGACATTGGTTTTACCAGCTAAGGACCCAAGGCGAGTACATTCTCTGATTAGTTTCTAATTTATGATATCTCCTATGTTCACTGTATCTAGTGTAAATATCCATGATCTTGACACGATGGTTACACGGATTGGTATACACGGATCTCGTCATGAGATGTTATCCCTTTTCATGGTGTAGCTTGTACGAGACTTGTTTCCTTGATATCTTGTGCATGTACAGACACTAATTCCCGGGGAGATTTGCTACCTTCCTAGGGAATCCTGTGCCATAGCGTACCATGATTGGATCTACTATACCAGTCGGGGGTTTGGGGAGTACTTTAGTGTAGATATGTGATCATACCCAACTTTATATGCACCATAGCTCACCCCACATCTCACGTCGGGTGCGGCCTGACCATTTATATGCTCCATAGCTGTTACGTGTGATTAGCCTGATCTCTACATGCACCATAGCTAACCAACGGTTAGCCTGACTTTATATGAACCATAGCTAACCAACGGTTAGCCTGACTTTATATGAACCATAGCTAATCACATGTAACCAGCCTGATCAAGTTCCCAAGCCGATCACATGTTAAAGCTAGTACTCACACACTTAGTCATAGAATTCTTGCTCATGGACATATTGTTTCTTTTCCTGCATTTACTTACAGTATTTCCAGTACTTCTCTCATTGTACATTTCTCGTACTTATACATGCATCTGGTATGTTTCCATCTAGAACTGCTACATAGTTTATGTCATTTATATAGAACTGCTATTTAGAGATGTACTTTGCTCCTTCCTGACTGGAAAATCTTTTTCCAGACTGTGACATTAGTAGACTGGTTTCTGACACTTGGGGATTGGAAGTTAAGGATTGCAGGTATGATTATGTTGTCATTAGACTTGTATTGTATTCTTTTATTCCTTCAGTTCCTATCGTGCTGTAGTTGTGATTGAGTATTTCTAGATTCATTTTGATATCCACGTCTCCTTATGGAGTTGGATACTAGAGTGAGATTGTTTAGATAGTACTTGACCTAGACAGCGTTCTACCGCCGATGCTGCGGCGTAGGCTGGACGTACCCACGCTCTCGTGCCCTAAACCGGGTGCGGGTCGTGACATACGTGGCTTGCATGCCGTGATCTTCGCAGCAGTTATACGCATTATCTCATCATAAGACACGCGTCACACGCAGATTCAGAAGATCATCTATACGTGGGTGGCAGTTATTATAACCGCCGCGTGAAAAGTGCCACACTCTCCACTGTCCGGCTTCTACGCCGACTGGACAGTTACTGTCACTAAAACCCTATAAATAGAGACCTCTATTGACAGAGGTCCAGGGTCGCAAATTCCAAGGTCGGAGATTGATTTTCTTTGAGAGAGAAGAATCCAGAGCATAGACAGAGAGTAGTGATCGACGATTTTGGCATCAAGCATCCACTCCCCTTTGCAATCTTTGAAGCTTCTTCTTCTTCTACAGCACTTCTTCATTATCGTGTGGTCCAAGGGACAAAGTGATCGACCGCAGATCATACTCCTATAGTAATATTTACCCAGATTAAATTTTGTACTTAACATCCTCGTATATGATTAATAGTACTTCTTGTTTGTAAACCTAAGAAAGGGTTTCGTATAAACCTAATTTTATTTCTTCCGTTTATTATCAAACACAGCTGTATCGTGGTAGTCGCATTTTCAGAAGTGTGTTGCCTTGTCGACGACAGAAGCAGAATATATTGTGGTAACGGAGGTTTGCAAGGAGTTGTTGTGGATGAAGAAGCTACTGCAGGAAATTGGGCTAAAGCAGGAGCAATATCCTTTGCTTTGCGATTGTCAGAGTGTTATTCACCTTGTGAAGAACTAGATATTTCATAGCCGGTCCAAGCACATTGATACCCGGTATCATTGGATACGGGATGTGGTTGACAAGAAGGAAGCGGCGCTTGAGAAGGTTTATTCAGATGACAACGGAGCAGATATGTTCACAAAGGTTCTACCAAGAAAAAAGTTTGAGTACTGCAGGCAGATCGTCGGGATGACGACCCCCTCCACATACTTGTGAAGGGGGAGATTTGTTGGAGTGGGTGGGGTTCCCAACCTATGTGGAAAATAGGAATACCTCAATTTATTTGTTGGAGCAGATATATTGAGTATTTCTACATATAATAGGAATACCTCAATTTATTTGGATTAGATATTCCTAAATATGATAGGAATATCTCAATGGATTTGGATTTGATATTCCTACATATAATAGGAATATGTCAATGGATTTGGATTTTGATTTGAATTGGATATTCCTATCTATAATAGGAATGGTAGTTGTGGATTTGAGGTTATATATAGGTGTCTCCTGGCCCTAAAATATATATATCTCTCTAAAAAAAAATCTAGCAACAAGGAGAGAAAATGAGGCAAGAGTGTCATTGCAACATTGGAGAGGAGAAAGAAGGATTGTAAACCGTTAGAAAGAAGGAGATCAGTTTCGGGTATTTCTCGTTGTCTTTCTTCTTCGTAGTTATAATCTATTTTCTGTTCCAAAAGAGTTGTGGTGATCCGTTTGAATCGGTGAGAAGTTTGTAAGGAGTCGGTGTATTTCTTATTCCATTAGTGAAGGCTTTTCAGGGTTGGATTCCGATCGTCCCGTGGTTTTTTCCGCAAGGATTTTCCACGTCAAAAATCTCTGTGTCTGCGATTTGTGTTTGGCGTTTTTGGTTTGTGCGTTTTGCACGATTCTCTCACAAGTACTCTCTGATTTGGGGAATGGTTTCCGCACTTTCGTTCTCAACACTTATGATGACGCATTTGGGGACAGAAGTGGTGGTGGTGAAGTATGAACACTTATTCTAAGAAAGGGGCAGCTACATAAAAGGTTGGAGGATGTGAACTCAACTTTTTATGAACCACCTTTGCATTATCCGGACTTGTCTCGGAATGATATGCTAGATATGGAGAAGATCAAGGAAAATGTAGTTTCGACCAAAAAAAAAAAATACATAAAAGCTTGTCATATTGTTAATTTTCTTTAATCATTTGATTAACATTATATAAAAGGCGTTTCAAGACTTCTTTTGGAGGTATGTCTCGAATTTTGTTTGGTTTGGAGTTCAAAATAGCATAAGAAAGTATTATCTGTACAATGATACAATTAAGACACCAATGATGTAGTTAACAAACTTCTATTAAACAAACATTACATTCACTTTTATATTTTACTTGCTCCTACTAATAATTTACTCACAAGGACATAAAAAATAGATTTTGTAGAGGCTGATTTGGTATATATATATATATATAGAGAGAGAGAGAGAGAGATGTTTATGTGCACAGAAGCCCAACATTTACTAGTGGGTGGAGGAAGAGACAAAAACAAAAGTTGGGAAAGAGAGGGGTATTATTTAAAAAAGACCCTGACACATGTGAGGCTGCTCTTGTTGGTGGGTTTCACAGGGTGATGGAACTGGAGAGATCTGGATTTGTTAGATTATTACAAGACCACCTATGTCTTTCCTTGTACTGGTTTGCCTTTAGTAGGAAAGTGATAGATGTTAGGCTGCTAATTAATCAATCATTATCCCTTTTCCTGTCCTCCTTTTCCAATTTAATACATGCATGTTTCTCTTGTTATCTATCTGCCAGTTTGTACTTTTTGCATCACCCAAATAGTAAAAAACTGTTTGTGTGTTCTTGTAATATAGGCTGTTCGGTGTATCGAACACTCATAGTGTCCGGAACACATAATAATTTCCGGAACAATTGAGTGGGTCACCGGATTAGATTTGGAAATTCCTATAAGAATTGCTTAACCATTGGGCTAGGTCTGGTCTGAATGACAATTCTTAGGTTGTTTACTGCTTGAATCCTCTTTGGATGTTCAGTTTTTCTTCAGTACTGGTTTACTATAAATAGTACCTTTTGTTGGGAGATCTGATATGGTCATGAGGCATCTTCCTTGGATCTCCCAGGAGAACGGACAGAAAGATTGATAGAAAAGAGAAGAAGATTTCATTTCATTTAATAGGAGAGAGAGAGAGAGAGAGAGAGGCATCAGCCTAGCAAAGAATCCATCTTGGTATCTTCATCTTTCCTGTACAATGTTGGGCTTACGTAGAAGAGTGAAATTGTGAGATTTGTTTTCATATCCACCACTATTTTCTTATGTTGATTGTCTTGCTATTGCTATATAGTACAACTTTGGTACTAGATATTGATATAACCCCATCCTATGTAGCTTCTCCATCCACATTCCTTAGCTTTCCTTAACAGCCTGTCAAAATTAAGCTGGCATTAACCTTTTTTTTTGGGGGGGTTCCTCTGTTTCCCATGTCCAACTAGTCTCACAATCTATCATCTCTCTTCGCCTCGGATTCCTCCCATTGAATGAGTGATGGATGAGAAGAGTAGGAGGTGCTCCATAAGCAGAGGTGCGACCGCGGTTTGCAGGTACGATTATAAAATGATCTTGTTCTTCATTGCTCTCTTGTTGGCTACTTGCTTGTTAATTATGCATATTCTACAGTTTCCTTTCTGATGGTATTTGCTTCATTCTCTTTAATTACAGCTTTTACTTCAGTTTATGAAATCTAATCTTTGGCCTATTCGATGTTCTGTTGTTCTTTGTACCGAATGATATGAGATCATATGCCTTTAGGAGTTTAGAATTGGTTACACTGTTTTAGGTACGATTATAAAAAACATTTCAAGTGTTTTGTAAACATGTTTACACTGTTTTTTTTCTTCTCATTCTATGATGGGAAGAACTCTATAAAGTTCTTATTTTCGAAGTTTACGCTGAATCTAGTCATAAGAGTGGGTTCATGCCATTTCATAATGTCACTTGATCTGGGATCAAGATCTTTTATTCTAAGCTTCAATTGTTGGAAATGAGATAAGAACAAGGATCAGATGTAGAAGATAATTTATACCACTCCTTCACGCAAACTAACCGATAGTTTTTTGTCATAAAGTTTAAGTTATTGATCTCAATACTTGATTTATCTCCTTGATTCTTGACATACACTTCTTTTTAGGAATTAGGGTGTATTCTTGGACTGCAGTTGCAAACATTTGTGTTAGGCAAGAAATATTCTATGGTCAGTTTATGAAAGGTCTTCATGAATAACCGATTTGCCTGCTGCTCTTTGAAGAGCTAAGAATTTGTTGATATGGTATGTTGGGTGTCATATTTAAGTATAGTATAAGCACATGGGAATATCCTGAGGACATATTTGGGATGCCAGAATATGTCACAGGATATTCCATTATGAGATTATTGTCATAATGATTGAAATCATTGTATTAATGACTGTAAGGCTATATAATGCCAATGAGACAATCAATAAAATCATCAACTAATTTCAACATGGTATCAGAGCCAAGTTTCCACAAACCCTAGCCGTCACCAAGCTTCCACAAACCCACAGGAGGATTTCCTAGATCTCCTCCACCGAACTCTTCCACGCCCCCCCCTTTTTTTCCCTCCTCTCCTCTTCTCCGTCCTTCGTAGGCCGCTCTTCGCTGTTGCTGCCCCGTCCCGCTACTGCTGCGGCTACTACTGCTGCTGCGGCTGCTGCGACTGCTGCTGCTGCGACGGCGGTTGTGACATGCGTGCTGCCGCCTCCTCCGCACCAGCACGAGGCAGCGCCTAATAGGGATGCCTAGATCTGAAAAAAGGGAGGACATGTTCGGATCTAGGAGCGGACGACGAGGACAAGCGTGAGTCGTGGAGCGGACGTGACGTGATTGGATAGACGACGCATCGATGGAGGAGATCATCAAGAAGCTAGATTCTGCAGAGGTGGCGACGTTGATGAAGTTGTTGACGATGTTGGCTGGTGAGAACACGACACGAACGTCGCCGGAGTTGAAGCTTCCCTCCATCGATCTGAAATTAGATGGACCAGCCACCTATCTGAGTTGGTCACGACGGGTGAGAAGAACCCTCGCAGGAAAAAACATGGAGGGGTTCCTGACGGGCGAGACGACAGAGCCGGACGAGGGCTCGACAGGACGCGATGAGTGGAAGTCCACTCATATGGTGATCTACATCTGGCTTCTCAACTCCTTAGTCCAGTCTATTGCCGCCACAGTAGACGGTATTGAGATGGTGAAAGATGTGTGGGAGAAGTTGAGAAGGACCTATGATGGTGTGGGGAACAACTTACGGGTCTTCCAGATAAAGGGGGAGATTGATGACACCGTACAGGGAGAGAAGACGGTGCAGGAGTATGCCACAGAGTTGGAGCGTCTGTGGTTGGATTATGATCACTCCTCAGATCGGGCGAGCTGCGGGGACCCTAAGTGTAAGGAGAGACAGGTGTGTCTGCAGGAAAGGACGATGAAGTTCCTCAAAGGGCTGACTGCAGCTTTCGCACAGAGGACGGCCCTACTTCTAGCCCAACCAAAGATCCCTAGCCTTGAGGAGGCTATCTCAGCCATGATCCAGGAGGAGACACGCATCAGGCTGCAAGCCGGGACAGGTGGTCCCCCCGAAGCAAAGTCAGCACTAGCGATCACCAGCTCAGGTAACAAAGGATCTAAGGGAGAGCCCTGGCAACATAACCGGCAGTGCTACAACTGTGGAAAGATGGGTCATCATCGGTATGCTTGTACCAAACCACATAGGGAGGGAGATTCAGGTGGTGGACGAGGACCGTTCGGCGGACGAGGATATAATGGAGGACGTGGTGGTGGTCGAGGGGATAGACGAGGCGGCCGAGGAGGTTATCGGGCAAACCTCCTGATATCAGAAGTGAACGGAGAAGCTGATGGCACATTTACTATGGAGGACCAGGCACTGGGAGACATGAGGAGTAGAACAGAGGAGGCATCCACCTCATTCTTTGTTAGGGGCAACGCTGCCATGTATGCCCATCCATCAGAAGGTACTGACGAATCACTTGCCCTTGCGTCTATCTCTTCCCTTAAATCATCAGACTGGATTATCGACTCGGGAGCATCTCGACATGTGACGGGGAATGCTAGTGAGTTTTCTTCCTACACTCACCTAGCATCAGCAGACAGCATTCAGACAGCTGATGGCACTTTCCAGCCAGTGGTCGGTAAGGGTACTGTTAATTGTACAGGTTCAGTAAGATTATCCAATGTTTTACATGCTCCATCCTTTCCAGTCAGTCTCTTGTCCATTAGTTCTATAATCCTCCAACTTAAATGCATTGTTTCTTTTGATATTCCTAAGGTGACCTTTCAGGAGAAAGGGACAGGACGAAGACTTGGGACTGGCACTTGGCATGAGGGACTGTGGTACCTAGATCGAGAAGGACTGGACTCAGCATTGGTATCTATGACAGAGAAGGCTGGCATGGAAGGACTGCAGCAGAGGACTGAGGATACCTTGATACTCCATCATCGGAGGATGGGACATTCTTCCTTTGATACTCTAAGTAAGTTGTATCCAGAGATTTATGCAAAAACAAATAAAGAGAAATTAGTATGTGATGCGTGCGAGTTAGGAAAACTTACTAGGAGCTCATATGTTGGCACGGGTCATAGGAGCACTTTTGCTTTTGAGGTAGTACATTCTGATGTCTGGGGTCCATGTGCTACTAACACTATGAATGGTTATAAGTACTTTGTTTCTTTCATTGAGTGTGCCTCTCGTGTTACCTGGTTATATTTGATGAAAAATAAGAGTGATGTACCTGCTTGTTTTCGGGATTTCTATAAGCATGTCCAGACTCAGTACAAAGCAGTTGTGAAGGTACTGAGGTCTGACAATGGAACAGAGTATACCAACAGGACACTTGCAGAATACTTGTCAGCACACGGAATACAGCATCAGACCACCTGTGCATATACACCAGCACAAAATGGAGTTGCAGAAAGGAAAAATAGACACCTTCTGGAGGTCGCAAGAAGTATGATGATCGACATGAATGTCCCACAGAGTCTGTGGGGGCATGCAGTGTTGACAGCAGCTCAACTCATCAACAGGATGCCCTCGAAGGTCCTCGGATGGAAGTCCCCATGTGAGGTATTGCAAGACAATAATAGTGGGATACTCCCACTGAAGGTGTTTGGGTGTGTGTGTTTTGTTAAGGACAACAGGCCATCAGTTGGGAAACTTGACCATAGAGCGGTCAAATGCATCTTCGTAGGCTACTCGGCGACCCAAAAGGGGTATGTGTGCTGGAGTCCAGTAGAGAAGAAGAAGTTTGTCAGTATGGATGTCCACTTTCGGGAGCATGAGCCATACTACCGCCAGGACGGAACTTCACACAACACGCCTAATACTGCCAGTATTAGGCGAGAGGGGGAGATGGAGAACTTGGTGGTAACCGATTTAGAAGTTTGGCATGGAGGCACGGAGAAGGGACAAGAAGGTGAAGGTGTTAGGCCTACGGCTCAGGGAGAGTTACTTACCTACAGCAGGAGAGAGAAGCAAACTGCAGGACCAGTACCGACAGTGCCAGTGCCAAGTCCCTTGCCTGCGTTCGTCCCAACTCCTGAGGCACCGACACCAACCCCCCTTCAGGTGATACCCCCTCCTTCACAAGATATCATTCCTCCTACTACTACTACTCCCACACCATCTGTACGGAGGACCACTCGCAGCAATGCAGGAAATCCTCCAAACAAATATGGTTGGGATATTGCTCAGTTTGTTTTTTATGACCATATCCTTTCTTCTCATGGAGCATTTATAGCATCTTTGGATAGTATTACTGTACCTAACAATTGGCAGGTTGCCAAGAACGATCCAAAGTGGAAAGCGGCAATGCACGAGGAGTTGGGAGCTCTGGAGAAGAACCACACTTGGGAGCTTGTGAGACTGCCAGAGGGGAAGAGAGCAGTTGGATGCAAGTGGGTCTTTACCGTGAAGCAGAACCCAGATGGACAGGTTGATCGCTACAAAGCTCGACTAGTAGCCAAAGGATACAGTCAGACGTACGGCATCGACTATGACGAGACCTTTGCACCAGTTGCAAAGATGAGCACTGTCAGGACTCTGATTTCCCTGGCAGTGAATGGTGGATGGAAGCTACACCAACTGGATGTGAAGAATGTGTTTCTTCACGGAGATCTAGTGGAGGAGGTGTACATGGAGATACCACCAGGATTTGGCACCAATCAGACAGTAGGCAAGGTCTGCAGGTTGAAGAAGTCCCTCTATGGACTGAAGCAGTCTCCTCGAGCGTGGTTTGATAGATTCAGAAGGGCGATGATAGGGATGGGATATCAGCAGATCAATGCTGATCATACTGTGTTCTTCCGTCGGAGTGGAGGCCACATCACCATGCTTGCGGTGTATGTGGACGATATGATTATCACAGGAGATGATGAGCAGGAGATCGCCTAACTCAAAGGAAAGCTTGGCAAAGAATTCGAGGTGAAGGATCTCGGCCTTCTTCGGTACTTCCTTGGGATTGAGATTGCTCGAGAAGCAGAGGGGATTGTTCTCTCTCAAAGGAAGTATGCACTGGACCTTCTCACAGAAATTGGGATGTTGGGGTACAAACCTGCAGCGACACCAATAGATCAGAGGTTCAAGATTGATGCTGAGGCTGGAGAACCAGTTGATCGGGACAGATACCAGAGACTGGTTGGCAAGTTGATCTATTTGAGCCACACACGTCCTGATATCTGCTTTGCAGTAAGTGTGGTGAGCCGCTACATGCATGACCCACGGAAGGGTCATATGGATGCAGTGTACCAGATTCTGAGGTACTTGAAATGTGCTCCCGGGAAGGGACTAATATTCAGGAAGAACAATCACGTGAGCATCGAGGGCTACTGTGATTCTGATTGGGCTAGTTGTGCTGATGACAGGAGGTCTACCTCGGGATATTGCATATTTGTAGGAGGTAACTTGGTCTCCTGGAGGAGTAAGAAGCAGTCTGTGGTGGCCAGATCGACAGCTGAAGCAGAGTACAGAGCTATGGCCTTGGGAGTTGCAGAGCTGCTATGGTTGAAGAATATGCTGGTGGAGCTGAAGCTGGATCAAGGAGTCAAGATGAAGCTGTGGTGTGACAATCAGTCAGCTATTAGTATCGCCAACAATCCAGTACAGCATGACAGGACCAAACACATCGAGATTGATAGATTCTTCATCAAAGAGAAGTTGGATAGAGGATTACTGGAGCTTGGCCATGTTCCAACCAGGGATCAAGTAGCAGATGGACTAACCAAGGGACTCGCCTCAGTGAGCATGATTAGAGGATGTGACAAGATGGGCTTAGTGAATATCTTTCACCCATCTTGAGGGGGAGTGTTGATATGGTATGTTGGGTGTCATATTTAAGTATAGTATAAGCACATGGGAATATCCTGAGGACATATTTGGGATGCCAGAATATGTCACAGGATATTCTATTATGAGATTATTGTCATAATGATTGAAATCATTGTATTAATGACTGTAAGGCTATATAATGCCAATGAGACAATCAATAAAATCATCAACTAATTTCAACAGAATTCATCATGGATAATTTACCATCTCTGATTTGATTCTTACACGGCCAAGAAAATAGACATATAATGCAATGAGGGAAATAGCCCTCATGGGTATTGGAATAAGGAGTGGTTGCTTGGAAAAAATCCCCAAGTTATGGAATGTTTCATTAGAGCTTCAAAGCCAACTATATTTAGCAGTTACAAAGGGGCTTGCTCTGCCTATCCACTGCAGGGCTAAAAGAGGAGCATAAGAATCGGTATCGGACCCTTTATATAAGTATCGATATCGGCGGTATAGGCAGTTTCAAATCGGAGTATCGAATTTTTTGGTATTAGAAAGAAAAAAAAACTAATAATAAATTATTAAAATTTTAGAAAAAATATTTTATACATTTAGTCATAATTTAAATATTTTGTCTGCGGTTTCTTACTAGTTTTGAAATTGAATAAAATATTAGTCACCCTTGCCAATTTATTTACATGTGACAAATAAGTTTTCTTACGTTTAGATGCTTTTACAACCTTACTATGATTTTACACCCATGTTGATTGGTCTTTCTCCTTCTATTTTCTTTACTTATTTGACTAAAAAGAGACCCCCAAAGTCACTATTCGGTATCAGATTGGGACATGCCAAACCGTATCTGTATTGGCCGATTCTGTAAACTATGCATAAGAAAAGAAACATTGTACAAGTAGCAAATAGTTGGATACTTTTTTAACAGCGAGGACCATTATTTCTTTGACTGATTCAAGACATCATACTTACTAATATGGTTTTACACAAGGTTCAAAGTATCGGTATTGGAATTGGTATCAGACTATTCCTATGAGTATCTGGATCGGCGGTATCGGTAGTATCGGCGGTTTTGGATTGGAGTATCGGATTTTTTGATATCGAAAAGCAAACAACTATTAGTAAATTATTAACATTTTAGAGAATATATTTTATACATTTATGCATAATTTAAAGTATTCCAGTATTGTTTCTTATTATTTTTTATATTGAATGAAATAGTAGTCATCCTTGTCGATTGATTTATATGTGATAGATAAGTTTTCCTCTTTTATATGTTTTTACAACCTTACTATGCTTTTACACCCTTTCTAATTGGTCTTTTTAATTCAATTTTTTTTCCGAATTGACTGGAAAAGAGACATCTAATGTCGGTATCGGTCAGTATTGGATATCGGTCGGTTTCGGATCGGGAGATGCCAAACTGTATCGGTATCGGCCGTATCGAATCGGTATCGGCCGATACTTTAAACTATGGTTTTACAATGCTATAAACAAAACATTCTTATGTCGAGTGAAAACAAAATATTATGTATTATGCAGTAGTATGCTAAAGATGCAGGTGCAGTCACTGAACAACATGAATTCTTTTCTTTGCTTCTTTCTTTTTTTCTTTTTCTTTTTCTTTTTCTTTTTTGGATTTAAAAGGTGGCTATCATCCACCGTGTCTCATTAAAAAAAGAATAATGAAATATACAAAAATTAAGTTTTTACCGTCTTAGCTACAACCACATATTTAGGGCTAGTTTGAATTGGAGTTACATTTTATTCCATTTGTTTAAATGCCTATTTTCCGGATGCTCATTGATAGCGTTTAAAAAAATGCACATTTGAGCCAATGAATGATAGATTTAATAAAATATCCATCCAGAATGTAAACCATGCGTCTAGCACCTTGCATTTAGCACCAAGTGAAATCCAAGATGAAACATAACTACAATCCAAACTAGCCATTTTATATCAAACATCTCAAAAAAAGAAGAAGAAGAGTAAAGGAAAATATATTTGACCATACCTTTGAAGAAGATTGACTTTGATCTTTGACCATATATTTGAAGAAGAATATATATTGGATTTTCATAAATATATTTATGGTAAGCCTGCATAGTATTGGATTCATATGCCTATATAATGTTGGATTTTCATGTATAGACATATGACATGCTATATAAAGGAGCTAGAGGTTTTTTCTAGAGATATCTCAAGAGTGCTTATGTAAGTTGTTGAATAAGTTCAACACAAGAGTATCTCAAGCATGCTCAATGTAAGTTGTTGAATAAGTTTGACACAAGAGCATCTCAATTGAAAAGTGGTTGAATAAGTTCAACACAAAAGTTTTGAGAGAGAGCTTTTTGTAGAGAGTTCTTGAGAGCAAGGAGAGAAGTATTGAGAGAGCAATTGTAATTCTCTTTCTTCTTCATAGTGGAACTGAATCACCCTTGTCCGTGGAAGAAGGCATCTTGGTCGAACCACGTAAATCCTTGACTTTGTGATTGTGAACTTTCTCTGAGGTGTTCTCTGATTTTCTCGAATTTATTTCCGATGTACACCTACAATTGGTATCAGAGCATTGGAGTTCTCAAAGAAAGTTAATTGGGTAGATTCTTGAGATGGCTCCATCAAGCAAGATTGAAATTAAGTTCAATGGAAAGAATAATTTTGGCTTTTGGAAAAGCCAGATGAATGACGTTCTCATATCTCAATTAAAGCTTCATAAGGCTTTATGGAAAAAGTTGAAGAAGCCTGCTGACATGACCGATAATGATTGGGATGACATGGATCTCAAATGATGTGCCTCTATTCGCATCTGTTTGGAAAGGGATGTTGTGTACTCTGTGAAGGACGAAACTACCGTCGTTGGGCTATGGCTTAAGTTGGAATCACTCTACATGACGAAGACTCTTACCAACAGACTTTATATGTTAAAGTCGCTCTACATACTGGTGATGAAGGAAGGTACGTCAATTCGAGATCATATTTCGAAATTCAATCGAATTGTTTCTGACTTAAAGGATATTGACATATATGAAGATGATGATCGTTTTGCACTAATCATATTGTTTTATTTGTCCGACTCTTATGAGAATCTTATTCAAATATTACTATACGAGGAGGACTCAATTTTTATAGAAGAAGCTACGAGTGCCTTATTGTCTAATGAGGTGCGGAGGTTGGCTTCTAATGGTGGAAATGGTAGAGACCAGGCACAAGATTTGATGGCAAGAGAGAGAGGACAAATGATAGAGCATCTTCCAGCAGAAGGTCAAGATCAGAGTCCAAGATACCTATTGAGAAGGTGAAGTGCTTCAACTGTAATGAAAAAGGACATTATGCAAATAAGTGTCCTCATCCAAAGAAGAACAACAAGAAAGAGAAGGTGATGAAGCAAACTGTGCTTCAGAAGCCGAAAGTGACGGAGTCTATTTTTCGGTGGCACATGACAACGTGAGTGACTGTTGGATTCTCGATTCTGGATGTTTCTACCATATGTGTCCAAAGGGGGAGTGGTTTTCTTCCTACAAGACGATGGATGGTGGTTCTGTGTTGACGGGCAACAACAACACATGTCGAGCTGTTGGAATTGGGTCTATCAAGATGAAGATGCATGATGGAATTGTGCAGAATTTGGCCGATGTCAAACATGTTTCCGACCTCAATAAAAATCTTATTTATCTTGGTATGCTTGATTCGAATAGTAACAAGTTTGTTGCCGTTGGTGAAGTCTTGTGGGTTGTTCGTGGTTCTTTGGTAGTGATGAAAGGTCACCGACATAGTAACCTTTATATCTTATTGGGAAGCACTGTGGCTGGGACTTTAGCAATCAGTACATCTGATTCGTCTGATAGAACACGTCTTTGGCATATGCATATTGGGCATATGAGTGAGTCGTCTGAGGATGCATCAGATGAGATAGAGATTTCTGAAGATGTTCATCAAGCCTCATAAGAACAACAACCAGAAGAAGAGCAACACCATCAGCGAGATTCTTTGGCTACTATTAGGCCAAGGAGACCGGTCAAGCAGTGCACATGCATAGATTTGATGAACCGGTCAAGCACTATGGACAGTTGAATGTGGTGGCATATGCACTGCCAGTGGAGGATGACGAGCCTATCACCTTCGAACAGGCTATCAAAGATACTAGCAGCGAGAGATGGATAGTAGCTATGTAGGAAAAGATTGAGTCTCTCCACAAGAACTATACATGGTATTTTGTTCCATTGTCCAAGGGAAAGCGAACTATAGGCTGAAAGTGGGTATAAAAGAAGAAGGATGCTTCTCCACATTCAGGGGGAGAAGTGTTGCTTGAGAGCCCTTAGGGGTGTGATTGACGAGTGGTTGATTTGGTGAAGCTGTGCGGTTGAAAAGTTTGTCAGCTCAGTTTTGTGGTAAAACCTTACCGAGGTGGAGAAATGAAGAAAATATATTTGACCATATCTTTGAAGAAGATTGACTTTGATCTTTGACCATATCTTTGAAGAAGAATAAATCTTTGACAAGGTGGAGATATGAAGAAAAATATATATTTGACCATATCATTTAAAGAAGATTGACTTTGACCTTTGACCAAATCTTTGACAAGAATATATATTGGATTTCCATAAATATATTTCCAATATTTTTATGATAAGCCTACATAATATTATATTTCTATGCCTACATAATGTTGGATTTTCATGTATAGACATATGACATGCTATATAAAGGGGACCAAAGGTTTCTTCTAGAGATATCTCAAGAGTGCTCATGTAAGTTGTTGAATAAGTTCAACACAAGAGTATCTCAAGTATGCTCAATGTAAGTTGTTGAATAAGTTCGACACAAGAGCATCTCAATTGAAAAGTGGTTGAATAAGTTCAACACAAAAGTTTTGAGAGAGAGCTTTTTTTAGAGAGTTCTTGAGAGCAAGGAGAGAAGTATTGAGAGAGCAATTGTAATTCATTTTCTTCTTCATAGTGGAACTGAATCACCCTCGTCCGTGGAAGTAGGCATCTTGGTCAAACCACGTAAATCCTTGTCTTTGTGATTGTTAAATTTCTCTGAGGTGTTTTATGATATTCTTGAATTTATTCCGTTGTGCACCTACAAAGGGGAATCAATTTCTCCCTTCCTCTTTAAGAACAACATGAATTCTTTCATAAAACATAAACTTTGTTGCTCGGTCATCAAATATTTGTGAAAAGTATTTCACAAAATATTCTGAGGCATTATCAACTTAAACAACTTATTCCCATCCAAATGATAAAGGGAATCTACCCAACCAAGCACAAGCGCAATCAAAGCTAGCTAAGCTAAACCAACTCAAGAGGGACAAATCCACAATGAGCCCAACATGCCAAACATGACTCGAAACTAATAAGCCCAAAACTAACCGTCGAGCCAAAAGGTAGGCCGGCTAACTGTAAGGTTCAAGGAGGGAGCAGGGTACTACAGTTGGTGCAAGGAAAAATGTACTCTCGAGAAATTGAATATGTTTTCTTTCTAGGATTTGATATGATTCATAATTGATACTCACTATTCACTTCCTTGCTGATAAAATGCTTCTCCATAACCAATATTCTTCCTATCCTGATTAATGACACTTCTACTCATCTTGTTACTATTTCATTAAGTAACGAAATGCATCTAAGTTTAGTTTTGCCTTTCCGTAAAAAGTATTTCTCTCTTATGATACTTGACAAATTTAAAGAACTATTATCTAATAAACCCAGGTTGAGAATAATAGATGTGAGAAATTATATATTGGATATTTTCATGTATCATAAGAAAATATATATATATATTGGATATTTTCATGTAGTCTTAACATATTTAAAGAAGAGTAATGCAATGGTTTCTTACAGTTTCAGGCATGGCTACAAATTTGCAGTATTCTCCATATCTTTTCACCAACTTTCTGAACCATAATTGTGATGTGGCAACAGTAGTTCTCAAATCTCCTGAAACTTGGATCAATTTCAATAATAGCTTTGCGGAAGTACTCAGTCGGATTGGTTCTTACCATCTTCAGCATTCAATGGATAAATTCATTGAGAAGAACAATAGAGAACATGTACGGAATATGATGTTAAGGCAAGAGGAGATCTTCAAACAGCAGGTGAAACTATCTTTATCTCACCTTCACTAATACAACAAAACATAAACCTCACTGAATAGCCCTCTTTTGTTTCACTTTCAAGAAAAGGAATAAAATGTTAGTTCATATAATTAGTTTGGGGCAGTGAGAAATGTTTCAAGATAGAATGTGAAAGACTTTCATGATGTAAACTTGATCCGGTATGTATAATTCTCTTCTTATTCTTGCGAAAAATGGGATGAAAATCTCATGCACCATCTTGAATTATCTAAAGTGCAGGTCCAAGAACTCCATCGATTGCATCGAGTCCAGAAATCTCTAATGGCCGAGCTGAGAATAAAGGAGGCAAACTTCCATTTTGTTGCCAGTGCAAACACCCCAGCAGCAGTCAAGGATACAAGAAGTAGACCCTGGAGCAGTACATCAACCTCGGAAACTAGCCATTCTTCATATATCAGCCATCGACCCCTCTCCACTCCCCATATAAACTCTGAATACAAGTCTATACATCAATACAATGTTGAAGAATACCCAAGAAAGCAGAGAGGATTTGACCTTGAACAGCCTGTCAAAGAAGAAACTAGCTACTCCTTAGACTGCTCGAAGAAAGAGTGGAACGATGAAGAGTGTAACGTGGAGCTGACATTGAATATAGGGTGTGGTTCGGGCAAGAAGAGATCTAAGCATTGGTCTCAACCTGAACGAAGTCCAAGCAATACAACGCAGAAGCTTCGGTCGACTACTCCAGTCAGAACAGAGAGAGGGGAGGAATGCAGCGAAAGAGAAAGCTTACAAAGGCCACCTTGGCTTTTCCAAGCTATGAATTTGAACTGACTGGAATATTTACAAGTCTCTCAGGCTATATAAGAATCTAACATTATTTGTTTGGCGACGGATTAAACTAGTTCAAGGTCTTCCTGGTATAGTTTCCAGTAGTAAAGCTTAATTTTCTCTTGTACTCTGTCATGTCTATAAGCTGTTTAACTCACATAAAACTTCCAGTGTGCAAATGAAAAACAGTGAAATTTTACCTAATAGTTACAATACTTTCTTAATCATCTGAATATAGGAAATTTACGTAATAGTTACCTAAAATTTACTTAATAGTTACAAAACTTCCTGCTGGTGCTGTGGTAGAGTGTGTTACATGTATTCTACTCTATTTTCCCTTAATCTTCTGAATATAGGAAATTTGAACATAGTTTACAGTCAAATGATTTTGTGGATTTGGACTGTATACTTCTGGTTAGCTCATTTTAACTACTGTATGCCTTCTGAACCTAAACTAAGCCAAACCCATGCTATGCTGTTCAAGGAATATTCATTGATTTATTGCTATAGAACTTAGTTTCAGTAATTGAGTGTAGGCGCTTTGTGATCCATTTGAGAAAATTAAGCCTTAGCTCATTCTTACCGAAGAAACAAATTGTTAAATTTTCAAACAAAAATCTCATTTCCTCCACATTATGCTAAGTACAATCTTAGCTCCTTGCCCACGATATTTTCTGTTGTAACCTTTGATTCCTCTCCCTTGAAAATATGGTTTTCGACCATGACCATTTAGAGGTGCAAACTCCACCTACTTTGTGCTTAATGTTCTATATTTCACAACCTGTCCCAGTACAGATAAAGGAGGAGGGTTGCATTAGATAACTAATGGTCAGCATAAACCATTGTTAAATCCAAGGTTCAAAGTATCGGTATCGGAATCAGTATCGGACCATTCCTACGAGTATCGTTATCGACGTTATCGGTAGTATCGGCGGTTTCAGATCGGAGTATCGGATTTTTTGGTATCGAAAAACAAACAGCTATTATTAAATTATTAATATTTTAGAAAATATATTTTATACATTTAGGCATAATTTTAAGTATTTTCAGTGTTTTTTCTTAATAGTTTTGAAATTGAATGAAATAGAAGTCACCATTGCCGATTGATTTATATACGATAGATAAGTTTCTCTTTTACATGTTTTTAAAACCTTACTATACTTTTACACCTTGCTAATTGGTCTTTTTCGTTCAAATTTCTCTGTGGAATTGATCAAAAAGAGACCTCCAATGTCGGTATCGGTCAGTATCGGGTATCGATCGGTATCGGATCGAGACATGTCAAACCATATCGGTATCGGCCGTATCGGATCGGTATCGGCCGATACTGCAAACTATGAAATCTTTATGAAAGGAATCCTTGTAGAATACATACTGGGGCATCTCTCAGTAGCTGCACATTGCATAGTTTCTATCCCCTTTGAGATGAAAAATGATCTAGGATGGATTGCTATGTCGTCGTCATCAGTATGGGATCCTTTGCATCGATACCATCATGGTGCAATGTCAATTGAGCAAGAGTTAACTATGATGTTCCCCTTAAGCATTGCACCACAATGCTACTCTAATATTGTGACAAATAAATCTGGGAATGTATTATATAGGAAGGGACGATGTAAGTAGTTGTAAATTGCTGCACGAGAGTGAGATAATTAGATTAACTACTTAGACCATATGCACATTAACAAAGAAATAGAATGTAATTCGATACACAGGTAGCATGTTGCAAAATAGTAAAATTTTCAAGATATTTAGTTACTAATTATAATGGATTATAATATTAACTTGCAAATCCAAAAAGTTACAGATATTTACCTCTAAAAGATAATGTCTCGGTTTGTTTGGTGCATCTTTTCCTTTTCCCAATCTTCTAATTCTTCTGTTGGTCTATCTTATTATAAACAACCTACCTAAAGCAACTCTTGGTAACTTCTGAATACTTTAATGAGCCATCTTAAAGAATTACATGTTCTTAGGAGCTATTTGGTAAACCGTAAGTGAAGAAATATTTGAATTTATACTTTCAAAGATGGAAAGTGGATAGGAATCCCGTGCACTTTCTTATCCCTCAACTATGGGAGAAAGGTATTTAATTGGTTAAGATAAAAAAGTGAGAAAATAAAAAGTGGAAGCGTATATTATAATAATAACAATTATGATAATTAGTTAAAAAAAATAAAGATAAATAATAGTTACAATTAATTAATATTAATTATAACTTTCTGTTAACTAATTATTATCCTATAATAAAATAAATGCATTATTTTAACTAATATTAATTATCTTATTTACTAAGTAATTAATTACTAATAAACTAATACAACTAAATAAATATTTTAATGGAAGTGGAAAAATAAAGGTGGAAAGGTACATTATAAACTAATATAACTAATTAAATATTTAGCTAATTTGATAATCAAGTACTATTACTAATAGTTTAACTTGCTAAAATTTAACACTTAATATTAACAAAATAATTATATTAATTTATACTTAAGTACTATTACCTGTAATTTAACTTATTAAAAATTAATACTTAATATTAACAAATTAATTTTTTTTAAATTTAATAGTTATTAAATAATACAAACAATTATGTATTATTAATTACTTATTTTTAAACCAATTATATTATCATAATTTTTCAATAGTATTATATTATAATCAATAACACTAAATAATAATTAACTATTATATTTAACTAATTATTTATTTACGTTATATATTACCCTAAGTAAGAAAAAAATTACTCACTAACACGCTTTATGTTATTAGTTAATGTTTAATTATCACTTAATTGTTATTAATAATTTATTATAACCTTAATTAAGTAAGAAATAGAATTCTATAGCTTTCACCCACATCCTAAGAAATAAAGAGGATTGGGGAGCCATATAAATCAGCCCCACAAAGGTTGACATGAACTGGAGAGCAATTAATAACTCTAAATTCCTATAATCCATGCATAACCAAACATGGGAACTCCTCTTCCCATCCAAAATCATGTATTTAGCAACCCATTCAATTTCGTAAAGCCAAATAGGCCCTTAGGGTCCGTTTAGATCGATGGAAGTGAGGGAAAGTGTAAAGGTGGTACATGCAGCATTGCATTTGCATAGCATATGCACCCATACTTGAGTTACCAAATGTGTTTGGTTACACACTATTTTGTCTCCCAGAAGTTAATAAGTTCACAGTTTCTATGTTTTGATAGAACGAGTAAAAGTGATATTTGTAACTTTACTTCGATATTCATTGTTTGGCAAACATAAACTATTTTTCAAAATCAAATAATTATGAAGTTCAACCGCCGGTCTGGTTTTGGCAACACTGTTATGAACACGATTACTTGCCATGGTATGGTTGCAACCTTGAGACAACCAAAATATTACAACATGGACAAAAGTGTTGGGATCGAACACGTCCTGCAAACGCTCCGATACCGTGTCTGAGACTGACCGCAGCGAAAACTTAGGCCAACCCACCTAAGAAAACCAACCATTGTCTAACGAACACCAAGCACAGATAAAGACAACGTATATGACGGTGACTACGTCGCCTGGACAAATCTCAATCTATAAAACTCATGTAAAATTAGAAGATTGACAAAACCAATGTTTAACCCTTTGTCATAATAGGTTCAACCCCCTCACCACACTCAAGAGGAAAATAAAGATATTACAATTGAAATCACTCACAAAACCCCGTAGCAATTTTCCTGAACGAAGGTGACGACTCCTCGATCAGATATCCTCTTCCTTCTGTCTTGGATGGCGATCCCTAAGAACAAAACACGGACTTTCTCTTAGATTTTCTGTGGACGAGCACCCCGAATCTTTACCTTTTATGCTATATTCTTTATATATCCACCCTCACCCAAATAAATAGGATGAGAAACCCTAGTTTAGGTCATAGAAATTCCTAAATAGGAAACCCATTTTCTAAAATAGGAAACACTAATTATGGACGTCCAAATATGGTCAAATTAAATATTTGATACAAGTTTAAAATATAATAAAATTAATGTAGATTTTCAAATTACATCAAACCAAATCTTTTACCATATTTGGGCTCAAAAATTTGCTCTTACCAATTTAGACTGAACCCAACATACTCCCCCTCCAGTCTGATCAGATGGTGTTGACCCCATGTGTAACGCCCCGTTCCGCTCAAGCGGACTGCCGTCTCAAACGGCAATAGTGCAACTGTCCCGACCCACTTTGCCTCGATCAAGAAGCAAAAGATATCCAGACTTGTCCCTACAGGAATCCGGCTTGGACTTTCAGAGGCTCGCTTGACGTATCGCTCTACCGAGGCGAATCATCGCTAAGGTGGGTGGCTACGGTGAACTTGTCTTTGCTTAGCCAGCACACATAAAATCTGGAATATTTATGCTAGTCGCTAGGTGATTCACCCCCTGCATGCTAATAAATCCAACGCACCTAGCTAAGGGAATAATCCCAACTTGTATTGCTTGCTAGAACATGGAAATTGAAATACTACTTATATTCAGACCCTCGCATGCTAAGTCCCTTAACGGTTTCATCTCTCGGCTTACCTTCGGGTCCGAGCAACGTGCCTACTTATGTTCCTTAGAAACGCATGCTTGTCTGCTTGAATGTTGCCATATTTTCATCCAAACCCCGAAAGACTACTACGTAGTCGTTCTGTGCCTGAATAAACCTGCAAGTATCCGGGACCGTCAGGTCATCTAAGGCAATCCCCGAACCAGGAGAATGCATTAAGCAAGAATAAATACTGAACGTGAATCACACTTGAATGATAATCATGCTATGTATGCATCTGAACGAGGATCGTGTTATGTACTGATGGAATCCCAGCTCGTGGAGCAATATGCTCGTTCAGATTAAGTTTAAGTTTCATGATTATCATGTCAAGCTATGGAATATGGATAGACCCTGACCTGCATTGTCGCGGACAGCTTGTGCACAAGGTATGTTATGTTGAGTCCCGCGGACGGTCACTGGGGCACTGGGACCGATCCGATCCGGACGGGACGTATGAGCAGTCGTATGTTATGGGGCAAGGTGTTATGCAGCGGGGCTCGCCACCTGCGTTGCATATCATTCTGTGTCTTGAGACTGTGAACCGTCCATAATGGCTACGCCAGCGACTTATGTTCATATAGATAAGTCATCCTCGCTTAGCGGCAATCCGCGTGCGATTCATTGCATAGCATCAATGAACTGAACACCTGAACGATCTGAAAATAACGACCCTCATGTTTGCATATGCTATGCTCCTGAATGTTTATACTTGCCCGTGCATGAATTAACAATGTTTGCCTTGGACAGGGAAGGACAAATGGTAAGTTGGTAAGTCTCGCCGTGTTTTCTCAAACATCGCACGGCGCACTGCCCAACACGTTAGGCTATTCAATGTTTGCATGAAACTGATCCTAAAGCAACTAGAAAGACAACTTAATAGTTGTGCATGGAACCTGTATTACGTGTTTGGATTTGTCGAGCGGGCGAGTAGCTTCCCCACCAGTGCATTCAATGTACTGATAATCCACCAGTTTATATGCAGGGTGCGGGAGAACCTCGTTCGGTGCGGACGCCTCCAACGTGCGTGCTAAGGCGTGGACATCACTCCGAAGCAACGGTGCGTCCGGGACTGAAGCACATATACAAGACATAATGTTGTGAACATAGCCCGAACTCGCCTGTACAATTATTCCACAGTTGTAGCCACTAGGCACGCTTTTACTGTTTTAGAGAGAGGCTTGAGCGACTTGTAATCTCGGCTATACGCCGCCTGTAACACATATTTATATCAATAAAAAGAGCTTGCTTTACTTCTACTTGTGTTTCAATGCTTCCGCTATATTTGTCAACTCAGAGAACTTGTTATCGATCGCTATGCGTTCATGACTCTGCTGCACTCGGACAATTTGTGCGACTCTGTGGCTTAGAACTCTTACCGCCAGCCAATGAATCACGGCCTTGCACGGGCGCGGTTCACGCTCGTGCGGCATCACGCCCGGATGGGTTAAGCGATCGTTCCGCGGGAGCGCTGGCGAGGGTGATTTCCGCCTAGCGGGAACGGCCGATTTGCCTGCGGAAGATCGGGGCGTGACATGTTGGTATCAGAGCCTGGCTTCTACGCCTTTGGACTTCGATTCGATATCTCTGTTTCGAAAGCTCATTCGTGGGTTATGTGCACGCTCTCTCTCAATGCCTCGATGGGATGTTCCAACAATAAGTCTAAATACTTTCAAAATACGTTTTGAATGATATGCTTGCTTGTCTGGTTGTATGCTGCGAGTGGCCTTTGTGCCAACCTGTGCGAACCCTTGAGAGTATCGCTAGTAGCTTGTCCGATTTTCACTAACTCTAAGTTTGGTTGAATGCATCTATTCGAGGGACGCCTTGAACTAGTGCACCATCCAAGACTTAAGAAAAGGTGAACTCGAGTGCTGAGACTTCGCTATCACTAAGCTGGTTGACGTGTTCACGCTAGAGGGTACCTTCGAAAGTGCGCACGATCCAGTCTAATCAATATGCTGATTTTGATGCTTGTGCAAGTGAATATCTAAATAAACAAGTACAACGACTTGTCTAGGATTGCCTCAACCCTAGATTACTACTTGTCCTTAGTAAGTCTCGAGGACGAAACTTTTTCTGAGTTGGGTAGGATGTAACGCCCCGTTCCGCTCAAGTGGACTGCCGTCTCAAACAGCAATAGTGCAACTGTCCCGACCCACTTTGCCTCGATCAAGAAGCAAAAGATATCCAGACTTGTCCCTACAGGAATCCGGCTTGGACTTTCAGAAGCTCGCTTGACGTACCGCTCTACCGAGGCGAATCATCGCTAAGGTGGGTGGCTACGGTGAACTTGTCTTTGCTTAGCCAGCACACATAAAATCTGGAATATTTATGCTAGTCGCTAGGTGATTCACCCCCTGCATGCTAATAAATCCAACGCACCTAGCTAAGGAAATAATCCCAACTTGTATTGCTTGCTAGAACATGGAAATTGAAATACTACTTATATTCAGACCCTCGCATGCTAAGTCCCTTAACGGTTTTATCTCTCGGCTTACCTTCGGGTCCGAGCAACGTGCCTACATATGTTCCTTAGAAACACATGCTTGTCTGCTTGAATGTTGCCATGTTTTCATCCAAACCCCGGAAGACTACTACGTAGTCGTTCTGTGCCTGAATAAACCTGCAAGTATCCGGGACCGTCAGGTCATCTAAGGCAATCCCCGAACCAGGGGAATGCATTAAGCAAGAATAAATACTGAACGTGAATCACACTTGAATGATAATCATGCTATGTATGCATCTGAACGAGGATCGTGTTATGTACTGATGGAATCCCAGCTCGTGGAGCAATATGCTCGTTCAGATTAAGTTTAAGTTTCATGATTATCATGTCAAGCTATGGAATATGGATAGACCCTGACCTGCATTGTCGCGGACAGCTTGTGCACAAGGTATGTTATGTTGAGTCCCGCGGACGGTCACTGGGGCACTGGGACCGATCCGATCCGGACGGAACGTATGAGCAGTCGTATGTTATGGGGCAAGGTGTTATGCAGCGGGGCTCGCCACCTGCGTTGCATATCATTCTGTGTCTTGAGACTGTGAACCGTCCATAATGGCTACGCCAGCGACTTATGTTCATATAGATAAGTCATCCTCGCTTAGCGATAATCCGCGTGCGAGTCATTGCATAGCATCAATGAACTGAACACCTGAACGATCTGAAAATAACGACCCTCATGTTTGCATATGCTATGCTCCTGAATGTTTATACTTGCCCGTGCATGAATTAACAATGTTTGCCTTGGACAGGGAAGGACAAATGGTAAGTTGGTAAGTCTCGCCGTGTTTCCTCAAACATCGCACGGCGCACTGCCCGACACGTTAGGCTATTCAATGTTTGCATGAAACTGGTCCTAAGGCAACTAGAAAGACAACTTAATAGTTGTGCACGGAACCTGTATTACGTGTTTGGATTTGTCGAGCGGGCGAGTAGCTTCCCCACCAGTGCATTCAATGTACTGATAATCCACCAGTTTGTATGCAGGGTGCGGAAGAACCTCGTTCGGTGCGGACGCCTCCAACGTGCGTGCTAAGGCGTGGATATCACTCCGAAGCAATGGTGCGTCCGGGACTGAAGCACATATACAAGACATAATGTTGTGAACATAGCCCGAACTCGCCTGTACAATTATTCCACAGTTGTAGCCACTTGGCACGCTTTTACTGTTTCAGAGAGAGGCTTGAGCGACTTGTAATCTCGGCTATACGCCGCCTGTAACACATGTTTATATCAATAAAAAGAGCTTGCTTTACTTCAACTTGTGTTTCAATGCTTCCGCTATATTTGTCAACTCAGAGAACTTGTTACCGATCGCTATGCGTTCATGACTCCGCTGCACTCGGACAATCTGTGCGACTCTGTGGCTTAGAACTCTTACCGCCAGCCAATGAATCATGGCCTTGCACGGGCGCGGTTCACGCTCGTGCGGCATCACGCCCGGATGGGTTAAGCGATCGTTCCGCGGGAGCGCTGGCGAGGGTGATTCTCGCCTAGCGGGAACGGCCTATTTGCCTGCGGGAGATCGAGGCATGACATGTTGGTATCAGAGCCTGGCTTCTACGCCTTTGGACTTCGATTCGATATCTCTGTTTCGAAAGCTCGTTCGTGGGTTATGTGCACGCTCTCTCTCAATGCCTCGATGGGATGTTCCAACAATAAGTCTAAATACTTTCAAAATATGTTTTGAATGATATGCTTGCTTGTCTGGTTGTATGCTGCGAGTGGCCTTTCTGCCAACCTGTGCGAACCCTTGAGAGTATCGCTAGTAGCTTGTCCGATTTTCACTAACTCTAAGTTTGGTTGAATGTATCTATTCGAGGGACGCCTTGAACTAGTGCACCATCCAAGACTTAAGAAAAGGTGAACTCGAGTGCTGAGACTTCGCTATCACTAAGCTGGTTGACGTGTTCACGCTAGAGGGTACCTTCGAAAGTGCGCACGATCCAGTCTAAGCGATATGCTGATTTCTATGCTTGTGCAAGTGAATATCCAAATGAACAAGTATAACGACTTGTCTAGGATTGTCTCAACCCTAGATTACTGCTTGTCCTTAGTAAGTTTCGAGGACGAGACTTTTTCTGAGTTGGGTAGGATGTAACGCCCCATTTCGCTCAAGCGGACTGCCATCTCAAACGGCAATAGTGCAACTGTCCCGACCCACTTTGCCTCAATCAAGAAGCAAAAGATATCCAGACTTGTCCCTACAGGAATCCGGCTTGGACTTTCAGAGGCTCGCTTGACGTACCGCTCTACCGAGGTGAATCATCGCTAAGGTGGGTGGCTACGGTGAACTTGTCTTTGCTTAGCCAGCACACATAAAATCTGGAATATTTATGCTAGTCGCTAGGTGATTCACCCCCTGCATGCTAATAAATCCAATGCACCTAGCTAAGAGAATAATCCCAACTTGTATTGCTTGCTAGAACATGGAAATTGAAATACTACTTATATTCAGACCCTCGCATGCTAAGTCCCTTAACGGTTTCATCTCTCGGCTTACCTTCGGGTCCGAGCAACGTGCCTACTTATGTTCCTTAGAAACACATGCTTGTCTGCTTGAATGTTGCCATGTTTTCATCCAAACCCCGGAAGACTACTATGTAGTCGTTCTGTGCCTGAATAAACCTGCTAGTATCCGGGACCGTCAGGTCATCTAAGGCAATCCCCGAACCAGGGGAATGCATTAAGCAAGAATAAATACTGAACGTGAATCACACTTGAATGATAATCATGCTATGTATGCATCTGAACGAGGATCGTGTTATGTACTGATGGAATCCCAGCTCGTGGAGCAATATGCTCGTTCAGATTAAGTTTAAGTTTCATGATTATCATGTCAAGCTATGGAATATGGATAGACCCTGACCTGCATTGTCGCAGACAGCTTGTGCACAAGGTATGTTATATTGAGTCCCGCGGACGGTCACTGGGGCACTGGGACCGATCCGATCCGGACGGGACGTATGAGCAGTCGTATGTTATGGGACAAGGTGTTATGCAGCGGGGCTCGCCACCTGCGTTGCATATCATTCTGTGTCTTGAGACTGTGAACCGTCCATAATGGCTACGCCAGCGACTTATGTTCATATAGATAAGTCATCCTCGCTTAGCGGCAATCCGCGTGCGAGTCATTGTATAGCATCAATGAACTGAACACCTGAACGATCTAAAAATAATGACCCTCATGTTTGCATATGCTATGCTCCTGAATGTTTATACTTGCCCGTGCATGAATTAACAATGTTTGCCTTGGACAGGGAAGGACAAATGGTAAGTTGGTAAGTCTCGCCGTGTTTCCTCAAACATCGCACGGCGCACTGCCCGACACGTTAGGCTATTCAATGTTTGCATGAAACTGGTCCTAAGGCAACTAGAAAGATAACTTAATAGTTGTGCACGAAACCTGTATTACGTGTTTGGATTTGTCGAGCGGGCGAGTAGCTTCCCTACCAGTGCATTCAATGTACTGATAATCCACCAGTTTGTATGCAGGGTGCGGGAGAACCTCGTTCGGTACGGACGCCTCCAACGTGCGTGCTAAGGCGTGGATCACTCCGAAGCAAGGGTGCATCCGGGACTGAAGCACATATACAGGACATAATGTTGTGAACATAGCCCGAACTCGCCTGTACAATTATTCCACAGTTGTAGCCACTTGGCACGCTTTTACTATTTCAGAGAGAGGCTTGAGCGACTTGTAATCTCGGCTATACGCCGCCTATAACACATGTTTATATCAATAAAAAGAGCTTGCTTTACTTCAACTTGTGTTTCAATGCTTCCGCTATATTTGTCAACTCAGAGAACTTGTTACCGATCGCTATGCGTTCATGACTCCGCTGCACTCGGACAATCTGTGCGACTCTGTGGCTTAGAACTCTTACCGCCAGCCAATGAATCACGGCCTTGCACGGGCGCGGTTCACGCTCGTACGGCATCACGTCCGGATGGGTTAAGCGATCGTTCCGCGGGAGCGCTGGCGAGGGTGATTCCCGCCTAGCGGGAACGGCCGATTTGCCTGCGGGAGATCGGGGCATGACATGTTGGTATCAGAGCCTGGCTTCTACGCCTTTGGACTTCGATTCGATATCTCTGTTTCGAAAGCTCGTTCGTGGGTTATGTGCACGCTCTCTCTCAATGCCTCGATGGGATGTTCCAACAATAAGTCTAAATACTTTCAAAATACGTTTTGAATGATATACTTGCTTGTCTGGTTGTATGCTGCGAGTGGCTTTTGTGCCAACCTGTGCGAACCCTTGAGAGTATCGCTAGTAGTTTGTCCGATTTTCACTAACTCTAAGTTTGGTTGAATGCATCTATTCGAGGGATGCCTTGAACTAGTGCACCATCCAAGACTTAAGAAAAGGTGAACTCGAGTGCTGAGACTTCGCTATCACTAAGCTGGTTGACGTGTTCATGCTAGAGGGTACCTTCGAAAGTGCACACGATCCAGTCTAAGCGATATGCTGATTTCGATGCTTGTGCAAGTGAATATCCAAATAAACAAGTACAACGACTTGTCTAGGATTGCCTCAACCCTAGATTACTGCTTGTCCTTAGTAAGTCTCGAGGACGAAACTTTTTCTGAGTTGGGTAGGATGTAACGCCCCGTTCCGCTCAAGCGGACTGCCGTCTCAAACGGCAATAGTGCAACTGTCCCGACCCACTTTGCCTCGATCAAGAAGCAAAAGATATCCAGACTTGTCCCTACAGGAATCCGTCTTGGACTTTCAGAGGCTCGCTTGACGTATCGCTCTACCGAGGCGAATCATCGCTAAGGTGGGTGGCTACGGTAAACTTGTCTTTGCTTAGCCAGCACACATAAAATCTGGAATATTTATGCTAGTCGCTAGGTGATTCACCCCCTGCATGCTAATAAATCCAACGCACCTAGCTAAGGGAATAATCCCAACTTGTATTGCTTGCTAGAACATGGAAATTGAAATACTACTTATATTCAGACCCTCGCATGCTAAGTCCCTTAACGGTTTCATCTCTCGGCTTACCTTCGGGTCCGAGCAACGTGCCTACTTATGTTCCTTAGAAACGCATGCTTGTCTGCTTGAATGTTGCCATGTTTTCATCCAAACCCCGGAAGACTACTACGTAGTCGTTCTGTGCCAGAATAAACCTGCAAGTATCCGGGACCGTCAGGTCATCTAAGGCAATCCCCGAACCAGGGGAATGCATTAAGCAAGAATAAATACTGAATATGAATCACACTTGAATGATAATCATGCTATGTATGCATCTGAACGAGGATCGTGTTATGTACTGATGGAATCCTAGCTCGTGGAGCAATATGCTCGTTCAGATTAAGTTTAAGTTTCATGATTATCATGTCAAGCTATGGAATATGGATAGACCCTGACCTGCATTATCGCGGACAGCTTGTGCACAAGGTATGTTATGTTGAGTCCCGCGGACGGGCACTGGGGCACTGGGACCGATCCGATCCAGACGGAACGTATGAGCAGTCGTATGTTATGGGGCAAGGTGTTATGCAGCGGGGCTCGCCACCTGCGTTGCATATCATTCTGTGTCTTGAGACTGTGAACCGTCCATAATGGCTACGCCAGCGACTTATGTTCATATAGATAAGTCATCCTCGCTTAGCGGCAATCCGCGTGCGAGTTATTGCATAGCATCAATGAACTGAACACCTGAACGATCTGAAAATAACGACCCTCATGTTTGCATATGCTATGCTCCTGAATGTTTATACTTGCCCGTGCATGAATTAACAATATTTGCCTTGGACAGGGAAGGATAAATGGTAAGTTGGTAAGTCTCGCTGTGTTTCCTCAAACATCGCACGGCGCACTGCCCGACACGTTAGGCTATTCAATGTTTGCATGAAACTGATCCTAAGGCAACTAGAAAGACAACTTAATAGTTGTGTACGGAACCTGTATTACGTATTTGGATTTGTCGAGCGGGCGAGTAGCTTCCCCACCAGTGCATTCAATGTACTGATAATCCACCAGTTTGTATGCAGGGTACGGGAGAACCTTGTTCGGTGCGGACGCCTCCAACGTGCGTGCTAAGGCGTGGACATCACTCCGAAGCAACGGTGCGTCCGGGACTGAAGCACATATACAAGACATAATGTTGTGAACATAGCCCGAACTCGCATGTACAATTATTCCACAGTTGTAGCCACTTGGCACGCTTTTACTGTTTCAGAGAGAGGCTTTAGCGACTTATAATCTCGGCTATACGCCGCCTATAACACATGTTTATATCAATAAAAAGAGCTTGCTTTACTTTAACTTGTGTTTCAATGCTTCCGCTATATTTGTCAACTCAGAGAACTTGTTACCGATCGCTATGCGTTCATGACTCTGCTGCACTCGGACAATCTGTGCGACTCTGTGGCTTAGAACTCTTACCGCCAGCCAATGAATCACGGCCTTGCACGGGCGAGGTTCATGCTCGTGCGGCATCACGCCCGGATGGGTTAAGCGATCGTTCCGCGGGAGCGCTGGCGAGGGTGATTCCCGCCTAGCGGGAACGGCCGATTTGCCTGCGGGAGATCGGGGCGTGACATGTTGGTATCAGAGCCTAGCTTCTACGCCTTTGGACTTCGATTCGATATCTCTGTTTCGAAAGCTCGTTCGTGGGTTATGTGCACGCTCTCTCTCAATGCCTCGATGGAATGTTCCAACAATAAGTCTAAATACTTTCAAAATACGTTTTGAATGATATGCTTGCTTGTCTGGTTGTATGCTGCGAGTGGCCTTTGTGCCAACCTGTGCGAACCCTTGAGAGTATCGCTAGTAGCTTGTCCGATTTTCACTAACTCTAAGTTTGGTTGAATGCATCTATTCGAGGGACGCCTTGAACTAGTGCACCATCCAAGACTTAAGAAAAGGTGAACTCGAGTGCTGAGACTTCGCTATCACTAAGCTGGTTGACGTGTTCACGCTAGAGGGTACCTTCGAAAGTGCGCACGATCCAGTCTAAGCGATATGCTAATTTCGATGCTTGTGCAAGTGAATATCCAAATGAACAATTATAACGACTTGTTTAGGATTGCCTCAACCCTAGATTACTGCTTGTCCTCAGTAAGTCTCAAGGACGAGACTTTTTCTGAGTTGGGTAGGATGTAACGCCCCGTTCCGCTCAAGCGGACTGCCGTCTCAAACGGCAATAGTGCAACTGTCCCGACCCACTTTGCCTCAATCAAGAAGCAAAAGATATCCAGACTTGTCCCTACAGGAATCCGGCTTGGACTTTCAGAGGCTCGCTTGACGTACCGCTCTACCGAGGCGAATCATCGCTAAGGTGGGTGGCTACGGTGAACTTGTCTTTGCTTAGCCAGCACACATAAAATCTGGAATATTTATGCTAGTCGCTAGGTGATTCACCCCTGCATGCTAATAAATCCAACGCACCTAGCTAAGAGAATAATCCCAACTTGTATTGCTTGCTAGAACATGGAAATTGAAATACTACTTATATTCAGACCCTCGCATGCTAAGTCCCTTAACGGTTTCATCTCTCGGCTTACCTTCGGGTCCGAGCAACGTGCCTACTTATGTTCCTTAGAAACACATGCTTGTCTGCTTGAATGTTGCCATGTTTTCATCCAAACCCCGGAAGACTACTACGTAGTCGTTCTGTGCCTGAATAAACCTGCAAGTATCCGGGACCGTCAGGTCATCTAAGGCAATCCCCGAACCAGGGGAATGCATTAAGCAAGAATAAATACTGAACGTGAATCACACTTGAATGATAATCATGCTATGTATGCATCTGAACGAGGATCGTGTTATGTACTGATGGAATCCCAGCTCGTGGAGCAATATGCTCGTTCAGATTAAGTTTAAGTTTCATGATTATCATGTCAAGCTATGGAATATGGATAGACCCTGACCTGCATTGTCGCGGACAGCTTGTGCACAAGGTATGTTATGTTGAGTCCCGCGGACGGTCACTGGGACCGATCCGATCCGGACGGGACGTATGAGCAGTCGTATGTTATAGGGCAAGGTGTTATGCAGCGGGGCTCGCCACCTGCGTTGCATATCATTCTGTGTCTTGAGACTGTGAACCGTCCATAATGGCTACGCCAGCGACTTATGTTCATATAGATAAGTCATCCTCGCTTAGCGGCAATTCGAGTGCGAGTTATTGCATAGCATCAATGAACTGAACACCTGAACGATCTGAAAATAACGACCCTCATGTTTGCATATGCTATGCTCCTGAATGTTTATACTTGCCCGTGCATGAATTAACAATGTTTGCCTTGGACAGGGAAGGACAAATGGTAAGTTGGTAAGTCTCGCCGTGTTTCCTCAAACATCGCACGGCGCACTGCCCGACACGTTAGGCTATTCAATGTTTGCATGAAACTGGTCCTAAGGCAACTAGAAAGACAACTTAATAGTTGTGCACGGAACCTGTATTACGTGTTTAGATTTGTCGAGCGGGCGAGTAGCTTCCCCACCAGTGCATTCAATGTACTGATAATCCACCAGTTTGTATGCAGGGTGCGAAAGAACCTCGTTCGGTGCGGACGCCTCCAACGTGCGTGCTAAGGCATGGACATCACTCCGAAGCAATGGTGCGTCCGGGACTGAAGCACATATACAAGACATAATGTTGTGAACATAGCCCGAACTCGCCTGTACAATTATTCCACAGTTGTAGCCACTTGGCACGCTTTTACTGTTTCAGAGAGAGGCTTGAGCGACTTGTAATCTCGGCTATACGCCGCTTGTAACACATGTTTATATCAATAAAAAGAGCTTGCTTTACTTCAACTTGTGTTTCAATGCTTCCGCTATATTTGTCAACTCAGAGAACTTGTTATCGATCGCTATGCGTTCATGACTCCGCTGCACTCGGACAATCTGTACGACTCTATGGCTTAGAACTCTTACCGCCAGCCAATGAATCACGGCCTTGCACGGGCGCGATTCACGCTCGTGCGGCATCACGCCCGGATGGGTTAAGCGATCGTTCCGCGGGAGCGCTGGCGAGGGTGGTTCCCGCCTAGCGGGAACGGCCGATTTGCCTGCGGGAGATCGGGGCATGACATGTTGGTATCAGAGCCTGGCTTCTACGCCTTTGGACTTCGATTCGATATCTCTGTTTCGAAAGCTCGTTCGTGGGTTATGTGCATGCTCTCTCTCAATGCCTCGATGGGATGTTCCAACAATAAGTCTAAATACTTTCAAAATACGTTTTGAATGATATGCTTGCTTGTCTGGTTGTATGCTGCGAGTGGCCTTTGTGCCAACCTGTGCGAACCCTTGAGAGTATCGCTAGTAGCTTGTCCGATTTTCACTAACTCTAAGTTTGGTTGAATGCATCTATTCGAGGGACGCCTTGAACTAGTGCACCATCCAAGACTTAAGAAAAGGTGAACTCGAGTGCTGAGACTTCGCTATCACTAAGCTGGTTGACGTGTTCACGCTAGAGGGTACCTTCGAAAGTGCGCACGATCCAGTCTAAGCGATATGCTGATTTCGATGCTTGTGCAAGTGAATATCCAAATGAACAAGTACAACGACTTGTCTAGGATTGCCTCAACCCTAGATTACTGCTTGTCCTCAGTAAGTCTCGAGGACGAGACTTTTTCTGAGTTGGGTATGATGTAACGCCCCGTTCTGCTCAAGCGGACTGCCGTCTCAAACGGCAATAGTGCAACTGTCCCGACCCACTTTGCCTCAATCAAGAAGCAAAAGATATCCAGACTTGTCCCTACAGGAATCCGTCTTGGACTTTCAGAGGCTCGCTTGACGTATCGCTCTACCGAGGCGAATCATCGCTAAGGTGGGTGGCTACGGTGAACTTGTCTTTGCTTAGCCAGCACACATAAAATCTGGAATATTTATGCTAGTCGCTAGGTGATTCACCCCCTGCATGCTAATAAATCCAACGCACCTAGCTAAGGGAATAATCCCAACTTGTATTGCTTGCTAGAACATGGAAATTGAAATACTACTTATATTCAGACCCTCGCATGCTAAGTCCCTTAACGGTTTCATCTCTCGGCTTACCTTCGGGTCCGAGCAACGTGCCTACTTATGTTCCTTAGAAACGCATGCTTGTCTGCTTGAATGTTGCCATATTTTCATCCAAACCCCGGAAGACTACTACGTAGTCGTTCTGTGCCTGAATAAACCTGCAAGTATCCGGGACCGTCAGGTCATCTAAGGCAATCCCCGAACCAGGGGAATACATTAAGCAAGAATAAATACTGAACGTGAATCACACTTGAATGATAATCATGCTATGTATGCATCTGAACGAGGATCGTATTATGTACTGATGGAATCCCAGCTCGTGGAGCAATATGCTCGTTCAGATTAAGTTTAAGTTTCATGATTATCATGTCAAGCTATGGAATATGGATAGACCCTGACCTGCATTGTCGCGGACAGCTTGTGCACAAGGTATGTTATGTTGAGTCCCGTGGACGGTCACTGGGGCACTGGGACCGATCCGATCCGGACGGGACGTATGAGCAGTCGTATGTTATGGGGCAAGGTGTTATGCAGCGGGGCTCTCCACCTGCGTTGCATATCATTCTGTGTCTTAAGACTGTGAACCGTCCATAATGGCTACGCCAGCGACTTATGTTCATATAGATAAGTCATCCTCGCTTAGCGGCAATCCGCGTGCGAGTCATTGCATAGCATCAATGAACTGAACACCTGAACGATCTGAAAATAACGACCCTCATGTTTGCATATACTATGCTCCTAAATGTTTATACTTGCCCGTGCATGAATTAACAATGTTTACCTTGGACAGGGAAGGACAAATGGTAAGTTGGTAAGTCTCGCCGTGTTTCCTCAAACATCGCACGGCGCACTGCCCGACACGTTAGGCTATTCAATGTTTGCATGAAACTGATCCTAAGGCAACTAGAAAGACAACTTAATAGTTGTGCACGGAACCTATATTACGTGTTTGGATTTGTCGAGCGGGCGAGTAGCTTCCCCACCAGTGCATTCAATGTACTGATAATCCACCAGTTTGTATGCAGGGTGCGGGAGAACCTCGTTCGGTGCGGACGCCTCCAACGTGCGTGCTAAGGCATGGACATCACTCCGAAGCAACGTTGCGTCCGGGAATGAAGCACATATATAAGACATAATGTTGTGAACATAGCCCGAACTCGCCTGTACAATTATTCCACAGTTATAGCCACTTGGCACGCTTTTACTATTTTAGAGAGAGGCTTGAGCGACTTGTAATCTCTGCTATACGCCGCCTGTAACACATGTTTATATCAATAAAAAGAGCTTGCTTTACTTCAACTTGTGTTTCAATGCTTCCGCTATATTTGTCAACTCAGAGAACTTGTTACCGATCGCTATGCGTTCATGACTCCGCTGCACTCGGACAATCAGTGCGACTCTGTGGCTTAGAACTCTTACCGCCAGCCAATGAATCATGGCCTTGTACGGGCACGGTTCACGCTCGTGCGGCATCACGCCCGGATGGGTTAAGCGATCGTTCCGTGGGAGCGCTGGCGAGGGTGATTCCCGCCTAGCGGGAACGGCCGATTTGCCTGCGGGAGATCGGGGCGTGACATGTTGGTATCAGAGCCTGGCTTCTACGTCTTTGGACTTCGATTCGATATCTCTGTTTTGAAAGCTCGTTCGTGGGTTATGTGCACGCTCTCTCTCAATGCCTCGCTGGGATGTTCCAACAATAAGTCTAAATACTTTCAAAATACGTTTTGAATGATATGCTTGCTTGTCTGGTTGTATGCTGCGAGTGGCCTTTGTGCCAACATGTGCGAACCCTTGAGAGTATCGCTAGTAGCTTGTCCGATTTTCACTAACTCTAAGTTTGGTTGAATGCATCTATTCGAGGGACGCCTTAAACTAGTGCACCATCCAAGACTTAAGAAAAGGTGAACTCGAGTGCTGAGACTTCGCTATCACTAAGCTGGTTGACGTGTTCATGCTAGAGGGTACCTTCGAAAGTGCGCACGATCCAGTCTAAGCGATATGCTGATTTCGATGCTTGTGCAAGTGAATATCCAAATGAACAAGTACAACGACTTGTCTAGGATTGCCTCAACTCTAGATTACTGCTTGTCCTCAGTAAGTCTCGAGGACGAGACTTTTTCTGAGTTGGGTAGGATGTAACGCCCAGTTCCGCTCAAGCGGACTGCCGTCTCAAACGGCAATAGTGCAACTGTCCTGACCCACTTTGCCTCGATCAAGAAGCAAAAGATATCCAGACTTGTCCCTACAGGAATCCGGCTTGGACTTTCAGAGGCTCGCTTGACGTATCGCTCTACCGAGGCGAATCATCGCTAAGGTGGGTGGCTACGGTGAACTTGTCTTTGCTTAGCCAGTACACATAAAATCTGGAATATTTATGCTAGTCGCTAGGAGATTCACCCCCTGCATGCTAATAAATCCAACGCACCTAGCTAAGGGAATAATCCCAACTTGTATTGCTTGCTATAACATGGAAATTGAAATACTACTTATATTCAGACCCTCGCATGCTAAGTCCCTTAACGGTTTCATCTCTCGGCTTACCTTCGGGTCCGAGCAACGTGCCTACTTATGTTCCTTAGAAACGCATGCTTGTCTGCTTGAATGTTGCCATGTTTTCATCCAAACCCCGGAAGACTACTACGTAGTCGTTCTGTGCCTGAATAAACCTGCAAGTATCCGGGATCGTCAGGTCATCTAAGGCAATCCCCGAACCAGGAGAATGCATTAAGCAAGAATAAATACTGAACGTGAATCACACTTGAATAATAATCATGCTATGTATGCATCTGAACAAGGATCGTGTTATGTACTGATAGAATCCCAGCTCGTGGAGCAATATGCTCGTTCAGATTAAGTTTAAGTTTCATGATTATCATGTCAAGCTATGGAATATGGATAGACCCTGACCTGCATTATCGCGGACAGCTTGTGCACAAGGTATGTTATGTTGAGTCCCGCGGACGGTCACTGGGGCACTGGGACCGATCCGATCCGGACGGGACGTATGAGCAGTCGTATGTTATGGGGCAAGGTGTTATGCAGCGGGGCTCGCCACCTGCGTTGCATATCATTCTGTGTCTTGAGACTGTGAACCGTCCATAATGGCTACGCCAGTGACTTATGTTCATATAGATAAGTCATTCTCGCTTAGCGGCAATCCGCGTGCGAGTCATTGCATAGCATCAATGAACTGAACACCTGAACGATCTGAAAATAATGACCCTCATGTTTGCATATGCTATGCTCCTGAATGTTTATACTTGCCCGTGCATGAATTAACAATATTTGCCTTGGACAGGGAAGGACAAATGGTAAGTTGGTAAGTCTCGCCGTGTTTCCTCAAACATCGCACGGCGCACTGCCCGACACGTTAGGCTATTCAATGTTTGCATGAAACTGATCCTAAGGCAACTAGAAAGACAACTTAATAGTTGTGCACGGAACCTATATTACGTGTTTGGATTTGTCGAGCGGGCGAGTAGCTTCCCCACTAGTGCATTCAATGTATTGATAATCCACCAGTTTGTATGCAGGGTGCGGGAGAACCTCGTTCGGTGTGGACGCCTCCAACGTGCGTGCTAAGGCGTGGACATCACTCCGAAGCAATGGTGCGTCCGGAACTGAAGCACATATACAAGACATAATGTTGTGAACATAGCCCGAACTCGCCTGTACAATTATTCCACAGTTGTAGCCACTTGGCACGCTTTTACTGTTTCAGAGAGAGGCTTGAGCGACTTGTAATCTCGGCTATACGCCGCCTGTATCACATGTTTATATCAATAAAAAGAGCTTGCTTTACTTCAACTTGTGTTTCAATGCTTCCGCTATATTTGTCAACTCAGAGAACTTGTTACCGATCGCTATGCGTTCATGACTCCGCTGCACTCGGACAATCTGTGCGACTCTGTGGCTTAGAACTCTTACCGCCAGCCAATGAATCACGGCCTTGCACGGGCGCGGTTCACGCTCGTGCGGCATCACGTCCGGATGGGTTAAGCGATCGTTCCGCGGGAGCGCTGGCGAGGGTGATTCCCGCCTAGCGAGAACGGCCGATTTGCCTGCGGGAGATCGGGGCGTGACACCATGGCACCTCAACTGGACTCCATATCTGTCGTCCCGCAATAGAGTTCCTGCTTCCTCATGCCACCGATCTCCGATCCTCCGAGCTGCTTTGCATCTTCCTTCGTCTCCAGTTCATCGACAGTCACGTCGACGCTAGGTTCCATGCGTAGCACCTTCTGCACCAACGGAATCCTGCTAACATCAATGACATGGCCAAAACTGAAGTCCCTGACGACCAGCCTCACCCTGAGTCTTGGATGCCTGTCCCCGACTTCCGTCTTTCGCCGGACGTACTACCGTTTTATGCACAAGTTGCATGCATGGGAGCATGTGTGGGCGCATGATCGGGCGCATGCGCGGGCGTATGCGTCGATATATGAACAGGCTAGGCACATGCTAGGCGCGACTATGCGGAACTATGCGCGCATGCGCTGCTGCACCGTTGCACGCATGGGTCGCTGCACTGCTAGCTTATGCGCGCAGGAGCTGTTCGACTGTGCTGCTGCGCGCATATGCGCATAAATCGTGGTTGGCGCATAATCTCTCTGATCGCGGGATTTGAACGATTATGAAAAGATTGGGTCGTTAATTCAAATCCGTTTTTTATGGGATTTGAATTTAATTTGTTCCTATCTTTTTGTAATCAGTTGGGGACCAAGATTAAGGTTAGAATTTTTGCCCTCCTCTATAAATACTCTATTCATGCCCCCTTTGAGAACATATTTCAAAATTGAGAGATGAAGTAAGTTTTGTTAATATCGTCATTAGAGTCCAGAGGAGTTTGTGTGTGTCCAGAAAGAGGTGACATCGAACGTTCTAAAAGTAATTCGATAAGTTGTTTGTTCCTAGGAGCAGATCGTGTGGGACGAATCTTGTTTTGAGCAACAGTGGTCTTCATCACCCCAGCAAACAGAGAACTAATCCTCTACTTCTCCTTCCTCTTCTGCTTATTTGTAACTCGTTCTGTCTCAATTGCAACTGTGTTTGTAAGAAAGAATAGAGATTGCTTTCTGATTATTGTAATCTTCTATAGGTTGTAATCAGAATTGATATATTATAGTTTTTTGTTGGAATCGAGGATTCAGAGGACAAACTCATTTTCGTGAACCTTTGTTCCTGGTTCGTTCTACCATCTTTTGATTAAAGTGTCGGGACTAACAATATTGAGATATACACTTGGATTTTTTTTAATGCGGGGCTATCTTTCTAGTGGCCAAGCAAAAAACCTCAACAAAAACTTATTTCGAAAGCAACAGCAATCCCAAACAAGATCTAACAATATTGAAGGATGGTTGTTATCAATAACATTGACATGGAAGTTGTATACAACAATCCCCTTAGTGGGAGGATTGCTTGTATTAACCCTTCTTTTCAATATTAGCAAATTATAAAAAGAAGATAACATATATATTTGTTTTACTCAGAGGAGGCTCATAATTAATTAAGTGGGGATACACTTTCACATGAGCAATCAGCAAAAAATTATGTGTCATCAAATTTGTTGGTATATTAGAATATTCTTGGTATATTTGTTGGTATATTAGAATATTCTTGGTATATTTGTTGGGATATTAGAATATTTTACAGGGGGTTTTAATGGGGTATTAATGTAAGATGAAGGATTGTAAGGCTATAAATAGCTAAGAGATTATCAATAAAAATATAATAATTACTCTAAAATATTCTACATGGTATCAGGGCCCAAACCCTAGCCAGGAGCAAGAGAGTGAAGAGGAACAGGGAAAGGCGATGAGAGGTGTTAGGCCCACGGCTCAGGGGAAGTTACTTACCTACAGCAGGAAAGGAAAGCAAACTGTAGAACTAGTACCTATAGTGCCAGTGCCAAGTCCCTTGTCTGCATCCGTCTCAACTCCTGAGACACCTACACCACCACTACCAGGTTCTCCTTCAGGTGATATCATTATTCCTACTCCTCCCATACCATTATCAGTACGGAGGACTACTCGTAGCAATATGGGAAATCCTCCTGATAGATATGGTTTGGACCTTGCTCAGTTTGTTTCATATAATAATATCTCTTCTTCTCATGGAGCATTCATTGCATCTTTGGATAGTATTATTGTACCTAACAATTGTCAGATTGCCAAGAACGATCCAAAGTGGAAAACGGCGATGCACGAGGAGTTAGGCGCTCTTAAGAAGAACCACACTTGGGAATTGGTAAAACTGCCAGAGAAAAAAATAGCAGTCGGATGCAAGTGGATCTTTACTGTGAAGTAGAACCCATATGAAAAAGTAGAGCCCTACAAGGCTCGACTGGTGGCAAAAGGATACAATCAGATGTACGGCATTGACTATGATGAGACATTTGCACCAGTGGCAAAGATGAGCACCGACAGGACCCTGATTTTTTTGGCAGCGAATGGTGGATGGAAGCTACACCAACTGGATGTGAAGAATATGTTTTTTTATGGAGATCTAGTGGAGGAAGTGTACATGGAGATACCACCAGAATTCTGTACCGATAAGGCAGTGGACAAGGTCTACAGGTTGAAGAAGTCCCTCTATGGACTGAAGCAGTCTCCTCGAGCATGGTTTGACAGATTTAGGAGGGCGATGATAGGGATGGGATATCAGCAGATCAATGCTGACCATACTGTGTTCTTCTGTCAAATTGGAGGCCATATCACCATGCTTGCGGTGTATGTGGACGATATGATTATCACGGGAGATGATGAGCAGGAGATTGTCCGACTCAAGAGGAAGCTTGGCAAGGAGTTCAAGGTGAAGGACCTTGGCCTTCTTCGGTATTTCCTTGGGATTGATATTGCTCGAGAAGCAGAGAGAATTTTTCTTTCCCAGAGAAAGTATGCGTTGGACCTTCTCACAAAGACATGGATGTTGGGATTGTCACGCCCCGGTCCCGCCCGGGCCGCCGCTCCGCGCTGCCCCGCCCCGTACGGCCGGGATTTAACGAATCGGGCACAAATCACCGTGCCTCGGTGCGCCGGACGCGAATCACCGCGTCCGTCCCGTGGGTGCGAGGGAGGAAGGGAGCTAACGCATAGGGCCCGTTCGAGCTTTCGGGGACGTGATGCCGCACGGGCCTGGGGTTGCGCCCGTGCAAGGCCAATCGTTTTAGTTGATAGTTGGCTATCATTGCATCAGTCGAGTAAGCAGCGGAAAGGGACTTGTTGCAATGCAATGCATTTAGCCAACTGAGTGTTTAGGATAATCGAGGCAACTTGGGTTTTCTTTAGCAAAGGCACACGTTCGTTCCATACATTATGCCCCTTTATACGATAGCACTCTCGGGGCAACAATCGAAACCAGGATTCCGGGTCTTCGGGACTGTGGCACGCCTATCGCTCCCTCGGACGATCCAGTACCTGCAAGCAAGTAAACTGTTGGTGGGTCAACACTTTATACAAGTACTGGTGAGATAAAACAACTGAACAGAAACAAGCATTCACTCAAACAAGCACTAAGTAATCATGTTATAAAATATTACATTACTAGTGATCTTTCTAGTTTTACCTAGGTTCGTTTCATGCAGTTCGCTAGCAGAGTCATATTACATTGTTTGGAAACATGTTTGGAAACAGAGTTTCATATGCAATAAGCAAGCAAGCAATCCGTTCATGTTTCAGGGTGTGCGTAGCGTGTCTCGTACGACTCCAGGGTCAGATGCAAAGCTAGACACACAATGCACAATCTTAGGGGTAGCCATCAATCCAAGCCAACACAATGACTTAGCTATATGCAGGGCGGTCCCCGAGTATCTCAGGATCGGCAGCTGGTTGTACAACATACCAATGACTCTTTATCTGATGCTAGAGGCAGCTGTGGCTCATGGTTGCTTTCCACTATCTCTGTAGTAGCCGTGACACATGCAGCTCAGCTTTCCACCAATAGCCATTGTCCGACCGTGTGCGAATGCATGGAACACTATCAAATAAACTCTAGTATGCAGACGAGACGAACCATCAGAATACAATCGTTGTTGCGGGGCAATCCGACTTATCACTTGAACAGGTTCAGGCACAATATGGTTCTCTCGAAGCATAGACGATAGTGAACATGTTCATGCATTCTAAGCAAGCGATTCAGGATTCTCGTTAAGCAGACATTATTTCAAAGACAAGCTAGGTGAGTTCGTTCATTAACATGCAAGGCAGGTTCTATCATTCTCTTATGAAAATATTGCAAGCAAAAACTCAGATTATTATTAAGGCGTGCAAGAATCAGAGAACAAAGTTCTGCCCACTCACCTTAATATATAACGCCGACGCGGAGCAGGGCGTTACAGGGATGCAGACCTGCAGCGACACCGATCAACCAGGGGTTCAAGCTGTGTGCTAAGGCTGGAGAACCAGTTGACCGAGACAGATACCAGAGACTGGTGGACAAGTTGATCTATTTAAGCCACACACGTCCTGATATCTGTTTTGCAGTGAGTGTGTTGAGCCGCTACTTGCATGACCCAAGGGAGGGTCATATGGATGCAGTATACCAGATTTTGAGATACTTGAAGGGTGCCCACGGAAAGGTGTTGATATTCAGGAAGAATGATCATTTGAGCATCGAGGGCTACCGTGGCTCTGACTGGACTAGTTGTACTGATGACAGGTGGTCTACCTCGGACTATTGCATATTTGTAGGAGGCAACTTAGTCTCTTGGAAGAGTAAGTGTCACGACCCACACCCGGAAAATCGGGCATGAGTCGTGGGTACGTCCAGCCTACGCCGCAGCATCGACGGTAGAACGCTGTCTAGGTCAACTACCTAGATAAAATTTTACACAAAAAATCGGCCATGACCTCTCCAAAAGGAGGGCAACCACACAATCAATATATAAACCTGTCAAGATCTCAACTCCAAACGGAGGAGCAATATCAAATGATAATCTCAAGTACTCAATCACGAATCTAAGCACGATAAGATAACAAAGAAGACTAACAGCTATAAAGTCTAACCAACAACAACTACTACAACAACCACAACATCAAATAATAATACAACAATATCCAAAATAATATACAAACAAGGTCTCAATCTAAAACCGAAGACAAATCCGGTGCTAAAAGCTAATAAAAACAACAACAAAGTCCTAGTGATCCCGGCTACCAACCCGAAAATCGCTCCTAAACTAGAGGGTCCCTGTCTGCACCATCGACAGGCTCAGGTCCATAAAACGTCGGACACCACTCCTCCGGATACTCTGAAAAATATGTCCAGTCAGGACTGGAGCAAGTACATCTCTAACAGCAGTTCCATTTAAATGATAAAAACTATAAAACAGTTATAGCAAGTAGCAAGAAGAATGAAGCAAGTATGAAACAAGGAAATATGTATAACTGGTGCATAAAAGTAAAGATGCATGGATATCAGAGCAAGATAGTAATAACTGCAAGATACAGAAAATCTAAGCTAAGATCAAGTCCGTGCACATGAACGTGTAGTGAGTCCAGCATGAAAAATATGTAGTGAGTCAAGTCCAGAAACATGTAAGTGAGACAAGTCAAGAAATGCATGAGAGTCCAGACTATAAAGAATGAACTCGGTGTCTTTGAAATACTTGTTTCGACATGTAAACGGCTAGGGGTAAGTACGGCTCACCGCGCACTGGGTGCGCGGCTGCTATCATTCCAAATTAGACCAGAGGGAGTGATTCCTTATGATGCCAGATAGGAATATTTACATGTCTACTCGAGTATTTCCTTGCCCCGACTAATACAAGTGGATCCAAGACCCGACACGCAAATCAAGATGAGTCCAGCCTGAACATGAGTGATGCCTGTAGTGATGCCTGTAGGTGATGCCAGTAGTGATTCCAGAATAGAGGCCAGAAATATGAAATGTACGTGTCGCAAGTAAATGAATCCAGAAATACCAGTCAGTATCCCGTGTTGTGCCAGAATAATCATATGATACTATACTAGAAGCTGAATAATAATAATCATCAGATAATGAAAACTATCAGAGAATGTACTCGCCTGACGTCCTGAGCAACTGGCGATCCGAACTGGTGTCGCAAGGACCTAATACGAAAAGCAAGGTTAAACAAGGTTCTAAAGAGTTAAACAGATATAAAATAACTAAAAATAGGCTTCTAGGGTCGTTCTAGGTCAAACGGGTCAAACCGGTGAAATCTGGGTCAAAAAGTCAACTCTGGGTCCAAAAAGTCAACTCTAGGTCAAAACTAGGTCAAAAGTTGACTTTGGCGGTCAACCGAGTCAAGTATGGGTCAAACTAGGGTGCTCCTAAAATTCTAGGTCAAACCGAGCTCATTAAGCTAGAAAACTCACAAACTTGCCTCCTTGAGATACCGGGATACCCTCGGTATCCGATACCTCAACCTAGGCTACGTACCCCGCCTATACCCTCTAAAACCTATGCTAGCACGCGTAAATATATACACATAAGCATATAAAAATCACTCAAATACTATTTCTAGGCTATTGCTCAAAAACCCCACTCGAAACCCAATACCTTGGTTATCTTAAGGTATTGAGACACCTCGGTATCTCAAGGTATTGAGATACCGCTCTAAACTTAACCCGACTACCCCTCTAGCTAACTAACTATGCATAAACATATATATCTAGTTATATTCTAGGCTAAAATATAGATATCTAATACATATAGGCATATACCTATATATCTATACCCAATACCTTACCTTATCTTACACATACCTTACGTATCTATATATCTAGCTATAATATATCTAGTTATATGTATTTATATATCTATACCTATAGATAGATATATCCAAATACCTATCGTATCTATCTATCTATGCCTTTACCTATCTATCAATTATCTATCTATTTATGAATCTATGAATCTATTCATCTATTTATCAATCTATCTAACTATATACCTATTTATCTATTAAAACATAGATACCCATCTATCTATCTATCTATCTATCTATCTAATATATCTATTCATGTATCTATTTATCTAACTATCTATAGATATCTATCTATATCTATCTATCATATATCTATAATATCTATTTACCTATCTACCTAACTATAGATATCTATCTATTTACCTAACTATCTATGTATCTCTTTACCTATGTATCTATCTAACCATCTATGTATCTATTTAACTATCTATCTAAATATCTAACAATCTATCTATCAATATATATATATATATACATACCCCTCTCTCTCGCATTGCTCCTCACCTTGCTGCTGCTCCTGCTGCTGCAAACTGCTGCTGTGGCTGCTATGCTGCTGCTAGAGCTGCTGGTGCAGCTGCTACTGCTGCTCCTTGCTGCTGCACCTGCTGCTGGTGCAGCTGCTGCAGCTCCCTGCTGCTGCAGTGCTGGCCTCCCCCTTCCTCTCACATACACACACATACACACTCCCATATACACATATATATATCACCCCCTATATATATATATATATATACATACACATATATAACTATATATATATAACTAGATACACATATATACACACCTATATATCTATATACTAACACACACTAACACACTCAAACACAAATCAACACACACACACACACACAAACACATATCTATATATATATAAACACACATATATCTATATATATACAAACACACATTTATATATACATATACACACTCAAACACAAATATATATCTATATATCCTCACTCACACACACTCACTCACACTAGCACACACCCTCACACACACACTCTCACACACACTAGCACACACTCTCACAAACACACAACCACACAACCACACACATAACACTCATACATATATATATATATAAATATATATACATATATACATAAACTCATATATATATATATATATACCTATAAACACTCACTCACACTCACACACACTCACCTACACACTCACACAAGCACTCACTCACACACTCACCTACACACTCACACAAGCACTCCCTAACACGCTCACAAACACATAACCACACATATATATATATATAAATATATATATAAAAACACACACACAATATATATATACACATATATATAAACAAACACAACACAACACACACCACGCCCACAACGCCCACCAACGCACGCCCAACGACCCCGACACGCCCAAACACCTAAAAATATATAAAATATAACCCGAGAACTCTAGCACACACTCCCCGATACTAACCCAACGCGCGCACAAGCCCGAAACGAGGAACCCAAGTCGAAATGGCCATTCGGTCATTTCGACGAACACGTGGTGCGCGGCTCAGAAAACCTCCTGAAACGCACACCAAACGAACTCAGAATCGGCCCAAAATTTACCCACGTGCTCTACACGATGTCTAGATCCTAGAAAATATGCTCCCACGTCGATTCTAGGTCCGTGGCGGAAACGCACACGCACTTAGAATCGGCGACGACGAAAAGCCCCAATTTTGCCCGAAATGCCCGTTTCTCCGCGACGCGGCTTCCCGTGTCCGAACGGAGACACGCACTCACCCTCAAGACACCCGACAACGTCTACCTAGGTCCGTCTAACCTAGGACATCACCCAAAATTGGGCCAAATTCGGATTTCACCCGAAATTGACACAAAACCTAGTGTTAAAGTCTCCAAACACTACCCAACTAGTTCCAACTTCCTCCCACGGGTAGCCTAAGGGTCTAAAAAGGTTCTAAAATATTAATTACACTATATAAAAATAATTACTAGGGGAAAAATTAGGGTTTACCTCTTGGGAGTTGGAATCCCAAGCCAAAGTCTCAAAAATGCTCCAAATCCTCCAATCCAAGCTTCCAAGCCTCAAATCCAAGCTCCAACACCAAATCTAGGCTCTACCCACCTAGGTTGGGGAAGAATGTAGGCTTAGGGTTCAATTAAGAAGAAGAAATGGAAAGAGGAAGGAAGAAAAATAAGAAAACTTACTTGTGAAGGAGAAAGGAAGAAGAAGAAGTAGTGGAGAAGAAGAAGAAGAAGTGAAGAAGAAGAAGTGAACCAAAAGGAGGGGGGCTGCTGCTGTCTACGGGTGGAATGGGGTTGGGGGGGACCGGCCAAGCACATAAAATAGGTCTCCAAAGTCTCCAAATGCCCAAAATGCCCCTACATGACTTGGTTTCGGGTTCCGGGTTCCAAAAGCACTCAAACTAGTTCCAAATCTCTCCCACTAACCTTCTAAAAATAAAATAAATATTCCTAAGCCCCAAAATAATTCTCACAAAGGTGTGGGCTGGGTCGGACATGGGTCCACTAGGGTCTGACATGGGTCCAGGCTAGCCAAAATCCTAAAACAATCAAAATAAAAATAATAAAAAATAATACAATCACTAATTAAATATAAATACAATTAATTATAAATAATACACAATTAACCCAAATTAAAATAAAAAAAATACCCGGCTCTGGAAATGGGGTGGTGGCAAGCCTATCCTCCTTAGAAAATTTTGTCCTCGAAATTTAAAGTCAATCACACTCTCTCTAGGTCAAACCCCCAACAATCACAGTCAAGAAATTCTACCTAAACAACATACAAGATCAGGGTCCTACTGGTCGTGTTATTACAGTCTCAATCGGGGTCACTACACTATCTACCACAGCACAAAGAAAATCTAACAGGTACTAATGAAGCACACCACAGGAATGGAAAAGGACAGGAAGAAGAAATAAGAGACAGACCTGCTAACCCGACATCCGTAGCATCGGCCTCCTCGACCGTCAACGCATAAGCCCTGCCCTGGTGGGGTGTATCCCTCTGCTGGTGTGGGGCATGATGCTGTGCCACAGATGGCCTAGCTCCAACTCTCTGATCCTGTGCACCACCCAATGGAGGTGCAGTAGGGCAATCTCGCATCTGGTGAGCAGCGGATCCACAGAACAAACACACCTTCAGCCTCCTCCTACAAACATCCCAGGTGTGTCCTGCCTTCCTGCAGTAGGCACAAGTGGGCACCCTCTGATCCTGACCCTGTTGCGCTGCCTTCTGCACATAGGGACGCTTAGCTGGTCCCGCACTGCCACTCGCACTGCCTGAATCATCCTGCCTCTCATGGACTTGAGCTCCAAGTCATCCTCTGCTCTCTGAGCATCTCCTACTATCTGCTCAAAAGTCGCCTCACGGTCGCTCCTGGTCAAAGACTTGACCGCCATAACCAAGCCCTTGCGAAACTTCCTCGCCTTTGCTGCCTCACTCAAGCCATCTACAAATCTGCCCAGACGGCAGAACTCCGCTGCGTACTCGTCCACCGTCATGCTCCCCTGGACGAGTGCCTCGAACTGGCTCTCCAAAGCACTAAGCGCCACATCTGGGAAAAACTTCTCCTTAAAAAGCCTCTTGAAAGCCTCCCAAGTAAGCCCTGGCACTGCAATTCTCGTATCAGTGCGATACCACGTCAAGGCGAGGTCGAACATCTGACTGCCCGCTGCCTCTATCTGCATGCTGTCTAGAATCTGCGCTAGCCTGAAGATCCCCTCAATCTGCTCTATCCAGTCATCCGCGTACAGGATCCCTTCTGTACCACGGAACTCCTTGGGCCACATTCTCTGGAAGTCAATGATACTGCCCGGCCTCGGATGCTGAATCTGATCTGCCTGTGGCTGAACCTGTGCCACCCTATCCACTGCCGTCATGGCCACCTGGTGGGCGTTCTCAATGCCCAGCCTCATCACATCCACCTGACGGTGCTGCGCGTCCATCATCTCCCTGAAGAACGCAAACAACTGCACGACATCTACTGGAGCAGGAAGTGGTGGAGGAACCACCGGAACGACTGGGGTAGTCCTCGGATCGATAGGTGAAGGAGGATCCCCGAGAGAAGCAGATGCTCCCTCGACCGCAAGAGTGGTGAGTAGAGCGGTAGCAGTCGCCTGAATATGAGCTGGACGAGAGGTAGCAGACCTCTCCGAGGCAACTGCTGGAACGGTACGATGGGATCGTGTCTTCGGAGGCATCCTGAACACAGATCAAAAAAAGTCAATACGGCGCAAGATACGATATCATCAAAGAAGGACAGTAATATTTCAAAAGAAACAATTTCAGAATAATTAGAATGGAATTGTTCCTAGTCGTGATTGAGTACACTCTCATCCTATATCCTATAGCAGGCTCGCAGCAGTACAACTAAGTTGTTGTACCACCACGACAGCGCACTAATTGCGAATCGGGACCTGCATGGGGCCGCCACCAAAAACGTGTCACGACCCGCACCCAAAAAATCGGGCATGAGTCGTGGGTACGTCCAGCCTACGCCGCAGCATCGGCGGTAGAACGCTGTCTAGGTCAACTATCTAGATAAAATTTTACACAAAAAATCGGCCATGACCTCTCCAAAAGGAGGGCAACCACACAATCAATATATAAACCTGTCAAGATCTCAACTCCAAACAGAGGAGCAATATCAAATGATAATCTCAAGTACTCAATCACGAATCTAAGCACGATAAGATAACAAAGAAGACTAACAGCTATAAAGTCTAACCAACAACAACTACTACAACAACCACAACATCAAATAATAATACAACAATATCCAAAATAATATACAAACAAGGTCTCAATCTAAAATCGGAGACAAATCCGGTGCTAAAAGCTAATAAAAACAACAACAAAGTCCTAGTGATCCCGGCTACCAACCCGGAAATCGCTCCTAAACTAGAGGGTCCCTGTCTGCACCATCGACAGGCTCAGGTCCATAAAACGTCGGACACCACTCCTCCGGATACTCTGAAAAATATGTCCAGTCAGGACTGGAGCAAGTACATCTCTAACAGCAGTTCCATTTAAATAATAAAAACTATAAAACAGTTATAGCAAGTAGCAAGAAGAATGAAGCAAGTATGAAACAAGGAAATATGTATAACTGGTGCATAAAGGTAAAGATGCATGGATATCAGAGCAAGATAGTAATAACTGCAAGATACAGAAAATCTAAGCTAAAATCAAGTCCGTGCACATGAACGTGTAGTGAATCCAGCATGAAAAATATGTAGTGAGTCAAGTCCAGAAACATGTAAGTGAGACAAGTCAAGAAATGCATGAGAGTCCAGACTATAAAGAATGAACTCGGTGTCTTTGAAATACTTGTTTCAACATGTAAACGGCTAGGGGTAAGTACGGCTCACCGCGCACTGGGTGCGCGGCTGCTATCATTCCAGATTAGACCAGAGGGAGTGATTCCTGATGATGCCAGATAGGAATGTTTACATGTCTACTCGAGTATTTTCCCGCCCCGACTAATACAAGTGGATCCAAGACCCGACACGCAAATCAAGATGAGTCCAGCCTGAACATGAGTGATGCCTGTAGTGATGCCTGTAGGTGATGCCAGTAGTGATTCCAGAATAGAGGCCAGAAACATGAAATGTACGTGTCGCAAGTAAATGAATCCAGAAATACCAGTCAGTATCCCGTGTTGTGCCAGAATAATCAGATGATACTATACTAGAAGCTGAATCATAATAATCATCAGATAATGAAAACTATCAGAGAATGTACTCGCCTGACGTCCAGAGCAACTGGCGATCCGAACTGGTATCGCAAGGACCTAATACGAAAAGCAAGGTTAAACAGGGTTCTAAAGAGTTAAACAGATATAAAATAACTAAAAATAGGCTTCTAGGGTCGTTCTAGGTCAAACGGGTCAAACCGGTGAAATCTGGGTCAAAAAGTCAACTCTGGGTCCAAAAAGTCAACTCTAGGTCAAAACTAGGTCAAAAGTTGACTTTGGCGGTCAACCGAGTCAACTACGGTCAAGTCTGGGTCAAACTAGGGTGCTCCTGAAATTCTAGGTCATACCGAGCTCATTAAGCTAGAAAACTCACAAACTCGCCTCCTTGAGATACCGGGATACCCTCGGTATCCGATACCTCAACCTAGGCTACGCACCCCGCCTATACCCTCTAAAACCTATGCTAGCACACGTAAATATATACACATAAGCATATAAAAATCACTCAAATACTATTTCTAGGCTATTGCTCAAAAACCTCGCTCGAAACCCAATACCTTGGTTATCTTAAGGTATTGAGATACCTCGGTATCTCAAGGTATTGAGATACCGCTCTAAACTCAACCCGACTACCCCTCTAGCTAACTAACTATGCATAAACATATATCTAGTTATATTCTAGGCTAAAATATAGATATCTAATACATATAGGAATATACCTATATATCTATACCCAATACCTTACCTTATCTTACACATACCTTACGTATCTATATATCTAGCTATAATATATCTAGTTATATGTATTTATATATCTATACCTATAGATAGATATATCCAAATACCTATCGTATCTATCTATCTATGCCTTTACCTATCTATCAATTATCTATCTATTTATGAATCTATGAATCTATTCATCTATTTATCAATCTATCTAACTATATACCTATTTATCTATTAAAACATATATACCCATCTATCTATCTATCTATCTATCTATCTAATATATCTATTCATGTATCTATTTATCTAACTATCTATAGATATCTATCTATATCTATCTATCATATATCTATAATATCTATTTACCTATCTACCTAACTATAGATATCTATCTATTTACCTAACTATCTATGTATCTCTTTACCTATGTATCTATCTAACCATCTATGTACCTATTTAACTATCTATCTAAATATCTAACAATCTATCTATCTATATCTATATATATATATATATATATATATATATATATATATATATATATATATATATATATATATATACATACCCCTCTCTCTCGCATTGCTCCTCACCTTGCTGCTGCTCCTGCTGCTGCAAACTGCTGCTGTGGCTGCTATGCTGCTGCTAGAGCTGCTGGTGCAGCTGCTACTGCTGCTCCTTGCTGCTGCACCTGCTGCTGGTGCAGCTGCTGCAGCTCCCTGCTGCTGCAGTGCTGGCCTCCCCCTTCCTCTCACATACACTCACACACACACTCCCATATACACATATATATATCACCCCCTATATATATATATACATACACATATATAACTATATATATATAACTAGATACACATATATACACACCTATATATCTATATACTAACACACACTAACACACTCAAACACAAATCAACACACACACACACACAAACACATATCTATATATATATAAACACACATATATCTATATATATACAAACACACATCTATATATACATATACACACTCACACACTCAAACACAAATATATATCTATATATCCTCACTCACACACACTCACTCACACTAGCACACACCCTCACACACACACTCTCACACACACTAGCACACACTCTCACAAACACACAACCACACACATAACACTCATACATATATATATATAAATATATATACATATATACATAAACTCATATATATATACCTATAAACACTCACTCACACTCACACACACTCACCTACACACTCACACAAGCACTCACTCACACACTCACCTACACACTCACACAAGCACGCCCTAACACACTCACAAACACATAACCACACATATATATATATAAATATATATATAAAAATACACACACAATATATATATACACATATATATAAACAAACACAACACAACGCACACCACGCCCACAACGCCCACCAACGCACGCCCAACGACCCCGACACGTCCAAACACCTAAAAATATATAAAATATAACCCGAGAACTCTAGCACACACTCCCCGATACTAACCCAACGCGCGCACAAGCCCAAAACGAGGAACCCAAGTCGAAATGGCCATTCGGTCATTTCGACGAACACGTGGTGCGCGGCTCGGAAAACCTCCTGAAACGCACACCAAACGAACTCGGAATCGGCCCAAAATTTACCCACGCGCTCTACACGATATCTAGATCCTAGAAAATATGCTCCCGCGTCGATTCTAGGTCCGTGGCGAAAACGCACACGCACTTAGAATCAGCGACGACGAAAAGCCCCAATTTTGCCCGAAACGCCCGTTTCTCCGCGACGCGGCTTTCCGTGTCCGAACGGAGACACGCACTCACCCTCAAGACACCCGACAACGTCTACCTAGGTCCGTCTAACCTAGGACATCACCCAAAATTGGGCCAAATTCGGATTTCACCCGAAATTGACACAAAACCTAGTGTTAAAGTCTCCAAACACTACCCAACTAGTTCCAACTTCCTCCCACGGGTAGCCTAAGGGTCTAGGAAGGTTCTAAAATATTAATTACACTATATAAAAATAATTACTAGGGAAAAAATTAGGGTTTACCTCTTGGGAGTTGGAATCCCAAGCCAAAGTCTAAAAAATGTTCCAAATCCTCCAATCCAAGCTTCCAAGCCTCAAATCCAAGCTCCAACACCAAATCTAGGCTCTACCCACCTAGGTTGGGGAAGAATGTAGGGTTAGGGTTCAATTAAGAAGAAGAAATGGAAAGAGGAAGGAAAAAAAATAAGAAAACTTACTTGTGAAGGAGAAAGGAAGAAGAAGAAGTAGTGGAGAAGAAGAAGAAGAAGAAGAAGTGAAGAAGAAGAAGTGAACCAAAAGGAGGGGGGGCTGCTGCTGTCTACGGGTGGAATGGGGTTGGGGGGACCGGCCAAGCACATAAAATAGGTCTCCAAATTCTCCAAATGCCCAAAATGCCCCTACATGACTTGGTTTCGGGTTCCGGGTTCCAAAAGCACTCAAACTAGTTCCAAATCTCTCCCACTAACCTTCTAAAAATAAAATAAATATTCCTAAGCCCCAAAATAATTCTCACAAAAGTGTGGGCTGGGTCGAACATGGGTCCACTAGGGTCTGACATGGGTCCAGGCTAGCCAAAATCCTAAAACAATCAAAATAAAAATAATAAAAAATAATGCAATCACTAATTAAATATAAATACAATTAATTATAAATAATACACAATTAACCCAAATTAAAATAATAAAAAAATATCCGGCTCTGGAAATGGGGTGGTGACAGTAAGAAGCAGTTGGTGGTTGCCAGATCGACAGCTGAAGTGGAGTACAGATCTATGGCCTTGGGAGTTGCAGAGCTACTATGGCTGAAAAGTATACTGGTGGAGCTGAAGCTGGATCAGGGAGCCAAGATGAAGCTGTGGTGTGACAACCAGTCAGCCATCAGTATCGCCAACAATCCAGTGCAACATGACATGACCAACACATCGAGATCGTTAGGTTCTTCATCAAGGAGAAGTTGGACAGTGGATTACTAGAGCTAGGTCATGTTTCAACCAAGGAGCAGGTAGCAGACAGTCTGACCAAGGGTTAGTTCTGCAGGTATGATTAGAGGATGTGACATGATGGATTTAGTGAATATCTTTTGCCATCTTGAGGTGGAGTATTGGTATATTAGAATATTCTTGGTATATTTGTTGGTATATTAGAATATTTTTGGTATATTTGTTGGGATATTAGAATATTTTACAGAGAATTTTAATAGAATATCAGTGTACGATGAATGATTGTAAGACTATAAATAGTTAAAAGATTATCTATAAAAATATAATAATTACTCTAAAATATTCTACAAAACTTTCCAAGAAACGAAAAATATTTGAATTTACATCCACGTAACACATGGGATCCCTTGGTCTCTAGCTCTCACTAGGTGACATCCACGTATGGGCCCCTCTTCCTCTGGAACTTTTCCATGGCCTTTCCTGAGTGCAAGCAAAAAAACCCTCATGTGCTGCATGTGGTGTGCTCACTTCCCTGAATCTGTTCATATCTAGCTACTTCCTTAGCCCTTTATACCTCACCTCTCATTAAAAGTAGCCCACATATTTATAGTTTTCTGTGTCGAGGTGGGATATTTCCAAAGGATATGGTTAAGCTAGATTACAAGACCTTGTGTTAGGGGTGACCTAAACAACAGGTAAGATAGAGGCCATGTTCCTAAGTTCATATGAGGGGACACTTTGCTGACAGCACCACCATATGAAGGGGAATTCTATATATATGTATACAATAATGTTAAGTTTACTATTAAATGCTTACAATATTCTTACAATCCTCTTTCTTCCGCTATGTGGATCATATTCGACCTCACCTCTTTTTTCAATAAACAGCTGTCACGTAATATTTCTGTCACGTGACGACCATCCGGACAGCCACCAAATCTCATCTCTCCTTCCTTTTCTAAAGAACGACTGCTACGTGGACGTCGTAGTCGTTGTAACATGATTGTAAGCATTTGGTTGTAGCCATAGCATAGCCCGTAAGTATACTCCTGTACTAGGAATAAGTTCATCTGGTCATGTCTCCCATGCAGAACAAGCCTTGTGATGTCACAGGAAACAGGGGGACCCCACAACCCATAAGGGGTCACAATAAGGAACAAGAGTCCTCAATAGCTAACACATGGGTCACACATCTCAAATAGGATCTTCTTCTAGTGCTTACCACACTTATTGATATTGATTGATTGATTGATTGATTGATGGTGTCATCCTTCAGTTGCAATATTACAAACAGATCACTGTTTCTCATCTTCCTTGGATGAAAAGTCTGGTTGATATGTTATCTCATGCTCCATGTTTAGGTCCATGAGCTGAGATATCTTCAGAATTCAAAGTAGTGTTTTAAAAAAAGGGACCAGAAATCGAGCTGGATAAGACATTAGGATCAGATCAAATCGGTCCATTCAGTTGTTCAACATTCAACCAGTATGTTAACCTAAGTGTCTAAAATTTAAATCAGTGGGTTAACCTAAGTGTCTCAAATTTAATCTATTCTAGGCACCGCCTAATTTTTAGAAAATAAACTCACTTACAACCAGTTTTTGAAAAAAAAAAAAATGGGTCAACATCGACCAAGTCCGAAAAAGCTTTCGGTTCAGAGTCAACCGGCTGTACCGGCGGTCCGATCCGGTTTTTAAAACACTGAATATTTCTAGGATCCAAGACTAGCCTAGGGGATGAGCCTGACAAGACTTTGGACTTGGACGTACCCGTCTCTTTGGGACAATCATCCAAGTCTAATGTGACCTGCAAGAAGTCAGGGTCGCATATGACTCCCAAATACAAGGGCGTGTACCCACTGTGTGGACTGGATTGGGCTCTAGATCACAAAAAATTAGTTCCGACTAGAACAACCCAAGCTACTGGGCCGATCTTGCCGGGATCCAAGGTTACCCTAAATCCTATGGTCATTCACAAATATGCCATTGAGATTTTCTATATAATGGGGAGAGGCAGTTGCTACTCAATGACTCTGAAGTACCACTTTCTCTCTCTTCTCCAAACATGCCAAAGCTGCAGAGATACAGAGGCGTAAGGCAAAGGCATTGGGGATCATGGGTCTCCGAAATCCGCCACCCGTTGCTGTAAGTATAGACTACTACTCTCCAGTCCAGTCCAGTCCAGTCCTCAACAAAACAATATATCCCTATTAAATTCCCATAAACGCAACCCTAACTCTCTCTCTCTCTCTCTCTCTCTCTATATATATATATATATATATATATATATATATATATATATATATACACGCGTTATTGCTGCAGAAAGACAAGAATCTGGCTTGGGACATTCGAGACGGCCGAGGACGCCGCGAGGGCCTACGACGAGGCCGCCCTGCTGATGTGCGGACCGGGCGCCAAGACCAACTTCCCCGTCGATCCCGGCCGACCGGTCCCTCCGCCACAGGTGCTGTCGCCGAGCCTCATGGCGAAGCTGGCCGAGAAGTGTAGCTGCGTCGCCAATTCCCAGACTAAAGACGACGACGCGGCACCCCAGCCTGACGATGAGTTCATTGAGGAGATGATTGAAGAGCTTATATACTACGGCTCCGTCGAGATTTCTTCCTCTTCGGCTTCGGCTTCAGCTTCCGCTTCCGCTTCCGCTTCTTCTACTCGCTATAGCCATGGATGAAGCTAAGGATGCAGGTGTTGTGTATATTGGAGGAGGAGATCAAAGGAAGCAGCGTTTGTTTTTGCTTTGCATCCGACCGTTTGTGATAGTCATGGACGGGGTCAGAGGTGCCTCTCTTTACTACTGTTCAAGTCCTAGAGATTTACATTCGTTGTCTCCTCCATTTCATATTCATCAGTTTTTTTGTTCTTTGTTTTTGTTATTTTTTTCAATATAGTCACTCTTTAATTATTCTATACATTCCTGTTTGTGAGATGCCATACCACTTAGGTCTGGTTTGGTTCGCGAAAAAAAATATATATATATATATATATTTATTTATTTATTTTTAGTTATATTTTTTATCGACTTATCTTTACGTAGTTTGGGAAAGCAAAAAAAATTAGAAAAAAAAAGTTAATATTTAAGGTGTAAAAGTGAATCTTTGGATTGGTAGAGGGAACCATTTTTTTTTCTTTTTTTTTATATTTGAAATTACTTTTTTTTTCAATTTCTTTGACATTTAAATATAGGAAATGAATGACTTTTCTTCCCTAACACTATAATTCTGCGGGCCAAATGAGTCATAAAAGTTATTATATCTATACTACTATATAATATAAAAAATTGGCTTCACCATAAATTTTTTCTTCTAGTTAATATACTTTTACCTAACTTTACTAATTAAAATTTCTTATTAAATTTTATAAGGCAGTTAGGTAATTACGTATAGAATTTTAAAAAAATATAGTTTACTTACTTTTATGATATCCTTTGCTCTTTCCAAATACCAAAAAAATTAATTAGAAATAATTAAAATGTGTACAACACAAGTGTATATATATATATATATATATATATATATATATATATATATATATATATATATATATATATATATATATATATATATATATATATATATATTCTAATAAATAGTAATAGTGTTATAGAATAGATTATAGAATAGAGAAGAACAAGATAGGAAATGTAAGAAGAATAGTTTTCCTATATTCAACACTCAACTAGAATGGTCCTTTTATAGGCTTACAATAGAATACCAAAGGCCATAGGTTATAGAAGCCAAAGGCCACAGGTTATAGAAGCCAAAGGCCATAAGTTAGGTTATAGAAACCAAAGGCCATAAGTTACATAAGTTATAAAAGACCTTTGGACATCCATATTTACAACACTCCCCCTTGGATGTCCAATATGTATGGGATATGCCTCGTTAAAACCTTGCCATGAAAAATTCAATGGAATAAAAACTTGAACGAAGGAAAAAGAGTACATATTCATATAAAATGCGTAAGCGTGATAAACTGCCTCGTTAAAACCTTGCCAAGAAAAACCCAGTGGGATAAAAACTTGTTCGGAGAAAAAAAGAGTACAGTGTGAGAATTAGTGATCACGCCCCTGATACTGACAAGAGATCATTTAGTTGACGCATCCCAATATTCTGAATCATCTTTCTGAAAGTTGTGGTTGGCAATGCTTTAGTGAATAAATCATCAAAAATTTTACTTGATTGTATCTGTCGAACGTCAATGTCTCCATTCTTTTGTAGCTCGTGAGTGTAAAAATTTTTGGTGATATATGCTTCGGTATGTCGCCTTTGATGTAGCCATTTTTGATTCGTGTAATACAAGCATCATTGTCTTCATATAATATCGTCGGAGTATTTTTTATTGAAGATAACCCACATGATTCTCGGATATATTGAACCATCGTTCTCAACCATATGCACTCTCAACTTGCTTCATGCAATGCCAGAATTTCTGAGTGATTAGATGTCACGACCCTCACTCGGTATAGGGGCACGAGAGCGTGGGTACGTCCAGCCTACGCCGCAGCATCGGCGGTAGAACGCTGTCTAGGTCATGTAACTATCTAATCAATCTCACATGAATATCCAACTCCATAAGGAGACACGGATATCACCATATAATACGGAATATACTCAATCACATAAGCTAAAGCACGATGAGATATCAAAACAAGCAATGAAATGCAAGACAAGTCTAAACAACAATAAATAGTCTAACCTGCAATCCAAAACATCCGGTCTCCAAGTATGTCGGAAACAAGTCATCTATGTCACAGTCTGGAAAAAATATCCAGTCAGGATTGGAACGAAATACACCTCTAACAGCAGTTCCACATATATTGACAAAAACTATAACACAGTGTAAAGAAATACAAGACATATATGAAATACTGGCAATAAGAAATACTGAAATAAGGGAATGCTGGAATAAAGAAATACTGGAACATCATCATCAATATACATCTGTCCATGAAATAGAAATACAAGTACACGCAAGAACAATGAACTGATATATATGTGTGTACAAGAATAATAACTAAAATTAGAATATGTAGAGATGCTAGATCAATATACTAGAGATACATGTCAAGAATCATCTAACTAAGTGTGTGAAACATCAGCACATCATGTGATCGGCTTGGGACTGATAAGACTCATTACATTGATTAGCGATCATCCTTGTAAGGTCAGGCTAACCACATGTAACAGCGATGAGGCATGTAATGGTAAGGCTGCACCGACGTGAGGTGTGGGTGAGCTATGATGCATGTAAAGTTGGGTATGATCACACAAGCTACTAATATTTCCCCATTTTCCTCCAGCTAGCACGATGGATTCCAATCACGACTCCTCGTGACAGGTCTCAATGATGCCAACTCATGTAAGTAACAGTGTCAGAGTCATGTACGCTATACAACAAGAATTATAGAGATAATCAACATAATGGAAACTGTCAGAGAATGTTGTAGAAGCATAAAAAATACGCTGGATAGCTCTACGCAGCATATTGATGCAAAGCAGCGTAAACAGAGGTCTTCAGAGCCTTCAAACATGCAGACAGAGCTTCTCCGTCGAGCACAAGTGAAATACAGGCTCAAGGACCATCCGCGTAGGGCAGTATGCCCAGGCTGCTTCAGCGTAAATGGGTTGCTTCATCGCCTATATGGCGTAAAACTCATCCTCTTTTCAGTGCAGCGTTGAAGTGTACGAGGGACACTTCGTATTCTCCAAAGTAAACCTGTCAGACCCTACAATGAACCTGTCAGACCCTGCAATGAACCTGTCAGATCCTACAATGAACCTGACGCCTCGACTTCTGACAAAAGGATACCGCTCGACTACCCAGGCGACGGCTATAATGATGGCGCGGCACTGCAGCCCAGGCTCTCATTTACCGCCATTTCCCTTGCGTAAACCGCTTTTACGTAAACAGAGGAACGCGCTGCCCGGTTTTTCACAGGCAGATGAAAGCTCCTTACGCTCCGCGGAAGACAAACCGCCTGCCACGTCAAAAGCTGCACTCCGTACGAGACTCGAGGCACGTCTCTGCATTTTTATGCACAGAGTGGTGGCAGGCCCTCAAGGCACGTCTCTGCAATTAATGCGCCGAATACTGACAGATGCCTGCGCTTGATGCACAGAAGGGTGACAGACCTTCAAAACACGCCTCTGCGTTTAATGCACCGGATGATGGCAAATCTTCACAATTAATGCTGGGGATTTTATTATATCTCCAAAAGCCATAATTTCGGCTAAAACGTCCACATCCACTCGGCCTCTGTGCCCATTCAGCTTCGGTGCCCACTCGGCCTCTGTGCCCATTCAGCTTCGGTGCCTGCTCGGCTTCTACGCCCATTCAGCTTCGGTGCCTACTCGGCTTCTACGCCTACTCGGCCTCTATGACCACTTGGCTTCTACGCCTATTCGGCTTCTATGCCGGTTTGATAACCATTTGGCTTCTATGCCATGGTGACAGACATTTGGTTTCTATGCCAACCTCTTCTACACGATGGATACCTACCTACGTGGCTTCTACGCCGTGATCTTCGTAGCGATTATACGCGTTTTGTCCCTTAGTTGGACCCGCGTCACACGCTCATTCAAAGGATCATCTGTAAACCCCCTGAATTTTCAAAATTATTAAATCTTGGATTTTCCCAATTTTTCTGAAATTTTCTGTGAATTTTCTGTAATTAAAATCAAGGCTTTTAATTAATAAATGATTTTTAATTAGCAATACATAATATTAAAATATTGTGAAAATAATATTTTTGGGTGTAAAATAGAAAACTGGACTTGGGATAATTTTCTGGGATTTTATTGGGCATCAGACCTATTTTTAAAAGCCTAAAAACTATTTTTCTAAATTAATTAATTAAATAATTAATTTCTGTTATTATTATTTCTATTGTTATTATTATTATTATTATTATTAGGATTTGGGCCCGGCCCGGCCCAGTGGGCCGAGCCCAGTGCAACCCAGCCCAACCCCATTGCCATAACGGGTCGGGCGGGTCCTCCCCGTCCGGATCCGCGCCCGACCCGGACCCGCCCGGTCACCCCCGTCGTCCCCGTTCATCCCCACGACCGGAAAACCCGCGCCACCGCCGGAAAACGTGCGCCACGACCGCGTAACCCCTCCGACCTCTCCGCCACGTCGCCCCGGCCATCACCTCGCCCTCGTCCCCTATAAATTTCCCCCATCTCTTCCGCATCCGCCCTCACACCCAAAACCCTAACCCACCGGACACGCCGCCGACTTCCCCTCAGCCTCCGGCGCCGCCTCCACCCGCCGTCCAGGCCACCGTCCCCTGCCAGAACCTCTTCCTCTCCCCTTCCTCCTCCTTCCCAGGCGGCCAGACCCCCGAGCCCTCCTCCCCGCTGCTGTCTCCCCTCCGACGGAGCCGCAGCCACCGCCCAGCCCTCGCCGGAGCCGCCGCAGCCCCGGCCCGACCTCGCCGACCGACGGCCAAGACCCCCAGAGCCCGGATACGCCGCGGACACGACCCAGACGCGGGTACGAGCCCGGACACGCCGCTGACACGTCCAGGACACGAGTTCGATTCGGACTCGAAAAACCCTGGTTTCTCGGTCCCCTTCAGGTATTCGTATCTTGCAACCCTGATCTCCGTTTTCGATTCCGTAAATTCCTACGCGTAGCCAGTATGACCCTCTCGGTGTCCGGACAAACTGTTCGGGACATCGCGCCCTGTGGTAATCGCACACCGCGATCCAAAAAACAGGAAAAACCAGACCCTGTTTCACCCCGGAACTGAGTGCGCCCCGCCAAACGGGACGACTTGGTCGCGTGCGGTCTTCACAGATACGTGCGCCTCGTCGATACGGACGTGTGGGATTTCGCGGAAGCTGATTTGGGTGTGCGTGCACACCGGAATCAACGCGTATCCGCGGACACCGCCCCGTATCCGCCTTTTCGGCAATTCATCCTAACTTCGTGCACACACGTCGGATCGAGACGAAACTTGCGCCATCGGACTCGTAGCGATACGCTGGTCCTGTGGGTCAAGTTTGGTTCGATTCTGAGAACGTTGACGAAATCACGTGTCGTGGGCCCCACAGGCCCCGCTCGACGGGCGATTTTGTGTTTGGCTCATCGGAATCCAAATCTGAAAGTTCCGTTGGGTTCGTATCAGCGTTCCTGACCTGTTGACACTAAGTTTGGTGAATTTGGAGACCGTTGACCTGGACACGTTTTTCGGTGCAAAGCGGGCCCAACGGCGGACCCCGTTTTGACCCGAAACTGCCGTTTTTGCCCTTGTCTCCAAATTGGACCCAAGGACAGGCGTTTCTAGCTATTTGACATCTTCTGAGCGTGATGGTAATGTCTATTTTAGCTTTTGGACTCATCTCTGGACTTTCCCCCCAAGAACCTAACTAATCAGATCCAAACAACAGGCAAGTACCTGCACTTCAAGTTAATCTTTATATTATGATAATTAATTCCCTGCTCTACTAGTAACCTTGATGATTACACGTAGTATTAGAATACTGTATTTCATGTCTTGAATACGGGATTTCATGTCTTGCTTTCGTGTCGGGTGGGAGAATACTAGGAGGCATGTAGTTTACCCTTCCCCAGGTCCAGATACTAGCTGTTGGTACGCGACTGCACCATCAGCCTTATACTTGATTGTTCCAGACACTAGTCGTCTATGACGGCCTTATTAGCCTTATAAACCCCTACATGCCAACTATGTATTCTAAAACAAACACAAGTTCACACAGATAGTCTCTAGTCTTGTTACATTTCTTGCTGACAGTTGTAGTTTCATTTTCTGTCTCATTTATTCCCTGCTTTCTCATATTCTTGTTTATAGCTTTAAAACTCTGAAATATTGATGTTTCCTTTAAGTAATGTTCTCAATATGATACTCAATTTAATTGTCATAATTATTTAGTTTAATCTTGTTGTGCACTGTGTACTTTGCTCCTTTCCTGACTGGATACGTTGTTTAGGCGATGATGAGAACCTTGCCCCTACCTATTATGGACCCTATGAGCCAGCAGGTGATACAGTCGCAGAGCCGGTTCCCACCCAGGAGACTACTCCTGCAGAATAGTTAGCAGTAGCTATCTTTATTCTATTTCTTATCTTATTAATCGGGTTTGTCCCCGATTTCATTCTGAATTTCTGTACTAAACAATTGAATCTGTTGTCACATTTATTTCAGTTGCAATCTTAAGTTTCCATTCTCATTATTATCTTGCTTATGTTAATTGTGAATGAGCTAGTTTAGTTAAGTGTGGATTTGGCCTAGACAGCGTACTACCGCCGATTCTGCGGCGTAGGCTGGACGTGCCCACGCACTCGTGCCCGAATATCCGGGTGCGGGTCGTGACACGTTTTAGTGGTGGCCCATGCAGGTCAAACGACTAAATTGTTCGGTTTCAACTTAGGGACCGAACAGGCCTGCAATAAGATTGAGGATTCTAGGAAAAGCTCATTCACAGAATAGGATCTTCATTTCAATTCTTGATATCATTCCTGATCAATTTTCCTATCGCCTTTGATTTCCAAGTAATCTATTCTGATCTTCCTATCCCTTAATCTTACAGAATGGTCCAGACCAGGAACACAGTAGGAGGCACATCAGAACCAGCTGAGCAGAATGTGCCCGAGACCCTTGCACTCCCGCCGCCTCCATCTGTTCCAGCAGTTACTCTAGATGGGACACAGCTACTAGGAGTGTTCCAAGGATTGGTGGAATCCCAGAAAGAACAGACTGCACTTCTGCGGACCAGCCTCTCAGAAGCTATTAAGTCCCAGGAGTCGCCACTCAAGAGGCCAGGAAGTGCCAAAGATTTTAAGAACCTTAGACCCCTGGAATTCTACGGAACTGAGGGCATTCTCTATGCCGATGAGTGGATAGAGAATGTCGAGAGACTCCTGAAGACTGCTCGGGTCCCTGATGATCTCAAAGTGGAGTCTGCAAGCCTGCAACTGTTCGATATAGCTCGGACCTGGTTTAGAGACGAACCTCAACTATCTGCTCCTGACCTCACCTGGGAGGACTTCAAGAGACTGTTCAAGGAGAAATTTTACCCCGAAGTGGCTCGGGAAGCTCTCGAAAGCCAATTCGAGAGACTGGAACAAGGTAACCTATCTGTTGATGAGTATACTGCTGAATTTAGCAGGTTAAGCCACTTTGCGGAGTACATGGTTCGTACCCCGGAGGACAGAGCCCGTAGATTCAAGAAGGGGCTATCTCCGGATATCCGCCTTGCTGTCACCACCAGCCGAGCTCGCACCTATGAGGAAATCCTGAGCGTGGCACAAGGCGTTGAGAGAGACATGGGGCATAAGCTAAAGCGAGAGAGAGATACCGGAAATACGGGACCCAACAAACGCCTTTTTCAACAACAACAACAGCAGAGGTCCCCGCAGCAAGCCCAGCGTCCTCTCCCTCGAGCTCCAGCACCCCAACATCAAGCTCAAGGGCAGACCCAACGAGTTCCCACTTGTGGCTTTTGTCGAAAACAAGGTCACACATGGCAAGTTTGTAGGATGAGACTAGGTGTCTGTCTATATTGTGGATCAACAGAACATCTAGTGAGGGACTGCCCCACTGCTCCAGGACGCGGACAAGCTTACGTGATGACCGTGGAGAACGCGCAGACTTTGGGAGCAGCTAATGCGCGTAAGTGATTCGTAGATACCTTTTCTAGTATTGTTTAGCTCATACCTACTGGTTCGTGACCTCAGCCTCAACCCAGTAATTTTGAACTTGCTAAATAACCTAGTATGCTTTTAAATTTGATAACTATAGAAGATTTTAGAGGTTGCTATTATGCTTACTATGTGTTGTTTTGTGGATTTAAATAATTTGTACCTCCTTTTCATCATTATCTAGCGCACTTAAATTTTGCTGAACTTGACATATGCTGCTATTTCATAGCTTAGTTTTGCAAGCTTACCTTTATCGGGCTTGTTCAGGACACATGTATTACTGAGGCCTGATCAACCCCACTAATACAAGTGTCTACTCAGAATCAGTGTACTACGGTCTGATCAACCTTAGTGCATTTTGATTCGCACTTCGCACAACTACCTTACGTGGATTGAGAGATATAGTGACTAATATACTTACCCCTAAAATGTGTCCGAGCATATCGTATCAGTTACATAATTATACTGATACGAGCATGCGGATAAACGATTAACAGAATAGAATCTCAATCCATAACCGCCTGACAATCCCCATTAGAAATCTTTAAGCGCTTTGATCCCTATACCTCTGTTCTACCACCTACCCTTAAACTCTTAGTACTGATCCTCGGCTTCCCTCACTTCGGAAAGACAAATTCTGTGTTTGATTTGTAGTGCTAGATGATAACCCTTTATGACTAAGGCAATACCCTAGGTGATGTGTTTTGTGTTACAGACTTAAAATTTTCAATACCATGATTTATTAAGTTGGACCTAGCTTTACTAGTTGAACAGCCTTAGAGGATATGGGTAAAATTCTAAGTTGGGTAGCGACCGCAATCAAGTGAGATTGGACCGAGAGAACCCTGCTATAATTTTAAATTTCGAGGACGAAATTTTTATAAGTTGGGTAGGTTGTAAACCCCCTGAATTTTCAAAATTATTAAATCTTGGATTTTCCCAATTTTTCTGGAATTTTCTGTGAATTTTCTGTAATTAAAATCAAGGCTTTTAATTAATAAATGATTTTTAATTAGCAATACATAATATTAAAATATTGTGAAAATAATATTTTTGGGTGTAAAATAGAAAACTGGACTTGGGGTAATTTTCTGGGATTTTATTGGGCATCAGACCTATTTTTAAAAGCCTAAAAACTATTTTTCTAAATTAATTAATTAAATAATTAATTTCTGTTATTATTATTTCTATTGTTATTATTATTATTATTAGGATTTGGGCCCGGCCCGGCCCAGTGGGCCGAGCCCAGTGCAACCCAGCCCAACCCCATTGCCATAACGGGTCGGGCGGGTCCTCCCCGTCCGGATCCGCGCCCGACCCGGACCCGCCCGGTCACCCCCGTCGTCCCCGTTCATCCCCACGACCGGAAAACCCGCGCCACCGCCGGAAAACGCGCGCCACGACCGCGTAACCCCTCCGACCTCTCCGCCACGTCGCCCCGGCCATCACCTCGCCCTCGTCCCCTATAAATTTCCCCCATCTCTTCCGCATCCGCCCTCACACCCAAAACCCTAACCCCCCGGACACGCCGCCGACTTCCCCTCAGCCTCCTGCGCCGCCTCCACCCGCCGTCCAGGCCACCGTCCCCTGCCAGAACCTCTTCCTCTCCCCTTCCTCCTCCTTCCCAGGCGGCCAGACCCCCGAGCCCTCCTCTCCGCTGCTGTCTCCCCTCCGACGGAGCCGCAGCCACCGCCCAGCCCTCGCCGGAGCCGCCGCAGCCCCGGCCCGACCTCGCCGACCGACGGCCAAGACCCCCAGAGCCCGGACACGCCGCGGACACGACCCAGACGCGGGTACGAGCCCGGACACGCCGCTGACACGTCCAGGACACGAGTTCGATTCGGACTCGAAAAACCCTGGTTTCTCGGTCCCCTTCAGGTATTCGTATCTTGCAACCCTGATCTCCGTTTTCGATTCCGTAAATTCCTACGTGTAGCCAGTATGACCCTCTCGGTGTCCGGACAAACTGTTCGGGACATCGCGCCCTGTGGTGATCGCACACCGCGATCCAAAAAACAGGAAAAACCAGACCCTGTTTCACCCCGGAACTGAGTGCGCCCCGCCAAACGGGACGACTTGGTCGCGTGCGGTCTTCACAGATACGTGCGCCTCGTCGATACGGACGTGTGGGATTTCACGGAAGCTGATTTGGGTGTGCGTGCACACCGGAATCAACGCGTATCCGCGGACACCGCCCCGTATCCGCCTTTTCGGCAATTCACCCTAACTTCGTGCACACACGTCGGATCGAGACGAAACTTGCGCCATCGGACTCGTAGCGATACGCTGGTCCTGTGGGTCAAGTTTGGTTCGATTCTGAGAACGTTGACGAAATCACGTGTCGTGGGCCCCACAGGCCCCGCTCGACGGGCGATTTTGTGTTCGGCTCATCGGAATCCAAATCTGGAAGTTCCGTTGGGTTCGTATCAGCGTTCCTGACCTGTTGACACTAAGTTTGGTGAATTTGGAGACCGTTGACCTGGACACGTTTTTCGGTGCAAAGCGGGCCCAACGGCGGACCCCGTTTTGACCCGAAACTGCCGTTTTTGCTCTTGTCTCCAAATTGGACCCAAGGACAGGCGTTTCTAGCTATTTGACATCTTCTGAGCGTGATGGTAATGTCTATTTCAGCTTTTGGACTCATCTCTGGACTTTCCCCCCAAGAACCTAACTAATCAGATCCAAACAACAGGCAAGTACCTGCACTTCAAGTTAATCTTTATATTATGATAATTAATTCCCTGCTCTACTAGTAACCTTGATGATTACACGTAGTGTTAGAATACTGTATTTCATGTCTTGAATACGGGATTTCATGTCTTGCTTTCGTGTCGGGTGGGAGAATACTAGGAGGCATGTAGTTTACCCTTCCCCAGGTCCAGATACTAGCTGTTGGTACGCGACTGCACCATCAGCCTTATACTTGATTGTTCCAGACACTAGTCGTCTATGACGGCCTTATTAGCCTTATAAACCCCTACATGCCAACTATGTATTCTAAAACAAACACAAGTTCACACAGATAGTCTCTAGTCTTGTTACATTTCTTGCTGACAGTTGTAGTTTCATTTTCTGTCTCATTTATTCCCTGCTTTCTCATATTCTTGTTTATAGCTTTAAAACTCTGAAATATTGATGTTTCCTTTAAGTAATGTTCTCAATATGATACTCAATTTAATTGTCATAATTATTTAGTTTAATCTTGTTGTGCACTGTGTACTTTGCTCCTTTCCTGACTGGATACGTTGTTTAGGCGATGATGAGAACCTTGCCCCTACCTATTATGGACCCTATGAGCCTGCAGGTGATACAGTCGCAGAGCCGGTTCCCACCCAGGAGACTACTCCTGCAGAATAGTTAGCAGTAGCTATCTTTATTCTATTTCTTATCTTATTAATCGGGTTTGTCCCCGATTTCATTCTGAATTTCTGTACTAAACAATTGAATCTGTTGTCACATTTATTTCAGTTGCAATCTTAAGTTTCCATTCTCATTATTATCTTGCTTATGTTAATTGTGAATGAGCTAGTTTAGTTAAGTGTGGATTTGGCCTAGACAGCGTACTACCGCCGATTCTGCGGCGTAGGCTGGACGTGCCCACGCACTCGTGCCCGAATATCCGGGTGCGGATCGTGACACGTTTTAGTGGTGGCCCATGCAGGTCAAACGACTAAATTGTTCGGTTTCAACTTAGGGACCGAACAGGCCTGCAATAAGATTGAGGATTCTAGGAAAAGCTCATTCACAGAATAGGATCTTCATTTCAATTCTTGATATCATTCCTGATCAATTTTCCTATCGCCTTTGATTTCCAAGTAATCTATTCTGATCTTCCTATCCCTTAATCTTACAGAATGGTCCAGACCAGGAACACAGTAGGAGGCACATCAGAACCAGCTGAGCAGAATGTGCCCGAGACCCTTGCACTCCCGCCGCCTCCATCTGTTCCAGCAGTTACTCTAGATGGGACACAGCTACTAGGAGTGTTCCAAGGATTGGTGGAATCCCAGAAAGAACAGACTGCACTTCTGCGGACCATCCTCTCAGAAGCTATTAAGTCCCAGGAGTCGCCACTCAAGAGGCCAGGAAGTGCCAAAGATTTTAAGAACCTTAGACCCCTGGAATTCTACGGAACTGAGGGCATTCTCTATGCCGATGAGTGGATAGAGAATGTCGAGAGACTCCTGAAGACTGCTCGGGTCCCTGATGATCTCAAAGTAGAGTCTGCAAGCCTGCAACTGTTCGATATAGCTCGGACCTGGTTTAGAGACGAACCTCAACTATCTGCTCCTGACCTCACCTGGGAGGACTTCAAGAGACTGTTCAAGGAGAAATTTTACCCCGAAGTGGCTCGGGAAGCTCTCGAAAGCCAATTCGAGAGACTGGAACAAGGTAACCTATCTGTTGATGAGTATACTGCTGAATTTAGCAGGTTAAGCCACTTTGCGGAGTACATGGTTCGTACCCCGGAGGACAGAGCCCGTAGATTCAAGAAGGGGCTATCTCCGGATATCCGCCTTGCTGTCACCACCAGCCGAGCTCGCACCTATGAGGAAATCCTGAGCGTGGCACAAGGCGTTGAGAGAGACATGGGGCATAAGCTAAAGCGAGAGAGAGATACCGGAAATGCGGGACCCAACAAACGCCTTTTTCAACAACAACAACAGCAGAGGTCCCCGCAGCAAGCCCAGCGTCCTCTTCCTCGAGCTCCAGCACCCCAACATCAAGCTCAAGGGCAGACCCAACGAGTTCCCACTTGTGGCTTTTGTCGAAAACAAGGTCACACCTGGCAAGTTTGTAGGATGAGACTAGGTGTCTGTCTATATTGTGGATCAACAGAACATCTAGTGAGGGACTGCCCCACTGCTCCAGGACGCGGACAAGCTTACGTGATGACCGTGGAGAACGCGCAGACTTTGGGAGCAGCTAATGCGCGTAAGTGATTCGTAGATACCTTTTCTAGTATTGTTTAGCTCATACCTACTGGTTCGTGACCTCAGCCTCAACCCAGTAATTTTGAACTTGCTAAATAACCTAGTATGCTTTTAAATTTGATAACTATAGAAGATTTTAGAGGTTGCTATTATGCTTACTATGTGTTGTTTTATGGATTTAAATAATTTGTACCTCATTTTCATCATTATCTAGCGCACTTAAATTTTGCTGAACTTGACATATGCTGCTATTTCATAGCTTAGTTTTGCAAGCTTACCTTTATCGGGCTTGTTCAGGACACATGTATTACTGAGGCCTGATCAACCCCACTAATACAAGTGTCTACTCAGAATCAGTGTACTACGGTCTGATCAACCTTAGTGCATTTTGATTCGCACTTCGCACAACTACCTTACGTGGATTGAGAGATATAGTGACTAATATACTTACCCCTAAAATGTGTCCGAGCATATCGTATCAGTTACATAATTATACTGATACGAGCATGCGGATAAACGATTAACAGAATAGAATCTCAATCCATAACCGCCTGACAATCCCCATTAGAAATCTTTAAGCGCTTTGATCCCTATACCTCTGTTCTACCACCTACCCTTAAACTCTTAGTACTGATCCTCGGCTTCCCTCACTTCGGAAAGACAAATTCTGTGTTTGATTTGTAGTGCTAGATGATAACCCTTTATGACTAAGGCAATACCCTAGGTGATGTGTTTTGTGTTACAGACTTAAAATTTTCAATACCATGATTTATTAAGTTGGACCTAGCTTTACTAGTTGAACAGCCTTAGAGGATATGGGTAAAATTCTAAGTTGGGTAGCGACCGCAATCAAGTGAGATTGGACCGAGAGAACCCTGCTATAATTTTAAATTTCGAGGACAAAATTTTTATAAGTTGGGTAGGTTGTAAACCCCCTGAATTTTCAAAATTATTAAATCTTGGATTTTCCCAATTTTTCTGGAATTTTCTGTGAATTTTCTGTAATTAAAATCAAGGCTTTTAATTAATAAATGATTTTTAATTAGTAATACATAATATTAAAATATTGTGAAAATAATATTTTTGGGTGTAAAATAGAAAACTGGACTTGGGGTAATTTTCTGGGATTTTATTGGGCATCAGACCTATTTTTAAAAGCCTAAAAACTATTTTTCTAAATTAATTAATTAAATAATTAATTTCTGTTATTATTATTTCTATTGTTATTATTATTATTATTAGGATTTGGGCCCGGCCCGGCCCAGTGGGCCGAGCCCAGTGCAACCCAGCCCAACCCCATTGCCATAACGGGTCGGGCGGGTCCTCCCCGTCCGGATCCGCGCCCGACCCGGACCCGCCCGGTCACCCCCGTCGTCCCCGTTCATCCCCACGACCGGAAAACCCGCGCCACCGCCGGAAAACGCGCGCCACGACCGCGTAACCCCTCCGACCTCTCCGCCACGTCGCCCCGGCCATCACCTCGCCCTCGTCCCCTATAAATTTCCCCCATCTCTTCCGCATCCGCCCTCACACCCAAAACCCTAACCCACCGGACACGCCGCCGACTTCCCCTCAGCCTCCTGCGCCGCCTCCACCCGCCGTCCAGGCCACCGTCCCCTGCCAGAACCTCTTCCTCTCCCCTTCCTCCTCCTTCCCAGGCGGCCAGACCCCCGAGCCCTCCTCCCCGCTGCTGTCTCCCCTCCGACGGAGCCGCAGCCACCGCCCAGCCCTCGCCGGAGCCGCCGCAGCCCCGGCCCGACCTCGCCGACCGACGGCCAAGACCCCCAGAGCCCGGACACGCCGCGGACACGACCCAGACGCGGGTACGAGCCCGGACACGCCGCTGACACGTCCAGGACACGAGTTCGATTCGGACTCGAAAAACCCTGGTTTCTCGGTCCCCTTCAGGTATTCGTATCTTGCAACCCTGATCTCCGTTTTCGATTCCGTAAATTCCTACGCGTAGCCAGTATGACCCTCTCGGTGTCCGGACAAACTGTTCGGGACATCGCGCCCTGTGGTGATCGCACACCGCGATCCAAAAAACAGGAAAAACCAGACCCTGTTTCACCCCGGAACTGAGTGCGCCCCGCCAAACGGGACGACTTGGTCGCGTGCGGTCTTCACAGATACGTGCGCCTCGTCGATACGGACGTGTGGGATTTCACGGAAGCTGATTTGGGTGTGCGTGCACACCGGAATCAACGCGTATCCGCGGACACCGCCCCGTATCCGCCTTTTCGGCAATTCACCCTAACTTCGTGCACACACGTCGGATCGAGACGAAACTTGCGCCATCGGACTCGTAGCGATACGCTGGTCCTGTGGGTCAAGTTTGGTTCGATTCTGAGAACGTTGACGAAATCACGTGTCGTGGGCCCCACAGGCCCCGCTCGACGGGCGATTTTGTGTTCGGCTCATCGGAATCCAAATCTGGAAGTTCCGTTGGGTTCGTATCAGCGTTCCTGACCTGTTGACACTAAGTTTGGTGAATTTGGAGACCGTTGACCTGGACACGTTTTTCGGTGCAAAGCGGGCCCAACGGCGGACCCGGTTTTGACCCAAAACTGCCGTTTTTGCCCTTGTCTCCAAATTGGACCCAAGGACAGGCGTTTCTAGCTATTTGACATCTTCTGAGCGTGATGGTAATGTCTATTTCAGCTTTTGGACTCATCTCTGGACTTTCCCCCCAAGAACCTAACTAATCAGATCCAAACAACAGGCAAGTACCTGCACTTCAAGTTAATCTTTATATTATGATAATTAATTCCCTGCTCTACTAGTAACCTTGATGATTACACGTAGTGTTAGAATACTGTATTTCATGTCTTGAATACGGGATTTCATGTCTTGCTTTCGTGTCGGGTGGGAGAATACTAGGAGGCATGTAGTTTACCCTTCCCCAGGTCCAGATACTAGCTGTTGGTACGCGACTGCACCATCAGCCTTATACTTGATTGTTCCAGACACTAGTCGTCTATGACGGCCTTATTAGCCTTATAAACCCCTACATGCCAACTATGTATTCTAAAACAAACACAAGTTCACACAGATAGTCTCTAGTCTTGTTACATTTCTTGCTGACAGTTGTAGTTTCATTTTCTGTCTCATTTATTCCCTGCTTTCTCATATTCTTGTTTATAGCTTTAAAACTCTGAAATATTGATGTTTCCTTTAAGTAATGTTCTCAATATGATACTCAATTTAATTGTCATAATTATTTAGTTTAATCTTGTTGTGCACTGTGTACTTTGCTCCTTTCCTGACTGGATACGTTGTTTAGGCGATGATGAGAACCTTGCCCCTACCTATTATGGACCCTATGAGCCAGCAGGTGATACAGTCGCAGAGCCGGTTCCCACCCAGGAGACTACTCCTGCAGAATAGTTAGCAGTAGCTATCTTTATTCTATTTCTTATCTTATTAATCGGGTTTGTCCCCGATTTTATTCTGAATTTCTGTACTAAACAATTGAATCTGTTGTCACATTTATTTCAGTTGCAATCTTAAGTTTCCATTCTCATTATTATCTTGCTTATGTTAATTGTGAATGAGCTAGTTTAGTTAAGTGTGGATTTGGCCTAGACAGCGTACTACCGCCGATTCTGCGGCGTAGGCTGGACGTGCCCACGCACTCGTGCCCGAATATCCGGGTGCGGGTCGTGACATCATCTATACGCAGGTATTGGTTATTTTAACCGTTGTGTAAAATGGTTCTGTACTTTCCACTACTCGGTTTTTATACCGATTGAGTGGTCACTGTCACTAAAACTCTATAAATAGAGACATCTATCAATGAGGAACAAGGTCGATAAATTGGAGGGTCGAGAGAGAGAGAGAGAGAGAGAGAGAGAGGAATCCGGAGCTCAGGCAAAGAGAAGGGATCGACGACTTTGGCATCGGGCATCCACCCTCTTCAGCAACCCTCGAAGCTGCTACCTGTCTTCCATGGCACTCCTTCAAACATCGTGTGGTCCAAGGGCTAAAGTGATCGACTGCAGATCAGACACCTATAGCAATATTCACCCAGATTAAATAAATTGTACTTAGACATCCTCCTGTTGGATCGGATTTGTATAATCTTATTTGTAAACAATAAAAGAAGGGGCGGGTCTTCGCACAAGACCTCGTTTTCCCACATTCATCAAATCTTTTCTCGTTTATATTACATACCAAAACAAGATGGCGACTCTGCTGGGGACGTCTTTCTCTTCTGATGAGAAAGCTATTGCTCAACACGATGCGGTATCCGTGGGATCCGTGAAGAAGTGTCACTACCACATTCCGAAAACAGGGGTATTTTTGACTTTTTACAATAATTAATATTATTGTAGTTACAATTTAGTAATTTCGTGATAGGTATATTAATTTAAATAAATATGTGAGGTGTGTAATTAAATATAGTAATTATATACAGTGTTCATTTGTGTTTGTGCTGGTAGACTTGACCTAGAAGCCAGTAGGTGAACACCTGTCCAAATTGTGGGATTCGATATTTTTTAATTGTTTATTTTAGAATTAAATTCTTGGAGGTAATAATTAATTACCGTATTTTAATTAATTATTGCGCATTGCCTTTGCGTTGATATTTGGAGCACTACCCTAGCTTTTGTCTTCCAACAAATTTCACAATCTTGCCCTAGACATGCCCGCCTTCCATTCTGCTATTTTTGCAACTCATAATTATGCTCTCTGTGCATTAATTCTGGCTGCACAAAAATTGTCGCGGACGTTATTTAATAAATCCTTATTTTGTATCGTTGTGCGTTCCAATTTAAATTGGAGGCAATCTTGACCTATTTTTCGTGCGGCCAAAATTAGGGTAATATTATGTTCTGAGTCTTCTTCAATATTGGTATTGATGACCTGACCTGATTTTGGCCCCATGTATTCCTAATTAATTTTTGAACACAACTTGCATTTTATTCTAATTAAATTGAGGATACTAATTTAACCGATTCTGAAATTCCAATTTAATACCAGTGCCCTGTAAATTGAGCCCGTACCAAACTTACAGCGCCCCCTGACCCTACAAAACACCGGACCCCGAATCGCCCGCCAAATTTTTGTCATTTCATGTGTCTGTGCAAATACCCAAAATTAAGGGGGCTAAATTGCAAATTTGCATTTTGTGGCAACACCTCATTGTTTAAAACAATGAGGGAGCCTAATAAATATTTACTTAGCCTCTCACCCTCATCCCCACATGAAATTCCTTCATGTCCAATCTGGACCACACATTTGAGGGGGGTCAATCACCACCCTTGATTTCATTTCCACACCTCTCCTATTTAAGTCCCATCAACACCCTTCCCTAGAAAAACCCTAATCCCAAAAACAAGCCTCCACCTCCCTCTCTCCTACGTATGAAATTCTTCTTCTCCTTCTTCCCTTCTTCTTCTCTTTTCTTCTTTTCTTCTCCTTCTTCCTTCCTTCTTCTTCTTATTGTTTTTTTCTTCTTTCATTTGAATTTAAATTCAAAGAAAGGGGGGAAAACTTGAAGTTACTGTTCATCCGGCCATTGGCCACTGCCCCTAAGCATCCCGGCGGCCTGCGCACCGCAGTCCGGCGAGCACCCTCCGGCCCGAGCCCCGCGACCGGAGCAGCAACAGCAGCTCCCTGCTGCATCCTCTCCGGCGGCCCGGCCTAGCCCCGAGCCTCTGCATCCCCGACTTTTTGTTCACCCCACTCCGGCAGCCCCTGTCTCTCCGACCTCCGGCGTTCAGCCCGGCCTTCACTCCGGCGGCCCCTCCACTGCCCTTCACCAACCCGCACGGCCTGCTCCTCCCTCCATCTCCCCGACCATTCCCTGCTCCGGCGTCGGCATTCTCCAACGCCGACTGCTCCAACCACTATCAGTCCCGCTGCGAGCACCCCCTCCGACTCTAGCTCGGCCGACCGAGCGTCCCGCTACCCCGTCGACTTCTCCCCCATCCTCCTAACTCCTCCCCGCGCTCGAGTCCCCCGTCGAGCCCGACCCCGGCGGCCCGCTGCCAACTTCCTCCACCTATCACCATCAACTCCGGCTGTGCTCCTTCCCTGCTCTCCGACGAAGCCCTCCGGCCATTGATCAGTTCCGGCCAGGCGACCCCGACACCCTCCTCCTCGTGGCTTCCTCCCTCCGGCCGGCCAGCTAGCCGACCGCCGACCGGTGAGTCTCCTCCCCTCTTTCCTCTTTCACTGTAAAATATGTATGTGTGTAATTAATTAAAATGTTAATGTATATATATAACTAATGTATAGGTATTTGCATATATTTAATTAATGTGTATGTATATGTATCTATAACTAATGTATAGGTATTTGCATATATTTAATTAATGTGTGTGTATATGTGCATATTTTTAATTTAATTGGTATATACATATATGTATATATGTACTTATATATACTAATATATAGTATTGCATTTTCAATTGGTATATATGTATATATAATTTGTATAAGCATAGTATATGTGTATATACTTTAGCGTATGTATGTATTAATGTATATATATATAAATGTTATATGTTGAATAGTGTATTGTATTTTTCATATAGAAAATGTGTATCAAATATGTATAGTGTATATTTAGTATATGTATGTATTTAAAATATGTAAATTGTATATTATTTATTTATTAGTAATTAATTGTATAATTATAGTATGTATAATAAATTGAATAAGTATGTATTTAAATTAATGCACATGTATATATATGTATATTGGTATATATTTTGTGTATGTGGATATTATTATACATGTATATAGTATAATTATTATTTTGGTATACAAATATATATGTGTATATATATTTTGTATGGGTATGTTTAATACAAACGTATTTTGGTATAAATGAATAAATATGTAAATACGTATTTGGAAATTGGTATATATATATGTGTACATATATATATATCTATAAAAATATAGTGTAATTTCTCTAATTGTATATAGTATACGTACTATTTTGGTATATGTACAAACATATATATGTATGTATTTTTGGTATAATTATATATTAGTAAAGTATATATTAAATTAATACATTTGGTATAAATATGTGTACCTATATATATATACGTGTATAAACATATTTTTGGTATGTAATATATATAGTATATATATAAAACTGTATTGATATATATATGTACTTGTAAAACATATTTTTGGTATATATAAACAAATGTATATTTCACTAGTACACATATATGTATACATGTATATTCAGTAAATGTATATTCTTAAATATAGTTGTTATGAATGTGATATGTGTTATGTATATTTATTTATGTATCTATCTACTAGGTGACCAGTATCATACCTAGGGAAGTCCCGAACTCAGTGTTTTTAGACTGTGTTAGTGTAGCATCTGATGCAAATGTGGTTTTGCTTGTGATATGATTTTAGGACTGTTGGTTTACCCAGGGGATACTCTGGAACAGGACATCCGTAATTACCAGCTAAGGACCCAAGGCAAGTACATTCTCTGATAATTTCCAATTCTTTGATAATTTCTATAAGTTCAAAAATCATAAAATGTTACATCTGAATCCTTGACACTGTGCTACACGGACTAGTATAGCTTGGATCTGCAGTCATGAGATGTTACCTTGATTATCGTATTGACATTGTACACGACATGTATATTAGACATCGTACATGATAGACTGGACTTGCTCGTGTATCGTGACGTGTCATGGTTGGATCCACAGTACTAGTTGGGGGCGGGGAAGTAGTTAGTAAGAAATGTGATCATAACCTCTTATTGTAGTATAGAACAATTGTAAGTGTTAATCATGCTCTTCACCCATGATTAGCCAGGCCCTGTAGCTATCGTACATGTTCCCAAGCCGATCACATTTTGAAACTACTATTTCAAACACTTAGAACCGATTACAGTTCCCTATTTTAAATCATATACTACATCACCCGTATATGATACTGCTCCTTGTTCTTTCATTTTTATTCATGCACTGACTGTATCATATTGTCTATTGCCTGTCTCTTTACATTGTCTGTCTCTCTTTAATTGCCATTGCATTTATTTTGCTGTCTTCTCAGTAGCTAGCATCATATGTTATTGTATTATAGACATTATCAATTTAATGGAACTGTTATTTGAGAGTGTTGCTTTGCTCCTTCCTGACTGGAAATATTTTTCCAGACTATGCCTTAGAGGACCGCTGTCCGACACTTTATGGACCATATGGTGAGTAGCTGCAGACTTGGTAATTTAGTTGTGATCCGGGAGGTCTAGCCGGAATTATTATTTATTGTTAGTTCTTTAAGTAGACTATTTGGTACCGGATTTGTCTCCGGCATTTTGATGAGACTTGGATGTTGTTGAGTTAGAATATTACTTTTGACTTGTGTTGTGTTTAATTTTTGTTCGATATCTTATCGTGCTGTAATCCTGTGATTGAGTATGTGTTCATTTTAATTGTGTCATCCGTGCCTCCTTATGGAGATTGGATGCTTGTGTGAGATTGGCTAGATAGCATCAAGACCTTGACAGCGTTCTATCGCCGATGCTGCGGCGTAGGCTGGACGTACCCACGCACTCGTGCCCCTAAACCGGGTGCGGGTCGTGACACGTTTTTAGTGGTAGCCCATGCAGGTCAGACTTCGCGAGCTGTGCGATGTCGTAGTAGTGTGGCATCCTTGTTATACTACTGCGTGCCTGCGATAGGATCTAGGACATAGGATACTAGGACGAGAGCGAATACTCAATCACAAATTCTTGAGAGATTCCTGGGACGACCCCTTGAGAATCTTATTACAATTTCTAATTTTAATTCCTTTCCCCTTGTTTTCGTCTGTTCTCGCTTGTTGATATTGAGCTTGATTCTTGTCGACCAGTTGTTAAATTTAAATTCTTGGTATCGTTGTTGAGTTGATTTCATATCGAGATGAATTTTACGGGCTAAATTTTACGGTATCATCTGATGACATATATTGATGAGGACAGTGAGAAAGGTAAAACGTCTACTTTGGTTATGGAACCTAGACTTTATCGCAGCCATTCTAGATGTCGTGACGAGAATGTAGGAACCAGACTTGGATGTACATACTGTAGTTATGAAACTTAGAGTCTCTCGCAGCCATACCGGTTGGCGTGGCGAGGATTCTAGATGACATGATTATAGAGTTGCATACCTTAGTTACGGAACCTGTCGTTTATTGCATCTATGCTTACTGGCGTGGCGAGGATTCTGTGTGTCATGATTTCTGGCAGACGTGTATGATTATCAGGTTGTATCTTAAATTGGTTCTTAAAGTATCATCTCAAGACTTACCTATTTATGTTATTCCAGGACTTTGTTCCATCGCTTCTTCTCTTTACTAGCAGTAAAGATACCTTCCGCCCTTGATCCAGTTCCTTTTTGAGCTTATTTTCTTTGAGGATTCCTTGTTAGTATGATAATTAATGACTTGCAATTTTGGTTGTGTCTTGTATTAGTTGACTGAGTGTGACTTGTGAGTTTGTAAGTATTTCCTAGTTGGACATGTGAGCAGTAGGATTTAATCTAGAGATACCCATAGTATAGTACCTTGTAGCAATAGTTCTATGATAGGTGTTATTATAATTAGTATTGGTATTATAGAAAAGGGAATACCTATACATCAATCGAGATGAGGAACCATACACATACCCATGAGGGTAAAGAAACATGAGTGTAATAGAGGATTCAGGTGATCATGAGTTCTAATGAGCTTGATGAGATAATCCATTAATGAAGCTAGTGATATAATACCAAGAGTGCTAATGATTCTATATCAAGGATTAGTCGAGGATGACGTTAATAACAGTAAGCACTCTGTGTGATGATAATTAGATGATATACCAGTTGACATAAATTGAAATCATGAAAGAAAATACAGGGATGATAACTTTGATCATTGGAGGTAATAGCACAAGTGATTCAGACAGTACAATTTTTATTACACAATTATAGACACTAGATGCATTGAGTGCACCTCGAGTATCAGAGACCGTGAGCACTGATATGTACATTTGTGGAATTATAAATTAAAAGGTGGAAATAAAATTTTATTTTTAGAATAATTGAGGAGTTGAGATTATGTCATTAAATTTTTTGAGGATTTCAAATATTGATTCAATAAAAATGGTCAAGGCTACAAAGATTTTAGAAGTGATTAAAATTTTTATTCGATGTTGAGTATCTGACTTTGAGGAGGCATATGCATTTATTTTTAAGTTGATCGAGAAGTTAAACCTTGATGATTATTTTTGAAAATTAAATTTATGGTAGATGAGAAATATGAATATTAATATATAAGTAGATGATATACACGTGTAAGGATCTGGTGACTTGAGCATGGTTGAGATGACACCGCAGACTGACTTGGGTGTCCATCTAAAATTGTATTGGAAAGAGCAGTACTTAGTATGGTGTTACACTTGGGGTGCACTAGAGTGATGAGAACAAATAGTATGGACAATTGTAGTAGGAACGAGAACTAGCAGTGAGTGTACTGAAGTAGAACAGGGGTACCTAAAGAGATAGAGGTATCAACTTGGATGCATTATTGAATCATGGTTATATTAGAGATTCTTGGCATCAGATTTTAGTATTAATAAACAGGTGTGTACAATACGAATATATTCATGGATTTTGTGGATTAATGATTAGTTGATATGGGTACCAGTGTACATGAATAGGAATTTGTTAGTGAATGTGCTAGAGTTAAGTGTTTGTTTGAGATAGTAGATACCGCAAGAAATATGTTAGCAGGTTCTTTCTTTTTCTCATGTTGTTTTGTCTTCTATTTGATTGATTCCCTAGTACCGTGGGTTATATTCGTGATTTTTCTTGTTAGGATATAGTTAGTAGTACACCCTGACAGAGAATGCAATACCATGATAAGACAGACCATAACCATGCATGTTTCCTCTAAGTTGTTTGTTGTATGACTGTGGGTAAAATTTTTCTTAGACCATGATCGTTGGGGTTTTGACCATACCAAGGATCTATGACAAGGTTATAACTTGACAAAATGGGACAAGATGATTAAAAATTCAAGGATAAGCATTCATGAGTTGATATAACAGAATTGCTGGATCATTGGTTTTACAAGGATCGAGATATTATTAAAATTGGAGGATAAACGCTAATTTAAAAAAGGATTAAAAATTTAACATGGCAGAATTGATGATTGTTAATTTCAGGAAGGTTGATTGTGATATAATTTATCATTAAAATTTGCAAAAAATTTGGAAAATTATCAGTATATATATTTGATTGCAATATAGTAATTTAAATTTTATTATTGCGGACGTTGCATTTGAAGGATCCATAAGTGTCGTATTATTAAGTATTTTGAGGAAAAAGAAAACTGAAGAATCAGATCATTGATGGATTATTGTTTGGATTCAGACTTTTTTTGGGACGAGAATCAATACATTGATTGAAATTAAATTTAAGGAACAGATATCAAATTCTGAGTATAAATTTTTATTTAAATTCGTGGGAATTGTGAGGAGATGGAATCTGATTTTTATTTTGAGAATATTTCAGAAATTTCTGAAAATTACGAAACGACAAGGCGGATTATTTCAGGATTTTGTGGGTTGTTGAATTTCACTATTTTTGGAAATAATAATGTGTATGAGTAAATACTACTATTGAGGATTTTAAATTTCGAGGACAAAATTCTTTTAAGGTGGGTAGACTTGTCACTACCACGTTCCGAAAACAGGGGTATTTTCGACTTTTTACAATAATTAATATTATTGTAGTTACAATTTAGTAATTTTGTGATAGGTATATTAATTTAAATAAATATGTGAGGTGTGTAATTAAATATAGTAATTATATACAGTGTTCATTTGTGTTTGTGCTGGTAGACTTGACCTAGAAGCCAGTAGGTGAACACCTGTCCAAATTGTGGGATTCAGTATTTTTTAATTGTTTATTTTAGAATTAAATTCTTGGAGGTAATAATTAATTACCGTATTTTAATTAATTATTGCGCATTGCCTTTGCGTTGATATTTGGAGCACTACCCTAGCTTTTGTCTTCCAACAAATTTCACAATCTTGCCCTAGACATGCCCGCCTTCCATTCTGCTATTTTTGCAACTCATAATTATGCTCTCTGTGCATTAATTCTGGCTGCACAAAAATTGTCGCGGACGTTATTTAATAAATCCCTATTTTGTATCGTTGTGCGTTCCAATTTAAATTGGAGGCAATCTTGACCTATTTTTCGTACAGCCCAAATTAGGGTAATATTATGTTCTGAGTCTTCTTCAATATTGTTATTGATGACCTGACCTGATTTTGGCCCCATGTATTCCTAATTAATTTTTGAACACAACTTGCATTTTATTCTAATTAAATTAAGGATACTAATTTAACCGATTCTGAAATTCTAATTTAATTCCAGTGCCCTGTAAATTGAGCCCGTACCAAACTTACAGCGCCCCCTGACCCTACAAAACACCGGACCCCGAATCGCCCGCCAAATTTTTGTCATTTCATGTGTCTGTGCAAATACCCAAAATTAAGGGGGCTAAATTGCAAATTTGCATTTTGTGGCAACACCTCATTGTTTAAAACAATGAGGGAGCCTAATAAATATTTACTTAGCCTCTCACCCTCATCCCCACATGAAATTCCTTCATGTCCAATCTGGACCACACATTTGAGGGGGGTCAATCACCACCCTTGATTTCATTTCCACAACTCTCCTATTTAAGTCCCATCAACACCCTTCCCTAGAAAAACCCTAATCCCAAAAACAAGCCTCCACCTCCCTCTCTCCTACGTATGAAATTCTTCTTCTCCTTCTTCCCCTCTTCTTCTCTTTTCTTCTTTTCTTCTCCTTCTTCCTTCCTTCTTCTTCTTATTGTTTTTTTCTTCTTTCATTTGAATTTAAATTCAAAGAAAGGGGGGGAAAACTTGAAGTTACTGTTCATCCGGCCATTGGCCACTGCCCCTAAGCATCCCGGCGGCCTGCGCACCGCAGTCCGGCGAGCACCCTCCGGCCCGAGCCCCGCGACCGGAGCAGCAACAGCAGCTCCCTGCTGCATCCTCTCCGGCGGCCCGGCCTAGCCCCGAGCCTCTGCATCCCCGACTTTCTGTTCACCCCACTCCGGCAGCCCCTGTCTCTCCGACCTCCGGCGTTCAGCCCGGCCTTCAGTCCGGCGGCCCCTCCACTGCCCTTCACCAACCCGCACGGCCTGCTTCTCCCTCCATCTCCCCGACCATTCCCTGCTCCGGCGTCGGCATTCTCCAACGCCGACTGCTCCAACCACTATCAGTCCCGCTGCGAGCACCCCCTCCGACTCTAGCTCGGCCGACCGAGCGTCCCGCTACCCCGTCGACTTCTCCCCCATCCTCCTAACTCCTCCCCGCGCTCGAGTCCCCCGTCGAGCCCGACCCCGGCGGCCCGCTGCCAACTTCCTCCACCTATCACCATCAACTCCGGCTGTGCTCCTTCCCTGCTCTCCTACGAAGCCCTCCGGCCACTGATCAGTTCCGGCCAGGCGACCCCGACACCCTCCTCCTCGTGGCTTCCTCCCTCCGGCCGGCCAGCTAGCCGACCGCCGACCGGTGAGTCTCCTCCCCTCTTCCCTCTTTCACTGTAAAATATGTATGTGTGTAATTAATTAAAATGTTAATGTATATATATAACTAATGTATAGGTATTTGCATATATTTAATTAATGTGTATGTATATGTATCTATAACTAATGTATAGGTATTTGCATATATTTAATTAATGTGTGTGTATATGTGCATGTTTTTAATTTAATTGGTATATACATATATGTATATATGTACTTATATATACTAGTATATAGTATTGCATTTTCAATTGGTATATATGTATATATAATTTGTATAAGCATAGTATATGTGTATATACTTTAGCGTATGTATGTATTAATGTATATATATATAAATGTTATATGTTGAATAGTGTATTGTATTTTTCATATAGAAAATGTGTATCAAATATGTATAGTGTATATTTAGTATATGTATATATTTAAAATATGTAAATTGTATATTATTTATTTATTAGTAATTAATTGTATAATTATAGTATGTATAATAAATTGAATAAGTATGTATTTAAATTAATGCACATGTATATATATGTATATTGGTATATATTTTGTGTATGTGGATATTATTATACATGTATATAGTATAATTATTATTTTGGTATACAAATATATATGTGTATATATATTTTGTATGGGTATGTTTAATACAAACGTATTTTGGTATAAATGAATAAATATGTAAATACGTATTTGGAAATTGGTATATATATATGTGTACATATATATATATCTATAAAAATATAGTGTAATTTCTCTAATTGTATATAGTATACGTACTATTTTGGTATATGTACAAACATATATATATGTATGTATTTTTGGTATAATTATATATTAGTAAAGTATATATTAAATTAATACATTTGGTATAAATATGTGTACCTATATATATATACGTGTATAAACATATTTTTGGTATGTAATATATATAGTATATATATAAAACTGTATTGATATATATATGTACTTGTAAAACATATTTTTGGTATATATAAACAAATGTATATTTCACTAGTACACATATATGTATACATGTATATTCAGTAAATGTATATTCTTAAATATAGTTGTTATGAATGTGATATGTGTTATGTATATTTATTTATGTATCTATCTACTAGGTGACCAGTATCATACCTAGGGAAGTCCCGAACTCAGTGTTTTTAGACTGTGTTAGTGTAGCATCTGATGCAAATGTGGTTTTGCTTGTGATATAATTTTAGGACTGTTGGTTTACCCAGGGGATACTCTGGAACAGGACATCCGTAATTACCAGCTAAGGACCCAAGGCAAGTACATTCTCTGATAATTTCTAATTCTTTGATAATTTCTATAAGTTCAAAAATCATGAAATATTACATCTGAATCCTTGACACTGTGCTACACGGACTAGTATAGCTTGGATCTGCAGTCATGAGATATTACCTTGATTATCGTATTGACATTGTACACGACATGTATATTAGACATCGTACATGATAGACTGGACTTGCTCGTGTATCGTGACGTGTCATGGTTGGATCCACAGTACTAGTTGGGGGCGGGGAAGTAGTTAGTAAGAAATGTGATCATAACCTCTTATTGTAGTATAGAACAATTGTAAGTGTTAATCATGCTCTTCATCCATGATTAGCCAGGCCTTGTAGCTATCGTACATGTTTCCAAGCCGATCACATTTTGAAACTACTATTTCAAACACTTAGAACCGATTACAGTTCCCTATTTTAAATCATATACTACATCACCCGTATATGATACTGCTCCTTGTTCTTTCATTTTCATTCATGCATTGACTATATCATATTGTCTATTGCCTGTCTCTTTACATTGTCTGTCTCTCTTTAATTGCCATTGCATTTATTTCGCTGTCTTCTCAGTAGCTAGCATCACATGTTATTGTATTATAGACATTATCAATTTAATGGAACTGTTATTTGAGAGTGTTGCTTTGCTCCTTCCTGACTGGAAATATTTTTCCAGACTATGCCTTAGAGGACCGCTGTCCGACACTTTATGGACCATATGGTGAGTAGCTGCAGACTTGGTAATTTAGTTGTGATTCTGGAGGTCTAGTCGGAATTATTATTTATTGTTAGTTCTTTAAGTAGACTATTTGGTACCGGATTTGTCTCTGACATTTTGATGAGACTTGGATGTTGTTGAGTTAGAATATTACTTTTGACTTGTGTTGTGTTTAATTTTTGTTCGATATCTTATCGTGTTGTAATCCTGTGATTGAGTATGTGTTCATTTTAATTGTGTCATCCGTGCCTCCTTATGGAGATTGGATGCTTGTGTGAGATTGGCTAGATAGCATCAAGACCTTGACAGCGTTCTACCGCCGATGCTGCGGCGTAGGCTGGACGTACCCACGCACTCGTGCCCCTAAACCGGGTGCGGGTCGTGACAAGAAGACACTGGTCGTCCAGTTCGACCAGTCTGCCTACGAAGATATGTTCCGAACAAAGGGCAGCTCTCACTCTCTCTCTGACCAAAACAACAGGATACTGCGTAAGGTCTGGATGCCCAAGACATCCTCTACTATTCATGTGGGTTCTCCGATCTCTCCGACCAATGAGGTTGTAGCATTGCTCCTTCTGTGCCCTGCGCGTAAAATTCAGTCGCCTGTCTCTAACAGAACCGACAAAACTTCTGACAATGCCTTAGCGCTAACCCAGAAGTATACTCCGCGCTCTGCGCGTGAAATTCAGTCTCCCGTCCCTGACGGAATAGACAGAACTTCTGATAAAGCCTCAGCGCTAAATCAGAAGTACAATATACGCTTCGCGTATAAAACAATATCTGACCTCTACGGAAAACCAGATGATCCCTGTGATCTCCGCAAGGGAAAGCAAGCGGCGGACCACTCAATTTCCCGGCCTTTACGCCAGCAAGGGAACAATCTGCACGCCCTCCGAATTACGCGAGACGCTGATGGCCGCCTAAGGACATCCTCAGCTTTACGCCAATCAGAGCGAAGCTCCAAACTATGCCAGGCGAAGTCCCTAAGCGTAAAGAAGGCTCCAGCTGCGAAAAGACACCCTCCCCGGAGATTATCCGCCGCCCAGATAGCCAACCTGCTGTATACGGGTGGCACAGAGAAGACTATGACTCCCATCGTTCGCATGCCCACCAATGGGAATAGAAGGAACAAGCCATCATCTTCTTCTTCTACAACTTCTCCTGACCTGCGCAAGCATCTAATCCAAAAACACAAGGAGAGGGGATCTTCAAACATGGCTGTTACGCCTCCTAACGAGCACTGTTGTAACAGTCACAGGATTGTAATTAATTGTTGCTGTTCTAAAGCAAAACGGCCAGTTTTCGATCGACTGAGCTACTCTCCATCTTTCCTAGAAGAAGAGCCCACGCATGCATCCGTGAACATGGCTTCACATATACCTGGAGGAAGCTCAGGCTCAAGACGTCCGTCCTCTGGAACCCCGAGCCGAAGAGAATTCAACATGCTCCTTAGGGACACCGAAGCTGGGGTATTCCAGAACACTCGTTCAAGGTCGCGACAACTGACTTTGTACTCTTCTGATTCCGATGCTGGGGGTCGTCAGTCTCCCGAATCAGATACTGAGAGTATAGAGTCAACTTCTGCAGCAACCTATACTCATCCTTCAACGACGCCCAGGGAGATGGGAGTTTACGCCATTGGAGATGAACACGAGGAAGCCTCGCCATCAGGGAATGCTGAGCAACGCATTACTACACTAGAGACATCTCTAAAACAAATGCAATCCATGATGGAGAACATGCACCAAATGATGCTAACTCAACAGGCAGCTGCTATGGCTCAAACATCGGTCCCGCCTACTCAGATACGCGTGGGGGTGGACCTACCACCATCCAACACGATCCAAGAGCCTGCCCTTGATCAAGAGTCAGCTGGTCCTTCACTTCCTCACTCAGCGAATGTACAACCTCCTACGAAAGTCACGATACAACCGACTCCACACCAGTCCGTAGCCTGGCTACCAGCTGAAAATCTGATGCAAGCAGTGCGGGAGTTGAAAGCCCAATTCGATGCCTTGAAGCACAAAGATCAGCTCAAGAAATTGGAAATCAATCAGCCATACCCAGCTATCTGGGAAGAGGTCCCTTTTCCTCCGAGGTAAAAACCTCAAACTATGGCCCTGTTCGAGGGAAAAACATCACCAAGTCAGTACATGAACTATTTCAGTATGATGACGGTGTTGCTGCAAGGGAATGACGCCCTCCTCACCCGGGTGTTCAAAGGCTGTCTCGCGGGAGTAGCTTACCAGTGGTACCATAGCCTGGCGGACAACTGCATTTCTTCCTTCGAAGACTTCAAGGCTTTATTCTTCACACGATTCTACGAGGAAGGGAATGACATGTCTATGTCCTCTCTCATCGAAGTCAAGCAAAGGGAGAAGGAGGATGTTCGTACCTTCGTCGAACGTTTTCTCCAAGCCACTTTACAGATGCCTCCAGGAGTTCCAAACTCAGCGTTGGTGGACATTTGCAGGAAGAACCTTCTTTCCGTGATCTCGGTGTTCACAGGACCATATCAGTTCTATGATTGGTCCTCGTTCATCATTTCAGCAGTAGCCGTCGAGGACAAGAGTCGCAAGGCGCGCGACAATGGCATCATGATCTCTGCCTCTGACAGAGGCAAGAGGTCATCCCCCAACGGCGACCATCCTCGCAAAGGAAAAGAAGCTCTGGCGATCAATACGTCCAGACAGAAGACTGCGGCAACCGCGCAGACAAAACCTGGGACTTCCAGGCCCGTCGAGGTATACTCTTTCGACAACGACGATATTCCAAGTATATTCGAATGTCTCGTCAAAAGTGGCAAGATCACCCTTCCGGAGGAGAGACGGCCCAGTGAAGCCGGCAGTGCCAACAACCCCAAGTACTGCATCTTCCACAGATACGTACACCACCCAACAAAGGCGTGTTACATACTGAAAAGGAAGATCCAAGAGCTGATCGATGCTAAAGCCATCACCCTGCGCAATAGCGAGAAGGCGATCACGGCCAACATGATCTCTCTATAATTTGGCAATCTGCCTCCCCAAGAAGTACCGGACGGTGTTACACCTATTTCTCGGACAACGATGAACATCGTTAATCTCCCTCCGGCTAGGGGTCAAAATCATAACCTGTTACCCCTAACTACCCAGAGAGGCGAGATTATGTGGGTTCACCCAGACTTGGTGTCGAAGCTCGAAAAAGAGACTAATGCTACTAAAGCTAAGTCCAGAAAGAACTCCAAATACAAACCCTGTCATATGGTTGCTGTAACACCCTGTTTCGCTCAAGCGGACTGCCATCTCAAACGACAATAGTGCAACTGTCCCGACCCGCTTTGCCTCAAACGAGAAGCAAAAGATATCCAGACTTGCCCCTACAGGAATCCGGCTTGGACTTTCAGAGGCTCGCTTGACGTATCGCTCTACCGAGGCGAATCATCGCTAAGGTGGGTGGCTACGGTGAACTTGTCTTTGCTTAGCCAGCACACATAAAAATCTGGAATGTTTATGCTAGTCGCTAGGTGATTCGCCCCCTGCATGCTAATAAATCCAACGCACCTAGCTAAGGGAATAATCCCAACTTGTATTGCTTGATAGAACATGGAAATTGAAACACTGCTTATGTTCAGACCCTCGCATGCTAAGTCCCTTAACGGTTTCAACTCTCGGCTTACCTTCGGGTCCGAGCAAACGTGCCTGCTTATGTTCCTTAGAAAACGCATGCTTGTCTGCTTGAATGTTGCCATATTTTCATCCAAACCCCGGGAGACTACTGCGTAGTCATTCCGTGCCTGAATGAACCTGCAAGTATCCGGGACCGTTAGGTCACCAAGGCAGTTCCCGATCCAGGGGACTGCATCATGTCAAGTAAAAGAACCATACTCTAGTGGCAAGACTCATTCAGGTATTCGGATCTCCCTGCAAGTCTCCCTCGTGTACGGGCTTACAGCAGCCCAGGAGACTGTGCATATCCAATAGCTAAATGAATCATGCATTACTGCTTGTCGTGTGCTCGTGTGTAAATCAAATAATCGTGTTGCCTGAGATTGGTCAAATAATCGTGTTGCCTGAGACTAGTTAAACCCTGACTTGCATGTCGCAGACTAGTTCCACGGACGGTCACCGGGGCACTGGGGTCGATCCGGTCCGGATGAAGCTCGTGTGTAGTCTCGTGTGCAGGGAGGATAGCTTGCAATGCATCGTATTCGTGTGCCTCGTGTATACGCGTAGCATGCTATCCTTGTCCTCGACTACGTCCAGTAATGGCTCCGCCAGCGACTCCTGTTCATATAGATAAGTCATCCTCGTTTAGCGGCTATCCGCGTGCGAGTCACTGCATCGCATCAAGAACAACTAAACACCTGAACGATCATGTTAAAACGACCCTCGTGTATGCATATGCTTGCCTCCTGAATGCTTATACTTATCGTGCGTGAATTAACATGTTTGCCTCAATGTTTGCCTTGGACAGGGAAGGAGAAATGGTAAGTTGGTAAGTCTCGCCGTGTTTCCTCAAACATCGCACGGCGCACTGCCCGACACGCTAGGCTATTCAAATCTTGCATGAAACTGATCCTAAGGCAACTAGAAAGACAACTTAATAGTTGTGCACGGAACCTGTTTTACGTGTTTGGATTTGTCGAGCGGGCGAGTAGTTTCCCCACCAGTGCATTCAATGTACTGATAATCCACTAGTTTGATATACAGGGTGCGGGAGAACCTCGTTCGGTGCGGACGCCTCCAACGTGCGTGCTAAGACGTGGATATCACTCCGAAGCAACGGTGCGTCCGGAACAGAAGCACATATACAAGACATAAGTTGTGAACATCGCCTGAACATCGTCTCTACAATCATTCCACAATTGTAGCCACTTGGCACGCTTTTACTGTTTCAGAGAGAGAGACTTGAGCGACTTGTAATCTCGGCTATACGCCGCCTGTAACACATGTTTATATCAATAAAAGAGCTTGCTTTAATTCAACTTGTGTTTCAATGCTTCCGCTATCTTTGTCAACTCAGAGAACTTGTTACCGAATCGCTATGCGTTCATGACTCCGCTGCACTCGGACAATCTGTGCGACTCCGTGGCTTAGAACTCTTACCGCCAGCCAATGAATCACGGCCTTGCACGGGCGCGGTTCACGCTTGTGCGGCATCACGCCCGGATGGGTCAAGCGATCGTTCCGTGGGAGCGCTGGCGAGGGTGATTCCCGCCTAGCGGGAACGGCCGATTTGCCTGCGGGAGATCGGGGCATGACAGTTGCAACTTCTTTGACATCAGACGAAGACGAGGTTTTTGCTGCAGCAACTCGTTCAGGGAAGGCTTACCTCAAGGACTACGGAGCAAGTCAGGAAGATGCACCTGCGGACGCTTCAGCTACCAAGCCTTCAGAACCAGAACCCGCCATACCAGAGGCCAGTCCTTCGAAACCAACTTCGGCAGACAAGGAGAAGCAGAAAGAAGTACGCTTCGATAAACCTGTGAAAAACATTCAAAACAAAGGTTTAGAGAAGCCGTACAACTTCGACATCTTAGTCCAACTAGCTAATACACCAGCCAGATTGTCCATCTTCGAGCTACTCAGGCTCTCCCAAGACACTCGTCTAGCCCTGAGCGAAGTGTTGATGTAGGCAGATACATACTTGACCCAACTCAAGTCCCCCGACGAAGAACCCGCGGCATGTCCTCGATGCCACAGTGTGATGGAGGTGGTCCCAAACATCACTTTCACTCAAGACGACATGCTGTTAAAACATAACAGACATGACAGACCCCTCTACCACACCGGGTACGTCGGTTCCATGGAAGTCGACCGAATTCATATATATCCGGGATCCTCAATCAGCATCATTCCTCATAGTCTACTCAGACCACTGAGGATTCCTACCAGTGAACTGGCTTACACCACCACTACTATTGTGGGTTTCAACGCCGGAAGAAGTAAGCCGTTGGGGAAAATTTGCCTGAGGATCCAGATTGGCAACCTCAGATCGGTGGCTACATGCTACGTCATCGATTCAGAGGTATCCTACAACATCCTGCTGGGAAGACCATGAATCCACGACCACAACATCGTTCCTTCTACCCTACATCAATGCTTCAAATATGTAGACACCCAAGGGACAGTACAAACGGAGGTTGCTGACCTAAACCCGTTTAAAGGAGTAGAATCCTACTACTCCGATGCCGTGTTATACTCTCAAGACTACACGGAAGAGGTGTCAGCACAAGTAGAGAAGTAATCCCACCGGGAGCCTGAAGAACCTTCTGCCAAGCAACCTCTGTCAATCAAGGTGAAAGGGCGGACTACCCGTCCAAAAGCCACAGAGCCTATGGCTATCCACCTGAACAAGACCAAGTCAGGGAAAGGGGGTGATCCTCTAGTGATCACTCTAAACCAGAAGCCTCCGCCCCTAATCATCAACCTTCGGCACAACAAGCGGCCAAGTGATGTAAATACAACTAGGAATGCAGTTTTTGATAATAACAATGGACCTCGTTTCCAGTATATCAACACTCAGGTTCCAAACCAGGAACCCTCTCCCCATGACGATGTAGAGCCTATAGCACGAAAATTCTTGGCAGCTATAGATTCCTATGACCCGTACATATGGGAAGTGGCGTCAGCGTTCAATAGTCTTCGGCCGCATGCGTAACGAACAGACTATACAAGATATATGGACCACATGAGGATTCCATCTTCATTGTTCCATCTGCCCGCGATGGTCAGCGTTCAATAGTCTTCGGCCGCATGCGTAACGAACAGACTATACAAGAGGATTCCGTCAATGACGATACTGGTGAAATACAAGTTCACAGGTACAGCCCGCAAGCCCTGAGGATCATGCAAAATATGGGTTACAACTTGAGGATGGAACCAGGCCTCAACTACGGGAAAGGCAGACGAATACCGCTGTTCGGCAATCCCCACTATCAACAAACCCGTTTCGGGTTAGGGTATGCCACCTCCCTTATGACTTCCAAGTCAAACGAGGATATCTTTTCCCCTTTTCAAAATGGTGCATCGCCCTCCGACTCATCTCACGCTCGCGAGCAAGCATTATCAGCAAATATGGTAGCAACGGATTCCTTCGAATCAGACGAACAAGAATCTGAACCATTCGACAATGACGCTTGGGCTCAGAAGATGGAGACACAATGGGAATTCCGCTTCGAGCAAAAGGAACCTCCCACTAAAGATGAAGTTATCCAGATTGACGTAGGGGATGAGCTTTCACCAAAGCCAATATTTATCAGTAACGACCTTTCCAAAGAAGGAAGGGAAGAAATTACCCAGCTGATAAAAGAGTATATCGACGTCTTTGCATGGAATTATGAGGACATGCCGGGTCTTGATCCAAAGGTAGCCACTCATAAGCTCAACATCCTGCCCGACTCAAAACCTGTGAAGCAGCACCAACGCCGGTTCCGCCCGAACATGATGGACGCCATTGAAGCTGAAGTCAAGAAGTTGATAGCCTGCGGCTTCATCCGTAAGGAACAACATCCCGATTGGGTCGTCAATATTGTCCCGGTCATGAAAAAGAATGGGAAAGTACGTATCTGCATCGACTACCGAGATCTGAACGCAGCCTGCCCCAAGGACGAGTTCCCTCTTCCCATCACAGACGTCATGATTGACAATACATGCGGTTTTGAACGTATGTCTTTCATGGACGGATTTTCAGGATACAATCAGATCAAGATGCATCCTGAAGACGAGAAGCATACTGCCTTCCAGACACCACTGGGGGTATACTGCTATACGGTCATGCCCTTCGGATTAAAGAATGCCGGGGCTACGTACCAACGGGCTATGAGCAGCATATTCCATAAACATTTACGCAAGACAGTGGAGTGTTACGTGGACGATATAGCTGTCAAAAGCCGCCTCAGGGATAATCACATCCAAGACTTGAAGACAGTATTTGAATTGATGCGCCAACATCAACTCAAAATGAACCCTACGAAGTCCTTTCTGGGGGTATCTAGTGGCAAATTTCTGGGATTTGTCATCACCGCCAAAAGCATTCAAGTGGACCCTGATAAAGTCAAGGCCATCGTAGAAATGCGACCGTCCCGCAATCTGACGGAACTCCGGGGATTTCAAGGTCGTCTGGCTTATATCCGGAGATTCATATCCAACCTCTCCGGGAGATGCCAACCCTTTTCGTGCCTCATGAAGAAAGGTGTATCCTTCGTATGGGTCGAAGCATGTCAGCAAGCATTCGGGGATATCAAGCGCTACCTCACCAGTCCACCAGTTCTGGTACCTCCTGTCATAGGTAGACCGTTCGTGCTGTACGTCCGAGCAATGGATCATTCCCTGGGAGCTCTTCTCGCACAAAAGAACGATATGGGCCATGAGCAGGCTATCTACTACCTCAGCAGAATGATGGTCGGAGCCGAACATCGGTACAATCTCGTGGAGAAAGAATGCTTGGCCCTGATGTTCGCTATCCAGAAAACGTGACACTATGTCATGGGCCAAACCATTCACATCATCTCCAGGATCAATCCTCTGTGGGTACTGATGAGCAAGCCAAGTGTTCTTAATTCCCGACTCGCAACTTTGGCGATGTTATTAACGCCATATGACATGGTGTACGTCCCTCAGAAGTTCGTCAAAGGCCAAGCATTGGCTGACTTTCTAGCTGCTCATCCGATCCCGGAAGCCTCCAAACTGTACGAGGACATTCCCGACGAAGTCACAGAATGTAATTCCGCAACAGAAAGTGATGCATGGCAACTGTTCTTCGATGGCGCCTCCAGGACTGGCCCCAGGGGAAACGTAGTTTCAGGAGTAGGGATCGTCCTAGTCACTCTTGATAAACTCGTTATCTACCGAGCATATTCTCTTAGCGAGCCCTATTCTAACAATATGGCAGAATACAACACTCTGCTAATCGGGCTCCAAGTCGCTAAAGAGTTGGGGGTCGAATCTCTGGAAGCCTTCGGTGATTCTCTGCTGATCGTCAATCAAGTCAGAGGAATATATGAAGTCCGGAATCCCGATCTCATCCCCTATCACCGAGCAACAGTCGAGATAGCCATGATATTCAAGGGATTCTTCCTTGAGCATGTACCTCAATCTCAGAATCTGGAAGCTGACGCCCTAGCAAGTCTAGCTGCAGATTTAGCTACTCCTATAAGAAGGCAGAATTCGATAATCCTTCTTAACAGAGATTTATTCTGTGTGAAAAATAACTTTCACATAGAACACAGCTACACGGTGGACGCAGCTCCGCCCATGAGAGACTGGAGAAGTCCCTTTATAGATTTCGTAGCATACGGAATCTTGCCAGAAGATCCCAAAGAAGCAATATCTGTCAAAAGACGATCATTACGCTTCTATTTTGACGCGTCGTCGCAATGCCTATATCGTCGGTCTTACGACGGGCTCTTATTACGATGTCTCTCTGGTGATGAAGCACAGCAGATTATCCGTGAAGCTCACGATGGCGTGTGCGGGGCGCATCAACCTGGTCCTAAGCTATAGGATCGTATCAGAAGAATGGGCTATTATTGGCCCACCATGATCGTAGACGCAATCCAGTATGCCAGACGATGCAGAGCCTGTCAGGTTCATGCGGACTTCATACATCGACCGTCCGAACATCTACATCCTACGGTTGCATCCTGGCTTTTCGAAGCATGGGGTATGGATATCATTGGTCCTATTCACCCGTCTTCTTCCAGAGGTCACCGGTTCATACTGGCCATCACGGATTACTTCTCTAAATGGGCAGAGGCAATCCCTCTTGCTGAGGTGAAAACATCTAATGTGACCAGCTTCATCAAGCATCACGTCATTTATCGCTTTGGGGTTCCTCGAAGGATAATCCATGACAATGGGCCTCAGTTCATCAGCCATGCGTTCCACCGATTTTGCGATAAAAATCGGATACGAAACGTGGCCTCTACGGCCTATTATCCGGCCGCTAATGGTTTGGCGGAAGCCTTCAACAAAACCATCATCAAACTCTTGAAGAAGTTCGTCTCTTCAAACAAGAGAGATTGGAACGAGAAACTGGGAGAATATCTCTGGGCATACCGCACCACGGTACGAGCGCCGACAGGCTGCACGCCATTCTCATTGGTCTACGGGAGTGAAGCGGTTCTCCCCATCGAGATTCAAATTCTGTCGCTCAGGATAGCCGTGGCTAACGAGTTAACTCAAGAAAAGAATGACCTGTTAAGGCTTCAAGAGCTAGAAGGATTGGATGAGAAATGCCTCCAAGCTCAGCAGCGCATCACGCTCTACCAAGCACGCATTTCCAGAACTTAATCAAAAAGTAAAGGAAAGAGTGTTCAAAGTCGGCGAGTTAGTTTTGGCTGTAAGAAGGCCGATGATTCTTACTTACAGGAGTAAAGGCAAATTCCAGCCCAAGTGGGAAGGCCCTTACGTAATCGAGATAACGTTCTCAAACGGCACTTACAGGTTAGCCCAGCCTAATGGAGACCTGCTAATGGCTCCTATCAATGACAAATTCCTGAAAAGGTACTATGCTTAAACCTCCTCTGCTCAAGCAAAATATGGCGAAAATTTTATTCTGACAAAACTACTTTCAAAACGAAACTAGTTGGATCATATTCTATCATGTCCATACGACCCCAGAATAGATATGCTCTGCTAAAAACTCACCGAAAGTATATCACGTCCATACCACCTCTGATATCACTTTCACCCAAACCTGTCATTTACATTCTGAAATGATGGGTCTACAAAGTCAGATGAAAAGCCTCTTTATTATTCCCAGAAAAGAGCAAGAGTACATTGAAAAGCAAAAGCAAAAGTACATCATGAAGGGGGAGCGATCAGGTCATGAAGCTGTTGCGCTAGTACGGCCATCCTTTCATCCCGGGAGTTCAAGACGTCGGCACGAGCCCGCTCCAACCTTGATGCATCATTACTCAAAGCAACTAGCTCAGATCGAGCCTGCACAAAATCAGCATGGATAACACCCACGTGTCAGGTTCTGCTGAACAGCCGCCCGACGCTCCTTCAGCACATCTCGGGCTGCCGACAAAGATAGAACCTTCGCCTCTGCACAAGCGAGCTCATCTTTTAATATGTGGACCCTCGCTACCTCTTCCTCATATTCGGCTTCGCACCGGGTCAACTCGGGAACGATATACTCCAGTTGGACACGCTCATGATCCATCTCCTGCTGCTGAGCCAGGATGGGCTTATTCAGAGGCTCCATCTGTTCAACAAGATACGCAGTCAAGGAGTCGTATCTGGCCTGGACCAGAGCTTCAATATTGCCTCGAGCTAGCTGCAGGTATTCGTTAATGGGTTGCTCCAAACCATTAACCATCGCCTCCAGCGCGTCAGCTACCCCAGTATCATCAAATTCCCGGATCGCCTCTATCAAGAACCGAGAGGATCTCTTCAGCAACGCAAAGTCCAGCTTCTTCGCCAACACCATTGACATTAGCGTTCTCAAAGTGGTGTAGAAGATACCGGTGTACTTCTCGGTCAGCGCAGCTAGGTCCGCATGAACACGGGGAGTATCCGCTATCATGGCAACTTCCCCTCCAAGAATAACCACAGACGATGTTGCCACGGCCGTCGCCTCAACAGGTGGTGCGACGAAAGAAGGAGCGCCAGCACCGGACGAAGTGACCGGCATGCTCAAAGGAGGCACTGTCACAATACTAGACTCATCCCCCTCTTGAGATATCGGAGTCTCCTCGACAGGCAAGACAGCGCCCAAAGATGTCTCCTCTTCAAAATCGGGTACCCTAGTATCGCCGCCGGAGCCAAAGGACGTACCTACACTGCCCTCCCCAAAGAGGTCTTCCCCTGAAAGGAGGACGAAAGGGAGTTAATATCAGCACAATGTTAACTTTCCTAAAAGGAAAGACGTGAAGACGACATTTACCCGGGACCGACGGCATATATGTCGCATCCGCAGCCTGTACAGCTAAATCATTTCTTAATGATGCTAGACGAGCTGTCATACCTGGGGAAGGTGGTCTACTAACAGAAGCTGACAGGTAGTCTTCCAAGTCCTCCTCCAAATCCAATCAAGGCTCATCGGCTGGAATCGCGCTAGGTGCACTTGCAGGCGTGGCAGAAGTCCCTCCCGATGCCGATCCGGCTAGAGATATACGGAACTTTATTATACTCAGCCCCAAAGGTGACCTCGCTCCACTACCTGAAGCAATAGCCGCGACACCAGTGTCCAACTGAGATTCTCCGGCTCCACCAGCCGGAACTGTAGAAGGTCCCTCTCTAAAAGGCGAGGAACCTCCAACCAAAGAATCGTCCCCAACATGGGGGGATGCGAGCTCACCTCCAGGAGCCTCGATGTCAGGAATCCGAAGAGAACGATTCACCGTCTTCTTCTTCCTCTTACGTGGGGAAGTCTCCTTGGGCGCAGGTGTATCACCCTGTTCCGCTCAAGCGGACTGCCGACTCAATCGGCAATAGTGCAGCTGTCCCGACCTGCTTTGCCTCGATCAAGAAGCAAAGGATATCCAGACTTGCCCCTACAGGAACCCGGCTTGGACTTTCATAGGCTCGCTCAGACGTATCGCTCTACCGAGGCGAATCATCGCTAAGGTGGGTGGCTACGGTGAACTTGTCTTTGCTTAGCCAGCACACATAAAATCTGGAATATTCATGCTAGTCGCTAGGTGAATCACCCCCTGCATGCTAATAAATCCAACGCACCTAGCTAAGGGAATAATCCCAACTTGTATTGCTTGCTAGAACATGGAAATTGAAATACTGCATATATGTTCAGACCCTCGCATTCTAAGTCCCGTAACGGTTTCATCTCTCGGACTACCTTCGGGCCCGAGCAACGTGCCTGCTTATGTTCCTAGAACGCATGCTTGTCTGCTTGTAATGTTACCGTATTTTCATCCAAACCCCGGAAGACTACTACGTAGTCGTTCCGTGCCTGAATGTTCCTGCAAGTATCCGGGACCGCTAGGTCACCCAAGGCATCCCCGAACCAGGGGAATGCATCAAGACAAGTAATCACTGTACAAAATCATAATTCAAACATCTTCTGTAATACTGTACCACTGTACTACTGTTCTACTGTACCACTGTACTCCTGTTCTACAGTACTCGAGTATCTAGTGAAGGGGAAACTGACCCTGACCCTGACCTGCATGTCGTGGATAACTCGAAAACGAGGCATAGTTCCACGGACGGTCTCCGGGGCACTGGGGCCGCTCCGATCCGGATGGAACTCCACTGTTTCAGCCAACTGTACTGGACGAGATAGTATGCAGCGCCCACCGTTCTTTCGCTGCATACCATCCGCTCCATGGCTGAACTTACTGTATAGTCTACTGTACTGGACGAGATGGCTTGTGGCACCACTGTACATTGGCTACAAACCATCTCCGTTTAAGACTAGTGTCCATAATGGCTTTGCCAGCGACCGTGTTCATATAGATAAGTCATCCTCGCTTAGCGGCTATCCGCGTGCGAGTCACTGCATCGCATCGACTGAACACCTAAACGATCATGTTAAAATGACCCTCCTGTTTGCATATGCTTGCCTCCTGAATGCTTATACTTGCCCGTGCTTGAATTAATCATGTTTGCCTTGGACAGGGAAGGAGAAATGGTAAGTTGGTAAGTCTCGCCGTGTTTCCTCAAACATCGCACGGTGCACTGCCTGACACGGTAAGCTATTCAATGTTTGCATGAAACTGATCCTAAGGCAACTAAAAAGACAACTTGATAGTTGTGCACGAAACCTGTATAACGTGTTTGGATTTGTCGAGCGGGCAAGTAGCTTCCCCACCAGTGCATTCAATGTACTGATAATCTACCAGTTTGTATGCAGGGTGCGGGAGAACCTCGTTCGGTGCGGACGCCTCCTTCGTGCGTGCTAAGGCCAGGAGTTCCCTCTGAAGCCTTGCAACGGTGCGTCCGGGACTGAAGCACATATACAAGACATAAGTTGTGAACATCGCCTGATCATCGCCTGTACAAATCATTCCACAGTTGTAGCCACTTGGCACGCTTTTACTGTTTCAGAGAGAGAGGCTTGAGCGACTTGTAATCTCGGCTATACGCCGCCTGTAATACATGTTTTATATCAATAAAGAGATTTCTTTACTTGTTTCGATGCTTCCGCTATATTGTCGACTCAGTGAACCTGTTACCGATCGCTTATGCGTTCATGACTCCGCTGTACTCGGACAATCTGTGCGACTCTGTGACTTAGAACTCTTGCCGCCAGCCAATGAACCATGGCCTTGCACGGGCGTGGATCACGCTCGTGCGGCATCACGCCCGGATGGGTTAAGCGATCGTTCCGCGGGAGCGCTGGCGAGGGTGATTCCCGCCTAGCGGGAACGGCCGATTGCCTGCGGGAGATCGGGGCGTGACAGGTTGGTATCAGAGCCTGGCTTCTACGCCTTTGTCCTCAATTCGATATCTCTGTTTCGAAAGCTCGTTCGTGGGTTATGTGCACGCTCTCTCTCAATGCCTCGATGGGATGTTCCAACAATAAGTCTAAATACTTTCAAAATACGTTTTGAATGATATGCTTGCTTGTCTGGTTGTATGCTGCGAGTGGCCTTTGTGCGAACCTGTGCGAACCCCTGAGAGTATCGCTAGTAGCTTGTCCAATTTTTACTAACCCTAAGTTTGGTTGAATGCATCTATTCGAGGGACGCCTTGAACTAGTGCACCATCCAAGACTTAAGAAAAGGTGAAACTCGAGTGCTAAGACTTCGCTATCACTGAGCTGGTTGACGTGTTCACACTAGAAATGCATGTCGAAGGTGCGCACGATCCAGTCTAAGCGATATGCTGATTTTGAAGCTTGTGCAAGTGAATATCCAAATAAAACAAGTACAAATGACTTGTCTAGGATTGCCTCAACCCTAGATTACTGCTTGTCCTTAGTAAGTCTCGAGGACGAGACTTTTTCTAAGTTGGGTAGGATGTAACACCCTGTTCCGCTCAAGCGGACTGCCGACTCAATCGGCAATAGTGCAGCTGTCCCGACCTGCTTTGCCTCGATCAAGAAGCAAAGGATATCCAGACTTGCCCCTACAGGAACCCGGCTTAGACTTTCATAGGCTCGCTCAGACGTATCGCTCTACCGAGGCGAATCATCGCTAAGGTGGGTGGCTACGGTGAACTTGTCTTTGCTTAGCCAGCACATATAAAATCTGGAATATTCATGCTAGTCGCTAGGTGAATCACCCCCTGCATGCTAATAAATCCAACGCACCTAGCTAAGGGAATAATCCTAACTTGTATTGCTTGCTAGAACATGGAAATTAAAATACTGCTTATATGTTCAGACCCTCGCATGCTAAGTCCCGTAACGGTTTCATCTCTCGGACTACCTTCGGGCCCGAGCAATGTGCCTGCTTATGTTCCTAGAATGCATGCTTGTCTGCTTGTAATGTTACCGTGTTTTCATCCAAACCCCGGAAGACTACTACGTAGTCGTTCCGTGCCTGAATGTTCCTGCAAGTATCCGGGACCGCTAGGTCACCCAAGGCATCCCCGAACCAGGGGAATGCATCAAGACAAGTAATCACTGTACAAAATCATGATTCAAACATCTCCTGTAATACTGTACCACTGTACTACTGTTCTACTGTACCACTGTACTCCTGTTCTACAGTACTCGAGTATCTAGTGAAGGGGAAACTGACCCTGACCCTGACCTGCATGTCGTGGACAACTCAGAAATGAGGCATAGTTCCACGGACGGTGTCCGGGGCACTGGGGCCGCTCCAATCCGGATGGAACTCCACTGTTTCAGCCAACTGTACTGGACGAGATAGTATGCAGCGCCCACCGTTCTTTCGCTGCATACCATCCGCTCCATGGCTGAACTTACTGTATAGTCTACTGTACTGGACGAGATTGCTTGTGGCACCACTGTACATTGGCTGCAAACCATCTCCGTTTAAGACTAGTGTCCATAATGGCTTTGCCAGCGACCGTGTTCATATAGATAAGTCATCCTCGCTTAGCGGCTATCCGCGTGCGAGTCACTGCATCGCATCGACTGAACACCTGAACGATCATGTTAAAACGACCCTCCTGTTTGCATATGCTTGCCTCCTGAATGCTTATACTTGCCCGTGCTTGAATTAATCATGTTTGCCTTGGACAGGGAAGGAGAAATGGTAAGTTGGTAAGTCTCGCCGTGTTTCCTCAAACATCGCACGGCGTACTGCCTGACACGTTAAGCTATTCAATGTTTGCATGAAACTGATCCTAAGGCAACTAGAAAGACAACTTGATAGTTGTGCACGAAACCTGTATAACGTGTTTGGATTTGTCGAGCTGGCGAGTAGCTTCCCCACCAGTGCATTCAATGTACTGATAATCCACCAGTTTATATGCAAGGTGCGGGAGAACCTCGTTCGGTGCGGACGCCTCCTTCGTGCGTGCTAAGGCCAGGAGTTCCCTCTGAAGCCTTGCAACGGTGCGTTCGGGACTGAAGCACATATACAAGACATAAATTGTTAACATCGCCTGATCATCGCCTGTACAAATCATTCCACAGTTGTAGCCACTTGGCACGCTTTTACTGTTTCAGAGAGAGAGGCTTGAGCGACTTGTAATCTCGGCTATACGCCGCCTGTAATACATGTTTCATATCAATAAAGAGATTTCTTTACTTGTTTCGATGCTTCCGCTATATTGTCGACTCAGTGAACCTGTTACCGATCGCCTATGCATTCATGACTCCGCTGCACTCGGACAATCTGTGCGACTCTGTGACTTAGAACTCTTGCCGCCAGCCAATGAACCATGGCCTTGCACGGGCGTGGATCACGCTCGTGCGGCATCACGCCCGGATGGGTTAAGCGATCGTTCCGCGGGAGCGCTGGCGGGGGTGATTCCCGCCTAGCGGGAACGGCCGATTGCCTGCGGGAGATTGGGGCGTAACAGCAGGGGCCCTTCGCTTCCCAAGAACTGCCAAAGCCCCTGCAGGCGGAGGTACTTCACCCCTAGGGACCGACACCAGAGGCTCATCCGGGGTAACGGACTCACCCTCGTCGGAAGAAACCGAGGGGACTTCAACTCTTCCCCCAGGCTTGGAAGAGGGCACCCTAAAGCTTCCATGCATATCAAAATCGCGATGGAAGGTGTTCGTCGCCACGTAGAACTGGGCATACGAATGCAGGATGCACAGCTCCGTGGAGAGTGTAACCACGGGCACAATAAAAATTGCCCCAGTACAGCCCATGATAAAATATCGCCATCCCTTCGCTCCATCAATGAGTCCACCTCTGGACCTGAAGCTAGTGACGGCGTTGCCCACGTGCAACTGATCATACCCAAACCGCCGGACAAACCGACTGGGCAAGTAGGGCTCCAAGAAGCAATGATCTTCGCTTCTGTACAGCAGATGTGATGGTCTGATACAGACCAACCAATTAAAACCTTCGGGGGAAAGAATTGTCTTCTTCCTACCCGAATCCTCGAGCCTAATCCCCGATTGATTGAGATGCACAGGAGGGACGGTGCAGAAAAGCTTCCAACTATGACTGAAACCTAGCGCCCGCCGACAGTCTATAACCGTGTTCACGTTCCAGGAAGACTTCCGGTAGTTCAACAAGAAATTATACCCCGAACTACTGCCGGAACCGGGAGACATCACCCGGGGGTTGTGGAGAATTAACCACCCCACCAAATATAGGTATGGTAATTCTATCCGGGGAAAGCTATCACGCCGAACTTTATCGACGAGCAGCCCGTCAGTCATGGCCCTCAGGGCAGCTTGTATATGGCACACCATGGCAGGGAGCAAGCCCAGTCTTGCCCCGAATACCAGACGCACTGCAGGCCACAGCGTATTGCAGTGAATGCGGTCCGTAGACGCGACGCCAGACACTACTACTCGGCGCAGCCATATAGAGAGGAAGCCAGCTAGTTTAGCCTCCCTGGATAGAGGCCTGCGATAGCGCCTCAAATAACTATAGGCCTTAGTGCCTTCAGGATACTTTCCCGTCCCTTCGTCGAGGAACCGGTCCGGAGCACCAGCATCCACTATGAGATCGTCAACTACCTGAGCATTAAGCACACTCAGGGGATTCACAGGCAGATCCTTGCCCTCCAATACCTTCTCCGGCTTAGCAGCCCTGGACCGGTGGAAGAAAAGGTAGGACGTCCATTTGCTGGTGTGAGCCAAATCTGAGGGCTCATCATAAAAAGCGGTGCAGGCGAGGTAGTGGCACATCAGCTCCTGATAAACCTCCACTACCCGAGGGTCTGAACCCCCCAGCTCCAGGTTCGTGGGAACATACTCTTCGTATAGAGTGTCCCCCATCGGCAGTCTTGAGATCTCTGCCATCTCATGCAGGGCCAATCCCAACTCCCCTAGTGGAGTGGCAAAAGTTCCGGTGAGCGAAATATATTGCTCCATCAGTGCCAGGAACAGGTTAGGGTTAGGAGGTAACCCAACTCTGGTGGCACTCACGACGGCAAACAGACCAATATTCTCCAACTCGGTCTGGAAATGCTTCAAGGCCCAATCAACTAAGCGAGCCCATCGAAGGTTTAAAGGGGTGATCCACCCGCCACACCGAGGGTTCACCTTAGGGTACACTCCCCCACGCCCCATAAAATCATTACAGAAAGTCGGTAATTGGACCGGCTGGATCACCAAGCTGTCTTCACTCAGGACACTACCCGGGTACAGTCCCCTGAACAGCGTCACAGAGCCAGAAGGGCGGCTGACAAACGACCCCAGATCAGCTCCTCTCAGATGAAAGATCTTCCCTGGCTTACCATGAAGATCGGGAGTCAACGTCCACGACATCTTCCTGGGATGCGTAGCATGGTAGAAGGCCGAGATGGGCTAGTCTCTCGGCATAATGGGCAGATACAAGACCAAATCCACGACAGGGAAAACCCAGAGTTCTCTATTGGGCTTTGTCTAGGACCGCTTGTCGATCATGTCCCCGAAGAGGAAAGCCGGCTTCAAGTATTGCTCCCCGTCTACGTACGTAAGGGGTTCCCCGTTGATCAAGTTCAGCAGCGTTCGCTCACCCTGAGCCGATATCAGAATTGCCCTTCCTTCGGGATACTGGGGCCCGGAGATAGGAAATGTCATGTGTGACAGATCCTCCAAATACTTGGAGTGCAGCATACCGGCGGCAGAGCCCATCACTTCAGCTAGCGGAGACTCATGCAGGTTGACTGAAAAAGTATAGGAGAAACACATCAGCTCCTATAAACTAGACCTCACAGGACCTACAGCATCCGCAAGAAAATCAACAGTCCGTGCTCTACGCCGAGACTGTGAAACTTGAGCCTTTACGCTGGAATCCATTTCCTTAACGTAAAATTTAAGATTGGCGGTATACGGTCTGTGCTTTACGCCAGATTGATTAAAATAAGTTATTACGCCCACAAGCGTAAAAATCAAAATTTAATAGTATACACCAAGTTTCCGGCGGTCAAAGCTTTCACGCTCGACTGCAGAAAAATGGAGTTTTACGCTGACACATTAGAAATATGGGCGTAAAAGATGAAACGTCTCCGTGCATCATCTTCCTCAAAGAGGCTATCAGCACAGAAGACGACCTAGCGTGGTCACGTTCAACGTGTGCGAAGGATTTTCAGTCATTCTCTTCTTTCCAAAAGCTCTACCTTCCAAGCCGGGTGCACTACTCGTCGGCGGGATGCTCCGCTCAGAGTGAAGTTTGCCTTGTCCGACCAGAGAAGCTCTCGCTTGAGCGGAAGAACGAGAAGAAGAATCAACCTTCTTTCCCTTAGTGGAGGAAGCTTGCTTCGAAGCCATTACTGGAAGACTTTGAAGACTCGAAGAAGAAACGGAGAAGAACTCGAACAGTCGAAAGCTTTCTCTCGCAGAAGACGGATGGAAAGTTTTTCTCTCAGAAACTTGGGATATATATAGAGTTCGGATGAGACTCCTCGGACCCTGGACCAAATCCCCTAATTAATATTCGGTTATGATTGGGTCCTACGTCAGCCTATTTATTCAGAGAAGGCGGACAGTCAGCGAATTCAAAAAGTTTTTCGTGCAAAGCAAGTTCGTGGTTTCTACGCTAAGGAACTTTCTACGCTCGACAGCTACAGATCTACGGTTTTACGCTCGCAAGCTATAAGTCTATGGTTTTTATGCCCGGATGCCTTTGTGCTCGGTAGCTTTTATGCTCGAGAGGCGACAAACCTACGACTTCACGCTCAGCAGATACCAAATCGATGATCTCACGCTCGGTGGCGCTTAGTTTACGCTCAGAGGCAACGGATCCACGACTTCACGCTCAGAAAATTTTCTTTTCAGAAGCAACAAATCTACAGTTCTACGCTAAGGAGCTTTCTACGCTCGACGGCTACGAATCTACGACTTTATGTTCGACAGCTACAAGTCGGATTTTATGCCCGGATGCCTTTGTGCTCGATAGCTTTTATGCTCGAGAGGCTACAAACCTACGACTTCACGCTCAAGAACTACAAGTCCACGATTTCACGCTCGATGGTGTTTAGTTTATGCTCAGAGGCTGCCAACTCATAATTTCGCGCTCCATGACTTCCCGCACATCCGAAAGATATGCAGGCCAGAAGTACGCGTACATCTGAATGATCCTCAAAGCGGTCGATTACAGGAGTTCACACAGAAGATACTCCTTCTTGACCTCAAGATATCCCAAGTACCCGAAGCATACAGAGTTCAACATTGAAAAATTACTCTTCTTCATGGGTCGATTCGAAGTTCATCCAGACTCCAGTCTGAATATTTCATCTACCAAGATGGCAAATCAGTTCGACAGCCATTTCTCGCCCTATTCCAAGGGATTTTTCGAGAAAATCATTCTTGAAGATGATGTCTGAACAAAGAAAATTCTGTTTATCAGAAGTAACAGTTCAGAATTCTACGTGGTTCCTCACTCCTAAAAAGCAGGACAGTTCGAACACTCGAATGCTAAAGCGGCTTTCTACGCATCACTAAGTCATGCGTAAAAGACAGGACAGGACCTAGCACTCTTTCTAAACAAAGTTGGCGTAAAATATCAAACGTGTCGAAGCTGCACATATTCAGACTTCACAGCAAAGTATGGCAAGATGATCATATGAAGAAGAAAGACGATTTTATTAAAGATTAAAGTCATGATTACATATGAGGAAAATCCAATCTACAAGGGTTTTTCTTTATTTTCATGATTACATCTGAGGGAAACCCCGTCTATAAAGGGCTTCCTCATCATCGTCTGAAGATCACACCGAGGAGCTGTTCTGACAGGTTCTCACGTTGGTGATGGTCTTCCTCTTTCTTCTAAGAAGATGATCAGTGGCAGGAGGATACAAAACTGGGCATAGACCCATCCTCTAATAGAAGGAAAGCAGAGTAAATCTGCTTTCCTACAGACCACCGCCACTCAAACCGAGGTCAGAGCTAGTTGCTGCTCTCGCCCCCGGAGGTAACAGGAGAAGGTGCCACTTGCAAGCAGCGTGGTGAAATACGATTCTTCGTCTCTCCCGAAGAACCACCATACAAAGTTGCTGATTATCCCGAGCAAAGGAGGCTATGATATCCTTCCATGATCCATCATTGCAGAGGATATTTGCTCGAAGACGCCGTCTTTTTTGGCTCCTTACATGCTGGAAGAGCATCATCTCCTTCTTCCTCAAGTCGCTCCGACGAACTCCGGCCATCATCTCTGTATGGTGAAGGAAGTGTGAGAAGAACAGGAGAACTCCTCAGCCTTTTTATAGGCGAGAGAGGGCACCGGTCCCCAATAAATCCGCCATAAAGTCAGCCTCGGCCGTTTCAAAACTCCATTCAGAAATATTTCGAGTTACAATGAGCGGTTCATGCTTCATTCAAAGCGTTTCAAATTACGAGGAATTTAAAAGCTTTGAAGGGGGTCTTGTAGAAGCATAAAAAATACGCTGGATAGCTCTACGCAGCATATTGATACAAAGCAGCATAAACAGAGGTCTTCAGAGCCTTCAAACATGCAGACAGAGCTTCTCCGCCGAGCACCAGTGAAATACAGGCTCAAGGACCATCCGCGTAGGGCAGTATGCCCAGGCTGCTTCAGCGTAAACGGGTTGCTTCATCGCCTATATGGCGTAAAACTCATCCTCTTTTCAGTACAGCGTTGAAGTATACGAGGGACGCTTCGTATTCTCCGAAGTAAACCTATCAGACCCTGCAATGAACCTGTCAGACCCTGCAATGAACCTGTCAGACCCTGCAATGAACCTGTCAGATCCTGCAATGAACCTGACGCCTCGACTTCTGACAAAAGGATACCGCTCGACTACCCAGGCGACGGCTATAATGATGGCGCGACACTGCAGCCCAGGCTCTCATTTACCGCCATTTCCCTTGCGTAAACCGCTTTTACGTAAATAGAGGAACGCGCTGCCCGGTTTTTCACAGGCAGATGAGAGCTCCTTACGCTCCGCGGAAGATAAACCGCCTGCCACATCAAAAGCTGCACTCCGTACGAGACTCGAGGCACGTCTCTGCATTTTTATGCACAGAGTGGTGGCAGGCCCTCAAGGTGTAGCGCCCCGTTCTCCCGGTGCGGAGATCGCGGCTAAGAAACACAAGACGGTATCGTTCGATCGGGATAGATTGAATTAAGAACTCATCCTCGTTATGGATTTGTTTCTTCGGAATCAATTCCCACATTCAGTGGACCGCGCCCCAAGGATCGGCTTAGCGGCAGAGTCAGGAGGGACCTCTCCGCTGCTATCTTTTATTGTCTCGGTTTTCGATGTCGCTTGTTGCTTTCGTGCTTTGAGTTGGTTTTGGAATTTGCTTGTTTTCCTTGAACGGTTTCGATGGTTTTTATTATTTTCGTTCATTGAACTGTACTTCAATTTCGAGATTGGAAAGAGAGGAAGAAGTATTGATCAAGCTGTTCGTGTGCAGGTGAACGAGCAGTAGGCGGCTTGCGAGTATAGTCGTGAAGCGCCTCCTTCCTTCTCCTTCCATCAATCTAAGTGAGTGGCTACCAACCCGATTAGCTAGCCTTGCTTCCAAGCTTCACACCCTAAAATCTTGCATTCTTCCTTGCCCCGATCAAACGATACCAAGTAATAATAAAAGAGATCAAGATAAAAAGGGAATAGACTTGGAAATATTGCTTGTCAACTAAACTTATGAACGGTTAGCATCCTGTATGCTAGTTCGTTTATAACTGTTCTATGAATCGTGCTAAGTATGGAAATATATGCTTGTTATGAAATAAACTGTCAGGATGACTATGCAAAACTGTTATGCTATGGAACTAATTCTATGAGTGTTCTTGATCACGGACAACTTGTGCACAAGGTATGTTATGAGTTCCGTGGACGGTCACCGGGGTGCCGGGACCGATCCGATCCGGACGGAACGTATGTATAATCGTATGTTATGGGGCAAAGTGTTATGCAGCGGGGCTCGCCACCTGCGTTGTATATCATTTGTGTCTTGAGACTATAACCCGTCCCTTCGTGGCATCAAGCCAGTGATCCTATGTATATTTAAACCTGTTGCATACTAACTTGTGTCTTCGTGGCAAGGAAGGCATGGTAAGTATTGTGCAGGTAATTCAGACGGGCAGGTAAAATCCACCGAACGGTGGCATGTTCATTCCAGTAAATTTCTATATGCTGCTTACTTGTAAATGAACTAAGGCAAGATAGAAACCCACCAAAACATGTATGCTTTATTAAAACAACGTGTTGATTGGTATAGTTCGGTTAGCTCGCCTTCACCAGTATGTTTCGACATGCTGACCCTCGTTGAAACAGGTTCTCCGCACCAAGGCGAACAAAGCGAGGAGCCGAAGTCGTCTTCCCGATCCAGTCCAGCTGTTGGCGCATCTTCACCGCACCCCTTGAAGCATTTTGGAGCCAGAAGCTTGTAACTCTTCATACACAAATGCAACTTCGTGGCAAAGCCGTCCTCCAGCCTGGAGGTCTTTATCATTTTGAGTTTATAAAGGGATGTAATGTACATGACTGCTATCTCATTTTGAGTCAACACTTTTGTAAGCCGTTCGGCATATTAGCTAATTCGTTCAGGAGTTTGTAATAGATGTTCATTATCAATAAAGAGAACTTTTTCATGTTTCAAATCTGTGTTTCAATTTATCTGCGTACTCTGAATATGTGCTTGCTATGCAAATTATTAAAGCCTTGTGCGGGCGCAACCCCAGGCCCGCACGGCGGTCACGATTCGGGGGATGCCTCAATTGATTATACGGAATTGGGTCGTGACACAAGGCACGTCTCTGCAATTAATGCGCCGAATACTGACAGATGCCTGAGGCACGTCTCTGCGCTTGATGCACAAAAGGGTGACAGACCTTCAAAATATGCCTCTGCGTTTAATGCACCGGATGATTGAAAATCTCCATAATTAATGCTGGGGATTTGATTATATCTCCAAAAGCCATAATTCCGACTAAAACGTCCACATCCACTCGGCCTCTGTGCCCATTCAGCTTCGGTGCCCACTCGGCCTCTGTGCCCATTCAGCTTCGGTGCCTGCTCGGCTTCTATGCCCATTCATCTTCGGTACCTGCTCGGCTTCTACGCCCATTCAGCTTCGGTGTCTGCTCGGCTTCTACGTCCATTCAGCTTCGGTGCCTACTCGACTTCTACGCCTACTCGGCCTCTATGACCACTCGACTTCTAAGCCTATTCGGCTTCTATGCCGGTTTGATAACCATTTGGCTTCTATGCCATGGTGACAGATATTTGGCTTCTATGCCAACCTCTTCTACACGATGGATACCTACCTACGTGGCTTCTACGCCGTGATCTTCGTAGTGATTATACGCATTTTGTCCCTTAGTTGGACCCGCGTCACACGCTCATTCAAAGGATCATCTATACGCAGGTATTGGTTATTTTAACCGTTGTGTAAAAGGGTGCTGTACTTTCTACTACTTGGTTTTTATACCGATTGAGTGGTCACTGTCACTAAAACTCTATAAATAGAGACCCTATCAATGAGGAACAAGGTCGACAAATTGGAGGGTCGAGAGAGAGAGAGAGAGAGGAATCCGGAGCTCAGGCAAAGAGAAGGGATCGACGACTTTGGCATCGGACATCCACCCTCTTCAGCAACCCTCGAAGCTGCTACCTGTCTTCCACGGCACTTCTTCAAACATCGTGTGGTCCAAGGGCTAAAGTGATCGACTGCAGATCAGACACCTATAGCAATATTCACCCAGATTAAATAAATTGTACTTAGACATCCTCGTATAGGATCGGATTTGTACAATCTTGTTTGTAAACAATAAAAGAAGGGGCGGGTCTTCGCACAAGACCTTATTTTCCCGTATTCATCAAATCTTTTCTCGTTTATATTACATACCAAAACAAATGTACTCGCCTGTGGTCCTGCTGCTGGCAATACCAATATCTGTTTCCGAATCTTGTCTAAAATCCAACAGTCCTAAAGACAGCATATAATACAATATTGCATCAGACATTACTCTAACACAAAATTATAAATACACTGGACTCAGGCCACGCTAGGTATGACTCTGGTCAACTAAGGTCAAGTGTGCGTCAATTGCACGGGTGTCGCGTCTGTAATTGTGGTGCAAGACAGACCGTCAATGATAGGGGTCTTGCCAGTATATCGATGTACATATGGCAGCCTGCTATCATACTACATGGGCACAGGTTAAGGTAGTTACGGGGTATCCGTAATTATGCTCGAGTCACCTAGTACATATAAAATTATATTATTATTAACTAGCATTAATACTTACAATATATATATACACCAAATTAAATAAATATACAATATATGTATACCCATTAATTACATATATAATATATACTAGTTGAACAATATATATATACATCATATTGAATAATGTGCACAAACTAAATATATGTACATACTATACTATACCAATTGAACAATACTCATATACAATATACATACATATATACTAAATGAATACATATACTATATATATATATATGTGTATATATATACCAACATTAATATTAACATATACTAATACTAACACACTAATTGAATTTATACTATATATATATATATGTACACATATACATACGTACCCATTATATACTATACATATACTAATAGATATACGTACTTCACCATGAAGGAGGAGGACAGGTACGCACCTGCGCACGGGCACGAGATCGGCTTGGCGGTGACGACGACGAAGGCGATGGTGTTGACGATGACGAGGTCAACGACGTTGATGACGATGATGGCGATGACGATGGCAAAGACGATAGCGATGGTATGGTGATTCCAGCGAGGTTATGGCAACGAGGACGGGGAGGACATGACGAAACGAAGTAGTCGGCGAGGGACTGCGGGCTGGGTTCACCGGAGGGAGGTGGCAGCATGGGGTCATGGCTGCTCCGGGTACAGCAGGGGACGTTGATGCTGTCGAGGTTGATGGGGCTGGTGGTGGTGATGTAGAGTTCATCGAGGGAAGAACGACGAGGGGAGGAACGTGTTGTAGAGGCGAGCTTGTCGAGTTGCTATGCAGGCTGTCAGAGGAGCTCAGGCGAGAGGTCTGCTCGGGAAGATGAAGTCGCTGCTCGTCGGTGGAGGTGATTCTCAGGCGGGGTTGGCTCAGGCTCGAGCGGTGGAGGACTCCGTCGAGTTCTCCGGCGAGGGGGGCAGTGCAGCGTTCTGTTCGAAGAGAGGCGGGGAGCTCCGGGCTGTCGTCGTGCTGGCGGCGGTCCCCGTCGTGGTATCGTAGGAAATATGACAGGCGGAGATGTCGTTCCGCGGTGGAGGAGCTTGCGTATGGAAGCAGCAGTAGCAGCCGTGGGAGGGAGCTCGGCCGGGGTAGCTACTCCGGGCTCCGGCGGAGGACGTGGCGGGTTGGGACAGCGGCTTGGGTCGATGAGGTGGCTACTCCGGCAAGGATGCCGGTGGAGGGTTGATGGGAACAGGGAATGAAGGTGCATGAACAGGATGAAGAAAGGGTGTCGGGTAGAGGAAATTTCTAGGTTTAACTTTTTTTAGGAAGAAAAGAAAAGGGAAAAAAAGAATTATTTATATGAGGTAGGGTGTAGGTGACCTAGAATTGGTTTGACTGGTCAACCCCTCTTGGGATTGGGCCTCTCATGTAGGATTTCAATGGGCCATGATTTGAATGGGTTCAAAATGAAGGGCTAGGGTTCAATTGGTTCAAGGTGTGGAGGGCCATGGTCTTAAGGAGGTGGATGTTAAATTACACACTCCTAAAAATTATGGAAAAATACCAATGAAGGAGAAATAGGTTTATTTACGTATTGTGCCTAATGGGATAGGCATCTTAATGCACTTTTGCATAAAAGTGCCAAACAATTAAAAAATTGCACAAAGTTGGGTTTAGGTTTAATTTAATTAAAATTTAATACAGTTGATGTTCTAAAATAAATTAGGAGTACAAGGGGATAAATTTAAGTGGGACACAAGTATCATAAATGAAGAAGACTCATAATAGAATATTACCCTAATTTGGGTTGCACGAAATAGGTCGAGATTGTGTCTCCAATTTTGATTGGAACGCACAAGGATACAAAATTGGATTCATTCGAATTTAAAATAAACGTCCGCGATTGTGCGTCTAAAATGAAGCATAGGAGAACATAATTATAAGTTACACAAGGTCAGAAAAGAAGGCAGGCATGTCTAGGACAAGGTTGTGAAATTTGTTGGAAGGCAAAGGCTAGGGTAGCGCCCCAAATATCGAAGCAATGGTAACGCACAACAATTAAATAAAAATCACAACAATTAAATATAATTAAATATTATGCAATCATTTATACATTAATCATGAAAAGACGAAAATACCCCTAATCTGAAATGTGGGGGTGACAAGTCTACCCTCCTTAAAAGAATTTCGTCCTCGAAATTTAAGATCCTCAACGGTCGTATTTATTTATTTATTTTCCATCAAAACTCAATTTTATCGAACCCCGTAATCATGAAGTAATTCCACATTATTATTTCACAAACTTTCATAATTCTATAGATATCATATTTCTAAAAATTCCTCAAATTTAAAAAATTAAATTCCATTCGGGTCATAATCTCCTCAAAAATTTTATGTTAATAATTAAATACAAAAATTTAATATTCAATCCTCTAACTGAATCCAATCCATACATATTTATATCTAAAAAATCTCATCCGAAAATACTAATCTATTAATCATCTTACTTCTCTAATTTAAATCCAATTGATGCATGTTTATAAAATTTAAATCCTCATCTCAAAAATTTAAATTTAAACACTAATCCATTAACGATCTTATTTCTTGATTCTTTTCTCCACATAATACTCATCAATATAATGCTTACAAGATCTTCAAATGCAACATTCAAAATAATTTTTAAATTTATACCTTGCAGTCAAATAAACATAATGATAATATCCTAAATTTTCTCGAAACTTAATGACAAATTCAATCATATCATAATCTTTATAAAATCAATGATTTAACAAAATCGTCAATTCTGTCATATTAAATTCTTAACTCTCTTCATTTAAATAAATATTTATCCTCGAAATTTAAAGCACATTGTCTCTCTTTGTCAAATGATAACCTCTTTATTAAATTTTTACTACGGTCAAACTCCCAACAATCAAGATCTAAGAAATTCTACCTACAGTCATTCAACATACAATCTAGAGAAACATACATGGTCATGGTCTATTTTATCATGGAATTGCAGTCTCTGCCAGGGTGTACTACTAACTATATTCTAACAAGAAAATCATTGATACATGCTACAGTACTAAGGAATCAAGCAATCAATCAAACAGACAGAAAAAGGAACAGAAGGAAAGAACAGGATACAGTCTTCTAACCTATTACTTGGACGTCTTCAACCTCTATCATACACTTAACTCTGGCATATTTATTCACAAATTCTTGTCCCTATACACTGATACTCATATCAACTAATCATTAGTCCACAAGACATTCATGAATACATCCTTATCGCATACACCTGTCTATTGAAACCTAAAATCTGATACCAAGAATCTCCAACATAACCCTGGTTTAATGATTCATCCAAAGTTTGATACATGTATCCTTCTAGGTACCACTGTTTCTACTACAAGCATAACCACTGCTAGCTCTCTTACCTGCTATAATTGTTTATACTATTTGTTCTTATCACTCAAGGGCACACTAAGTGCAACACACCATACTAAGTACTACTCCTTCTAATACAACTCTAGATGGACACCCAAGTCAATTTGCAGTGCCATCTCAAGCATGCTCAAGCCAATAGATCCTTACACATGCACATCATCTACTCTTATACAAATTTATATTTCTTATCTACCATAAAATTTATCCTCAAAATAAAATCATCAAAATTTACTTCTCGAACGATTTAAAATAAATGCATATACTTTTCTCAAAAGTCAAATGCTCAAATATCGAAATAAAAAAATTTAATCACTTCCAAAATCTTTATAGCTTTGACTATGTTTATTGAATTGAATTTGAATCCTCAAAAATTTTAATAACATAAAATCTCAACTCCTCAAAATTCTTAAAAATTAAAATTTATTTCCAATCTTCAAATTATAAATTTAAATCCACAAGTATACATATAAATACTCACAGTCTCTAATACTCAAGGTGCACACAATACACCAATTGTCTATAACTCTCAACTGTGTACTAAAATTTGCACTGCCCAGATTACTTGCAATATTACTTCCAATAATCAAAGTTATCATCACACATATTTTCTCCAATGATTTTTAATTTATATTAATTGATACACCAATCTAATTATCATCACACGAAGTACTTACTGTTATTAGCACCTTGCTCAACAAATCTTTGATATAGAATCACTAGCACTATCACTAGCACTATTGGTATGGTAACACTAGCTCCATCATTAGATCACCTCATCACACTTATTAGAACTCATGATCACTTACACTTTCTATAATACTCATGCTTTACTTCAATCTCAAGGGCAGGCATATGGTTTCATATCTCGATTTATGTATACGTATCTCCCTTTTTAATCTTTTACAGACTGTTACACTAGTTTGTGATACACTTCATATCTCCCATGATCCCTTTTGATATTTTTCAACCCATGACACACCATTGGAATTTTCTAATACTCATGCTTCCACCTTTATGAACTTCCATTTTCTGATACTTATCACCCACTGTGCATCTTGCACATACTTTCTAGACACCCTTTCACCTATTGCTTCCAATACATCACTTGCCTCAATATCAGGTGGTACATTCATCATTAGTCATATATCGGTACACTCAGATCAATCATATATCAAGGTCCTTCTTTTATCTGTAATACAAGTCTTACTACTTAGTACAATGTATTCTTATTCTCTCACACTCTCTTATATACTTATGGGTATCCTCCTACTATGGCACACTCGTAAATTCTTTATATGCATATACATTTCTTTACTCTTGACACACACCAAGTAATCAATCCTCAAACTGAATATCACGCTCCATTAATTTTTAATACAATTCCTTGATACTTAATTATTTACATAGATCATCCAATTACATAATTTAATGACTATCCAGGACTGGCATGTTGATTCTGATACTTACTCTTGGAACCTTCACTGATACTCTTACTCCTCTTTCTATAATACCAATACTAATTATAATAACACCTATCGTAGAACTATTGGTACAAGGTACTATGCTATGGGTATCTCTAGATTAATGCCTACTACTCATGTGTCTAACTAAGAAACACTTACAAACTCATAAGTCACACTCAGTCAACACTAATACAAGACACAAACAAAATTAAAAGTCACTAATTATCATACTAACAAGGAATCCTCAAAGAAAAGAAGCTCAAAAGGAACTGGATAAGGATTGAAGGTATCTTACTGCTAGTAAAGAAAAGAAGCGATGGAACAAAGTCATGTAATAACGGAAATAGATAAGTATTGAGATAAGAATTTAAGAACCATTTTAAGATATAACCTGATAATCATACACGTCTGTCAAAAATCATGACACTCAGAATTCTCGCCACGCCAGTAAGCATAGATGCGATAAACGACAGGTTCCGTAACTAAGGTATGCAACTCCATAATTATGTCATCTAGAATCTTCGCCACGCCAACCGGTATGGCTGCGAGAGACTCTAAATTTCATAACTAAAGTATGTACATCCGAGTCAGGTTCTTACGTTCTCGTCACGACAGTTAATATGGCTGCGATAAACTCTAGGTTCCATAACCAAAGTAGATATTTTACCTTTCTCACTGTCCTCATCAATATATGTCATCAGATGATACCGTAAATTTTAGTCCGTAAAATTTATCTTGATATGAAATCAACTCAACAACGATACCAAGAATTAAATTTAACAACTGGTCAACAAAAATCAAACTCAACAATGATACCAAGATTTTAATTTAATAACTGATCAACAAGAATCAAGTTCAATAACAACAAACGAGAGCGGACAGAAACAAAAAAAAGATTTAAATTGGAAATTATAATAAGATTCTCAAGGGGTCATCCCAGGAATCTCTCAAGAATTTTTTTGTGATTGAGTATCCTCTCTCATCCTAGTATCATATGTCCTATATTCTATAGCAGGCACGCAGTAGTACAACTAAGACATCGCACTACCACGACATCGCACAACTTGTGAAGTCTAACATGCATGGGCCAACACTAAAAATGTGTCACGACCCGCACTCGGTATAGGGGCACGAGAGCGTGGGTACGTCCAGCCTACGCCGCAGCATCGGTGGTAGAACGCTGTCTAGGTCATATAACTATCTAATCAATCTCACATGAATATCTAACTCCATAAGGAGACACAGATATCACCATATAATACGGAATATACTTAATCACATAAGCTAATGCACGATGAGATATCAAAACAAGCAATAAAATGCAAGACAAGTCTAAACAACAATAAATAGTCTAACCTGTAATCCAAAACATCCAGTCTCCAAGTATGTCGGAAATAAGTCCTCTATGTCACAGTCTGAAAAAAAATATCCAGTCAGAATTGGAACGAAATACACCTCTAATAGCAGTTCCATATATGTTGACAAAAACTATAACACAGTGTAAAGAAATACAAGACATATATAAAATACTGGCAATAAAAAATACTGAAATAAGGGAATGCTAGAATAAAAAATTACTGGAACATCATCATCAATATACATCTATCCATGAAATAGAAATACAAGTACACGCAAGAACAATAAAATGGTATATATGTGTGTACAAGAATAATAACTAAAATTAGAACATGTGGAGTAGATCAATATTGTAAAACCCCCTTCGTAGAAAATCGTATATACCCTTTATTTATTAATTATTAATTAAATTATAGTAATTATAGCTAAATAGAAGAAATAGATTTTTAATAATTTTTATTTTAGGTGTTCGGGCACTTAGATGACTTATGGGACCATCAGGAATTTTTAGGAATTTATTCCATGTAGGAGACCCCTTGAGCTGTTGCTAGCCCAACAATGTGCATAACCTAAACTATAAATTTCCTTATGAGTATATATATATATGTATATACAAATATATATATATATGTATATACAAATATATATATATATATATATATATATATATATATATATATATATTATTAATAGGAAAAGAAAGGAAAAGAAAAGAAAATAAGAATTTAATAATGAATATAATAATAATAACAATATTAATACTAATAACCTACTTAGGAATTTCCATTCAACAACTTGCTTTTCCACATCTCTGTTGTGTATATGTGTGACCCGCTAGTAAATTTCCAGACTCCCTTTGAGCCTTCAGCGCCTAGGGACCGAGACCTCCCTTCAACCCGATTTCTCCAGCCGATCCAAAACCCGATCCATATTTCCCCCTCTCTCTTAATATATATATATATATATATATATATAAATATATATATATATTAGCTCCCAAAAATCCTAACCTAATATTTTTAGACTTCCTCTTCCCATCTAGAGCCGTCACCACAGCCAGAGAAGCCCCACCAAGCCATCCAACCATCCCGTCGACGCCGACCTCGCGAACTGCAGTTTTCCACTCGAGGCACCTTCGCTCCGGCATGATTTTCCGTCGACTCGCTCAACCAAACGCTGTTCCGTCTTCATAGGTATGATCTTCCTTTAACCCTCTCCAATATTTGTTTTATAGCCTACTTCGGATAACGTGTGCCCCTAGGTGAAAAACAGCGCCCAAGTTGGCCCGGACTTACCCAATTCTGAAATCGCAGAAACTTGCGATGACCACCCATATTGTCGAGTTCGTATCTCCCACCACAGAGATCCGAATTCGATGATTCTTTTTGATACCTGTAGATTACATGACCTAGTTTATTTTCTGTATAATAACCTTATGCTATTAGTTGCTGTGGACATAATTATATTCGTCACAAAACTGCGCGCACCCACTTTTTCTGATTTTCCAAAAGTTGGAGATCGGAGCGCGCCCCGCCAAACGGGACCGACCCGCCGTGTGCCAAGTGTACCGAATGGTGCACGCAGCATAATCGGACACGTGAAAATTCATAGGGACTGATTCGAACGCGTGTGCGCACCGGAATCAGGCCGTATCCGCGGACACATTTCGTGTCGCCACTTTTGTGGAACTCGCGCGTATTTTGTGCACGCTTGTCAGAATATGACAAAACTTGCACCACTGGACTCGTGGTAACGCGCTGGTCCTGTGACCCAATTTTCACGCATTTCTGAGATGGTTGACCAGATCGCCAATTGGCGGGCCCCACAGTTGACTTTTTGGACCAAATTTTGTTCGGCTCATCGGAATCCACATTTGGACATACCGTTGGATTCGTATTGACATCTAGAGTTGTTTGACCCATAGTTTGTCCCATTTAGAGACTGTTATCCTCGGCACGCTTTTCGGTGCAAAGTGGGCAACACGTGGACCCCACTTTTGCCCGAAATTACCGTTTTGCCCCTGTGTCCAAATTGGACGAAAGGGATGTGCTTTTTAGCTATTTTGTTCATTCCGGAAATGTTGGTGATATCTATTTCAGTATCCGGAGACATTTGTTCTGTGGCCATAGCCTCTGGTCCTGTGTATTGGACATCTGGACGTGACATTTTGCAGTTTCTTGCCAGGCAAGTATACCTTGCCATTGTACTGTTATTTATATTCCATATATTGCATGTATCTTTATTTTCTGTCTTTAGTTCATATATTTTAATTGTTATATAAAATGCTCGCGACGGTGACGTCGCGATATATTTTTATTTATGTATTGCATTGACCTTGTTCATGAGACTACCCCATTATCATGTAGCACCATTAGGTTTCATTTAACTGTGACACATATTTTTACACGAGTTGTGAGTCTCATATAGATGACGGATGCACGTATTGACTGATCATCGGTACGTGTGGGACGTGCGTTAGGAATAACTGCTGTTAGAAACTTTGCATGCTAGTAGACTTAGCAGTATTAGAGGTCTAGGGACATAGCCTATTATAGTACGGTGGTCCTATCCTTGTCCTTGTTTGGTTGCAGGATTGGGCTAGGGTACTAAGAATAGGCTATGGACCAAATCGTGTCATGGATGTGACATGCTTAGAGCATGGGGTGGGAAGAACAACAAGTACCGCATTTGGGCTCCTTTACACTTTCCTTGTGTAACCCGTACGCACCGCCGGAGATACGCGGTCATGATGACCCCTATATATTATCATGGCGGGCCTCCGGCGTTCGAAAGGCGCCGTGCCTTTGTAGGCCCCTGGATCTCTAAAAGAACTATGCCAATCTCATTTATGGCCAGATAGCCCACTTGTTAGAAAGTTGTTCTTAAACTGCATTCACTTTAGACGGTTAGGCAACCCATTGGATATTTATTTCAGTACTTTATTGGCATGTGTTTAAGTATACTTGTTATGTCCCTCTGAGGACCTGGTCCGCTGCCAGGTGTACCTGTTCTTGAGTATTTGCAGGAGCACAGATTGGAAGGATGTAGATGCTTCGTGGATGTCTTCTTTTCGAGCCGAGATTGGTAGCTGGTACTTATATTGTTTGAGTGAGTTGTACTTATATTGTATTTACTTTTCCCTTGAGTTGGTAGTGGATTTGTTTCCATCCAACTATCATCCTTAGATACTTCTTATTGAGATCTAGTTTCATAGACATTGGTTATTTTATTTCTACATGATTTTCGTGGATGAGATTTAGATTTTACCCTGTGACTTGTATTATATTTTTACCACTTGTGGATTTGATATTCATAATACAGCGTACGTATGGATTTGGTTTCCATATATTGGAGTTTCCATATCCATGCGGCTGGCATGCTTACGTGTCCTAGTCCTACGTATTTTTGGGACTGGGGCGTGACATGTTTTTGTGGTGGCCCATACAGGTCAAGAGCATATTGTCTCGGTTACATTACTGTACCGAACAAGCCTGCACCTAGGACTAGAATATAGGATCTCATCCATAATTGACTATGATTCATCTTCCTCCTCTCTGTTCTATTTTGAACAAATGCATCCTGCTTGATTCTTGTGCTTCCCTAATAGTTCTTTAAGTTTAGCCTTCTCTTAGAATATAGAAGTTCCTGTTGTTAGATGATAATTAGAGTAGCACACCTATTTAGAATATAACGAGATTATAGATACACCACTAAGTTTAGAATATCTAGCGAACCCTAGAATCCCTTATCCCTATAATTGGTTTACCATTACCCGGATGTATTATGAGGACTTGAGAGTAGTATAGACACTACTAGAGTTAGTTAGAAGGTTACCATAATGTTGCCCCTAGCATTGAGGAACCAATAGAAAACCAAAACTTAATATTTGGACTGAACCTAACCTTCATAGTTAGATAATATTGGAACTATAAACTTAGATCATTGTCTTATTATTAATAGACAGCACCCTAGGAAGCCTAGAGGAATGTAATCAACACTTCTCCCTTGATCATACCCCGAACATAGCAACTAACACCCCACTCCCCTTAGAGAACCATGATGCTATCTAGAGCCCTCTATCTTTATTTTATATTGTTTCCCTGCGACCATAGCGCTCGCTATTTTGCGACGGCTAATTATGTTTCTTCTCTTCATCTTTCAACTCGTGCCATCTGACACTTCGGATAGTAGGCCAAGTAATTTTATTCTTTGTTAAGGGCTCATAGTTTGCTAGGATTATATTTGTAGCCTTGATTGTGAATTTTTTTTATGCTTGGTAGTTAGAACTTGATAAGTTTAAGCTGTTTTGTAGATTGTGACCGATGATTAACCCTTAGTTTTAAATCACGTAATTTGTACCCTCACCTCGATACACGTTAGACCCTTCCCCTTTAACGGCCAGTAACTCTTCTATCTTTACCATCGACACTTGCTTATAAGTGCTATGACTAAGACTTAGGATGACCATTACCTACATAAAAAGGATACCCTAATCAATACCAAGATTTTTTCTCATATATCCTAATAAGAGTTTCTGCTCTATTTACATGTGCAAGATTATTGTGTAGGACCCTCTTAAGACTGTCACCGTATTAGTTTAATTCTTATAAGTTGGGTAGTATACCTCACCACCTAGTATCATATAGCCCATGTGATCCATTGATGAAGTGTAACTGAATGACATTAATTGTATGTTAACATAAGATGATAGTGTTTATTCAGACTATAGAACTTAGAGGCTCACACCCCTACTTTGTCGACTATCGACTTAGACAAGGAATTAATATGATAACTGTAGAGATTGTAGAGTCTTTTGTTATTGTTGCTTATGTTGTTTTGTTTTTGCAACTTGAATTATTTGTAACTTCTCTCATCATAATCCAGCGTTATATTTTCTGTGCTACCTTGAATTATGCTGCTATTATAGCCTAGTTTTTGCAAGCTTATTCCTTATCAAGCTTGTTTATGACATATGTATTATTGGGGAGGCCCACAATAATACATTTCAGAATCAGTGTATGAAGGTCTAGCTAACCTTAGTGCGCTCGATTCGCCCTTCGTAACGCTACTTTACGTGGATTGAGATATGTAGTGATTAGTAGACGAATATACTTGCCCTAGACATGTCTAACATATCGTATCGGTTACATGACTGTACTAATACGAGCATGTGAATAGGAACTACCAAAATAGGATTTTAATCCACAGCTGCTTTGACAATTCCCAATTGAATTCTTTAAACGCCTTAATCCCAATACTTCTATTCTATTACGCTGCCCTTGAACTCTTTATTATTGATCTTCGTCTTCCTTTATTTCGGAAAGACGAAACCTCGTGCTGGGTATAAGGTTGATACACAGAGAGTACTAGATATACCCCATAGGCCAATCACATACTTGAGGATTATTCTTTCGTAATTAAGGACATATCATATGTGATATGATCGGCGTTGAAGTTTCGAGGATTGAACGACATGAGTAAATAAATTAAGGGATATTTTCTTAAGGTATATAGCCTTAGGTGATAGGTGGATAAACTCTAAGTTGGGTAGTAGTGCATTGTCAACTCGGGAGGAATTTCTTTTAGATTATGATCGAGTAAGACTAGATTGGGAGAGGTTCAAGCCATTGTAATTTTGAGAAATTTAGAAGGATGACTAAGATGATGAGGATCAATGAATTGATATTGAGGACCCAATATTTATACCTTAAGTGCATGAGTTAAGTTTTTGAACAATGAAGGTAGAATCACCAATTTGAATTTAGAGGATAAATATAGAATTTTAGACTTGAATATTGGTGGACTGCATTTAAATTATTTTTCAATTTGGTGATTTGAATTAAGAATTAAAATTTTGGTTGGACGATCTATTTGAAATAATGAGGATGTGAATGGAATTTAAAGAGTTGAGGCATACAAAATTTTATAAGTAAAAATGGGAATATATTGGACTCAAACCACTTCTAAAGAAGATTATGATAGTTAGAGATCGTGAGGTAAAAGTTATATGAGTATGTAAATCTTGGAGATGTTATGTGGATATGGATAATTTGAAACAAGGGGAGTCATTTTAACCTAGAAGTGATTGCAATGGATATGATTAGGATTTTAGTTATCGCAAGAAGATTACGACTGACTTGCCTTATTGTACATAAAGGATTAATCGATTCTGCCTTATTTCAATTTTGAGGACGATATTGTCTTAAGTTGGCTGAATTGTGAAACCCCTCACCTAAGAATTTGACCTACTCGGCTTAGATAGTGAGACTGAGGCTAGCACGAATCCACTTAAAAATAGAACACAGTATTTTTTTATTTAATTTTACAATAGTTATATCACTTAGCGCCCTTACCATTGCTTCGATAAATGGAGCAAGTCACTAGCCACTACCTTCCTACAAAATTTACACCCTTATCCTAGACATGCCTATCATCCAATTCTCATCTTTGTGCAATTTTTTCAATTGTTGGACGCTTTTATGCAATAGAGCATTTATGTGTCCACACCATTGGACATGACATATGAAGAAACCTATTTTTCGCTCATATGGATTTTTCCATGATTTTTTGATTTTTTTCTTCGGGATATGCAACGGGCAACATCGCCCACCCCTTTAGACCTAGCCTTGCATTTTAAACAATGTAAATCTTACACCATCCTTGCATTCTATCGTGGCTTAATTTTAATTTCGAGGACGAAATTTTTATAAGTTGGGTAGAATGTAAAACCCCCTTCCTAGAAAATCGTATATACCCTTTATTTATTAATTATTAATTAAATTGTAGTAATTATAGCTAAATAGAAGAAATAGATTTTTAATAATTTTTATTTTAGGTGTTCGGGCACTTAGATGACTTATGGGACCATCAGGAATTTTTAGGAATTTATTCCATGTAGGAGACCCCTTGAGCTGTTGCTAGCCCAACAATGTGCAATACCCTAAACTATAAATTTCCTTATGAGTATATATATATATATGTATATACAAATATATATATATATATATATATATATATATATATTTTATTAATAGGAAAAGAAAGAAAAAGAAAAGAAAAGAAAATAAGAATTTAATAATGAATATAATAATAATAACAATATTAATACAAATAACCTACTTAGGAATTTCCATTCAACAACTTGCTTTTCCACATCTCTGCTGTGTATATGTGTGACCCGCTAGTAAATTTCCAGACTCCCTTTGAGCCTTCAGCGCCTAGGGACCGAGACCTCCCTTCAACCCGATTTCTCCAGCCGATCCAAAACCCGATCCATATTTCCCCCTCTCTCTTAATATATATATATATATATATATATATATATATATATATATATATATATATATATATATATATATATATATTAGCTCCCAAAAACTCTAACCTAATATTTCTAGACTTCCTCTTCCCATCTAGAGCCGTCACCACAGCCAGAGAAGCCCCACCAAGCCATCCAACCATCCCGTCGACGCCGACCTCGCGAACTGCAGTTTTCCACTCGAGGCACCTTCGCTCCGGCATGATTTTCCGTCGACTCGCTCGACCAAACGCTGTTCTGTCTTCATAGGTATGATCTTCCTTTAACCCTCTCCAATATTTGTTTTATAGCCTACCTCGGATAACGTGTGCCCCTAGGTGAAAAATAGCGCCCAAGTTGGCCCGGACTTACCCAATTCTGAAATCGCAGAAACTTGCGATGACCACCCATATTGTCGAGTTCGTATCTCCCACCACAGAGATCCGAATTCGATAATTCTTTTTTATACCTGTAGATTACATGACCTAGTTTATTTTCTGTATAATAACCTTATGCTATTAGTTGCTGTGGACATAATTATATTCGTCACAAAACTACGCGCACCCACTTTTTTCGGTTTTCCAAAAATTGGAGATCGGAGCGCGCCCCGCCAAACGGGACCGCCCCGCCGTGTGCCAAGTGTACCGAATGGTGCACGTAGCATAATCGGACACGTGAAAATTCGTGGAGACTGATTCGGACGCGTGTGCGCGCCGAAATCAGGCCGTATCCGCGGACACATTTCGTGTCGCCACTTTTGTGGAACTCGCGCGTATTTTCTGCACGCTTGTCAGAATGCAACGAAACTTGTGCCACTGGACTCGTGGTAACGCGCTGGTCCTGTGACCCAATTTTCACGCATTTCTGAGACGGTTGACCAGATCGCCAATTGGCGGGCCCCACAGTTGACTTTTTGGACCAAATTTTGTTCGGCTCATCGGAATCTACATTTGGACATACCGTTGGGTTCGTATTGACATCTAGAGTTGTTTGACCCATAGTTTGTCCTATTTAGAGACTGTTATCCTCGGCACGCTTTTCGGTGCAAAGTGGGCCACACGTGGACCCCACTTTTGCTCAAAATTACCGTTTTGCCCCTGTGTCCAAATTGGACGAAAGGGATGTGCTTTTTAGCTATTTTGCTCATTCCGGAAATGTTGGTGATATCTATTTCAGCATCTGGAGACATTTGTTCTGTGGCCATAGCCTCTGGTCCTGTGTATTGGACATCTGGACGTGACATTTTGCAGTTTCTTGCCAGGCAAGTATACCTTGCCATTGTAATGTTATTTATATTCCATATGTTGCATGCATCTTTATTTTCTATCCTTAGTTCATATATTTTAATTGTTATATAAAATGCTCGCGACGGTGACGTCGCGATATGTTTTTATTTATGTATTGCATTGACCTTGTTCATGAGACTACCCCATTATCATGTAGCACCATTAGGTTTCATTTGACTGTGACATATATTTTTACACGAGTTGTGAGTCTCATATAGATTACGGACGCACGTATTGACTGATCATCGGTACGTGTGGGACGTGCGTTAGGAATAACTGCTGTTAGAAATTTTGCATGCTAGTAGACTTAGCAGTATTAGAGGTCTAGGGACATAGCCTATTATAGTACGGTGGTCCTATCCTTGTCCTTGTTTGGTTGCAGGATTGGGCTAGGGTACTAAGAATAGGCTATGGACCAAATCGTGTCATGGATGTGACATGCTTAGAGCATGGGGTGGGAAGAACAATAAGTACCGCATTTGGGCTCCTTTACACTTTCCTTGTGTAACCCGTACGCTCCGCCGGAGATACGCGGTCATGATGACCCCTATATATTATCATGGCGGGCCTCCGGCGTTCGAAAGGCACCGTGCCTTTGTAGGCCCCTGGATCTCCAAGATAACTATGCCAATCTCATTTATGGCCAGATAGCCCACTTGTTAGAAAGTTGTTCTTAAACTACATTCACTTTAGACGGTTAGGCAACCCATTGGATATTTATTTCAGGACTTTATTGGCATGTGTTTAAGTATACTTGTTATATCCCTCTGAGGACCTGGTCCGCTGCCAGGTGTACCTGTTCTTGAGTATTTGCAGGAGCACAGATTGGAAGGATGTAGATGCTTCGTGGATGTCTTCTCTTCGAGCCGAGATTGGTAGCTGGTACTTATATTATTTGAGTGAGTTGTACTTATATTGTATTTACTTTTTCCTTGAGTTGGTAGTGGATTTGTTTCCATCCAACTATCATCCTTAGATACTTCTTATTGAGATCTAGTTTCATAGACATTGGTTATTTTATTTCTACATGATTTTCGTGGATGAGATTTAGATTTTACCCTGTGACTTGTATTACATTTTTACCACTTGTGGATTTGATATTCATAATACAGCGTACGTATGGATTTGGTTTCCATATATTGGAGTTTTCATGTCCATGCGGCTGGCATGCTTACGTGTCCTAGTCCTACGTATTTTTGGGACTGGGGCGTGACAAATATACTAGAGATACATGTCTAGAATCATCTAACTAAGTGTGTGAAACATCAGCATATCATGTGATCAGTTTGGGACTGATAAGACTCATTATATTGATTAGTGATCATCCATGTAAGGTCAGTCTAACCACATGTAACAGCGATAAGGCATATAATGGTAAGGCTGCACCGACGTGAGGTATGGGTAAGCTATGATGCATGTAAAGTTGGGTATGATACACAAGCTACTAATATTTCTCCGTTTTTCTCCAGCTAGCACGATGGATTCCAATCATGACTCCTCGTGACAGGACTCAATGATGCCAACTCGTCTAAGTAACAGTGTCAGAGTCATGTACGCTATACAACAAGAATTATAGAGATAATCAACATAATGGAAACTGTCAGAGAATGTACTCGCCTGTGGTCCTGCTGCTGGCAATACCAATATCTGTTTCCAAATCTTGTCTAAAATCCAACAGTCCTAAAGACAGCATATAATACAATATTGCATCAGACATTACTCTAACATACAATTATAAATACACTGGACTCAGGCTACGCTAGGTATGACTCTGGTCAACTAAGGTCAAGTGTGCGTTAATTGCACGGGTGTCGCATCTGTAATTGCGGTGCAAGACAGACCGTCAATGATACGGGTCTTGCCAGTATGTCGGTGTACATATGGCAGTCTGCTATCATACTACATGGGCACAGGTCAAGGTAGTTACGGGGTATCCGTAATTACGCTCAGGTCACCTAGTACATATACCATTATATTATTATTAACTAGCATTAATACTTACAATATATATACACACCAAATTAAATACATATACAATATATGTATACCCATTAATTACATATATAATATATACTAGTTGAACAATATATATATACATCATATTGAATAATGTACACATACTAAATATATGTACATACTATACTATACCAATTGAACAATACTCATATACAATATACATACATACATACATACATACATATATACTAAATGAATACATATACTATATATATATATATACCAACATTAATATTAACATATACTAATACTAACACACTAATTGAATTTATACTATATATATATGTACACATATACATACGTACCCATTATATACTATACATATACTAATAGATATACGTACTACACCATGAAGGAGGAGGACAGGTACGCACCTGCGCACGGGCACGAAATCGGCTTGGCGGCAACGACGACGAAGGCAATGGTATTGACGACGACGAGGTCAACGACGTTGATGATGACGATGACGATGGCAACGACGATGGCGATGGTATGGTGATTCCAGTGAGGTTGTGGCGACGAGGACGGAGATGAGATGACGAGACGAGGTAGTCGACAAGGGACTCCGGGCTGGGTTCACCGGAGGGAGGTGGCAGCGTGGGGTCATGGATGCTCCGGGGTGCAGCAGGGGACGTCGATGCTGTCGAGGTTGATGGGGCTGGTGGTGGTGATGTAGAGTTCATCGAAGGAAGAACGGCGAGGGGAGGAACGTGATATAGAGGCGAACCCGTCGAGTTGCTGTGCAGGCTGCCGGAGGAGCTCAGGCGAGAGGTCTGCTCGGGAAGATGAAGTCGCTGCTCGTCGGTGGAGGTGATTCTCGGGCGGGGTTGGCTCAGGCTCGAGCGGTGGAGGACTCCGTCGAGTTCTCTGGCGAGGGGGGCAGTGCAGCGTTCTGGTCGAAAAGAGGCGGGGATCTCTGAGCTATCATCGTGCTGGCGGCGGTCCCCGTCGTGGTGTCGTGGGGAAGAGGACAGGCGGAGATGTCGTTTCGCGGTGTAGGAGCTTGCGTATGGAAGCAGCAGTAGCAGCCGTGCGAGGGAGCTCGATCGGGATGGCTTCTCCGGGCCCCGACTGAGGACGAGGCGGGTTGGGATAGCGGCTTGAGTCGACGAGGTGGCTACTCCGGCAAGGATGCCGGCGGAGGGTTGATGGGAACATGGAATGAAGGTGCATGAACAGGATGAAGAAAGGGTGTCGGCTGAAGGAAATTTCTAGGTTTAACTTTTTTTAGGAAGAAAAGAAAAGGAAAAAAAGAATTATTTATATAAGGTAGGGTGTAGGTGACCTAGAATTGGTTTGACTGGTCAATCTCTCTTGGGATTGGGCCTCTCATGTAGGATTTCAATGGGCCATGATTTGAATGGGTTCAAAATGAAGGGCTAGGGTTCAATTGGTTCAAGGTGTGGAGGGCCATGGTCTTAAGGAGGTGGATGTTAAATTACACACTCCTAAAAATTATGGAAAAATACCAATAAAGGAGAAATAGGTTTATTCACGTATTGTGCCCAATGGGGTGGGCATCTTAATGCACTTTTGCATAAAAGTGCCCAACAATTAGAAAATTACACAAAGTTGGGTTTAGGTTTAATTTAATTAAAAATTAATACAGTTGGTGTTCTAAAATAAATTAGGAGTACAAATGGCTGAATTTAAGTGGGACACAAGTATCATAAATGAAGAAGACTCATAATAGAATATTATCCTAATTCGGGTTACATAAAATAGGTCGAGATTGTGTCTCCAGTTCCGATTGGAACGCACAAGGATACAAAATTGGATTTATTCGAATTTAAAATAAATATCCGCGACGAATATTGTGCGGCTAAAATGAAGCACAAGAGAACATAATTATAAGTTACACAAGGTCAGAAAAGAAGGCAGGCATGTCTAGGACAAGGTTGTAAAATTTGTTGGAAGGCAAAGGCTAGGGTAGCGCCCCAAATATCGAAGTAATGGTAACGCGCAATAATTGAATAAAAATTATGACAATTAAATATAATTAAATATTATGCAATCATTTATACATTAATCATGAAAAGATAAAAATACCCCTAATCTGAAATATGGGGGTGACATTAGAAGAAGTAGCTGCTAAAGTTTGCTTCACAGAACGCCATGATATTGCGGCACCACCACAAGTAAAAATGTATCCACTTTAAGATCTTTCTTTGTGTGTGTCAGATAGATAACCAACATCAGCATAACCCACAACTTGTTATTCTAAATTTTTTGAGTAAAACAAGCCTATGTCGGTTGTTCCGCGAAGATAACGCAATATATGTTTAATACCATTCCAATGACGTTTTGTTGGTTGTGTTTGATAATAAATGAAAAAAATTAAAACTAGGTTTATACGAAACCCTTTCTTTGGTTTACAAACAAGAAAAAGAAGTACAATTAATCATATACGAGGATGTTAAGTACAAAAATTTGATTCTGGGGAAATATTGCTATAGGAGTCTGATCTGCGGTCGATCACTTTGTCCCTTGGACCACACGATGACGAAGGAGTGCTGTAGAAGACAAAAAAAGAAGCTTTAAAGACTGCAGGAGGAGTTGAACTCTCGTTGCCAAAGTAGCCAATCAACACTCTCTGGATATACTCTCTTTTCTTGAAGAATCTTCGACCCTTCGACCTTTGTCCGTGACTCCTGAATTCTCTCCACCTTGGATTCGACCTCGAAAAATCTTCGACCTCTGACCTCCGTGGTCGGAGGTCTCTATTTATAGACTGTGGTCGTAATCGGCATAGAAACCGAACAGCGGAGAGAGCTGCACCTTTTACGCGGTGGTTATAATAACTGCTACCCACGTATGAATGAACTCCTGAATCAGCGTGTGATACGTGTCCTATTATGAGATAATACGTATAATCGCTTATCAAAGATCACGGCATGCAAGCCACGTAAGTAACTGCCCCTCGTGTAGAGATGGTTGGCATAGAAGCCAAATAACTGTCTCGTTGGCGTAAAAGCCAAATAGCTGTCATGTTGGCGTAGAAGCCAAATTTCGCGTAAAGCTTGATGCTTTGCAAATATAGCCTGAGTTGGCGTATTTCAAGAAGATAGTATACGGCATACTCCTATAGCTAAAAATAGCTTGGTTGGCGTATTTTAAGGAGATAGCGTACGGCGTGCTCCAATAGCTGAAAATAGCCTGATTGGCGTAATGTGCGGGGATGGTGATGTGGACGTATTAGCCCTAATTGTAGCTCAGTAGAACCAAATCTCCTGCATTAAATGCAGAGATCTACCCCCATCTCGCGCATTAATTGCAGAGACGTACCTCGAGTTTTGTACGAAGAACAGCTTTTGACGTGGCGGTTGATTTCGTCTCATCCTGAGCGTAAAGCTCATGTCTGCCTGTGTAGAATAGGCAGCGTATTACTCGAATGCGTAAACGACGTCTTATATCAAGGGTTATGTCACTAGACGACAGTCTGGAGTTTTGTGCAGAATCATCATTACAGTCATCCTCTCGATCCCCGTGCAGTACTCTTTGTCAGGAGTCAGGTTCACTGCTTCCACTGTCACTACCACATTTTCTAGGAAAGGGTATTTTGGTAATTTCCTATTTAAATAAATATTGTACATGGTAAATAATTATTTGTTGTATTATTTAATTGTTGTTAGTTATTATTTAATTATTTTAGACTTATTTTAGTGGACCCAACTAGTTTAGTTTGGACCCATGGACCAACATGAATTAATTAGTTAGACTTGGCCCATTTAGAAAGCCCATAGTTAAGGAGATGGATTAAATTAATTAAATGATTAGACTAGAAGCTTCCTTCCTTAATTATTTCTTCATGAGAGGCCCCAAGGGGTACATTGGACATTTTACAATTGCTTGGGGGAGGGGCTATGGCCGGCCTATTAAAGAGGGGGGGGAAATTTCTCTCTCCTCTCATCTCATTCCAAATCTAGATCTAGAATTCTCCCACTACCAAATTCCCTCCATTCCCAATCCAATTCCCTACCAAATTCATTCCAAATTCTTCCCAATTCACCATTAGAGAAGAAGAAAACAAGAATCTAGAAGAAGGAAGCAAGGATCTACAAAGAGGAGCAAGGATCTACAATTTGGAAGCAAGTTCATCTCAATTGGAGGTTTCATTGAGAATCCATCTCCCAATAGGTATAATTCAGATTTTCCCATTTAAATAGCTTCTAAATCTGAGATTTAATCATATAAAATCAACCTATATGTATGTACTACCCATAGGACTTTGTTTTCTTTCCAGTACTTCCTTATTGTCTATACATTTCTTGTATCTATTTATGCATCTTGTTTATCCACAGCTACTTACTGTTACATAGTTTTTATCATTATTTGAGAACTGCTGTTAGGGTTGTACTCTGCTCCTTTCCTGACTGGATATATTTTTCCAGATGACACTGAGGAGTACCCTACCTATTATGGACCCCAGGATGTTGTGGGTTTAGATTCTGAGACCCTGGCTCAAGAGGGACTTATCCCAACTGAGACAGTTGACCCTGGAGTTGTAGCTTTATAGTTTTGTAGTATTCTTTTGTACTGGATTTGTCTCCAGCATATTTCTGTATTTTTCTTCAGACTCATTGATGTATTATTTTAGACTCATGAGTTGTATTGTGACTATTCTATTCTTATCTGATTCGTGTTCATTCTATCTTAGTTCTGTGATTGAGTACACTATCTTTTGGTGGTTCATTATATTAGATAGACTTTCTAGACAGCGTTCTACCGCCGATTCTGCGGCGTAGGCTGGGCGTTGTTTTCGACTAGTACCCTTACCCCGGGTGCGGGTCGTGACACATTTTTGGTGGTGGCCCATGCAGGTCTAGCTTCACAAGTATGTGATGTCGTGGTAGTGCGACAACTTAGTTGTACTACTGTGAGCCTGCGATAGGATATAGGATATAGGCTGAGATACTCAATCACATCTAGGAAAAATTTTTTGATTCAACTATTCTCCTTTGACATTGATACTTGATCTCTTAAACTGTCCTTTCCTTGAATATCTTACATCTTGTGCCATATTGATTCTTTCTTTCGCTTTGTCTCAGGATGCCGCCTAAGACTAGATCACAGCAGGGGAGAGCAGTTTCTGAGAGGTCTGCGACATCCCGAGGGCCTGCACCAGTCACTTCTCCGGTGATTGGAGTGTCAGCTGCTTTCGGAGGTCCACCACCCACTCAGAGGACTGTGCCAGCTGTATCTGAGGGGCTTCCACCTCCACCTCCTGTGCCAGTAGAGGCGTCACAGATGTTTACTCTGTTTCGTGAGATGCTCGAGGCACAGAGGGCTCAGTCGGAGGCACATCAGAGGCAGACCGACGTTCTACGGCAGGGCATCGAGAGTGCTCATCAGCTTGCTCGTGCTGTAGTTGAGAGAGGAGTTCCGGTCCAGCAGCAGGTTGTTCCTCAGGTTGCTCAGCTTCGGCCAGGCAACATTCAGGACTTCAAGAAACTGGAGCCTAGGGTTTTCAAAGGGACGGAAGGCACAGATGAGACCACCTGCAGCACAACCGAGGGGACCGCTTCCGACACAGCAGCAGCGTTTTGTCCAGCATCAGCAGCAGGGAGGTGCTCGGCAGGGACGAGCGTTTGCTATGACAGTCGAAGAGGAGGAACCCACCGGAGATGTCATCGCAGGTTCTATTCTTTTTGATTCCATTCCAGCTTTAGTGGTGCTTCCCATAGTTTTGTATCTGTTTCTTTTGCTCTAAAGCATGGTTTGGTAGCTGAGTCTTTGCTTAGGACTTGCAAGATCATGACCGGGGGAGGCATTATCCTGGTTAATGATATTTGCAAGGATCGGAGAGTTACTCTGGGAGGCCGGGAGTTGAGTGCGTGTCTACTTGTAATGCCACTTCCGAGCTACGACATTGTACTCGGGATGGATTGGTTGAGTAGGCACCGTGCTAGCATAGATTGTAGAGGAGGTAGAGTTTTATTTGGTCCGCCAGGAGAGCCAGAGTTCGAGTTTGCTAGAGGAGCTGCAGAGCAGGAAGAAGGCATTATTTGTGGAGCTATGGTGGAAGACAAGGAGTTGCCACATCCGTTGATAGCAGAATTTTTGGATGTGTTTCCTGAAGAATTGCCAGGATTGCCGCCAGATCAAGATGTTGAATTTTCTATAGACTTGGTGCCAGGTGCAGAACCAATTTCGCAGCATGTCTATAGAGTAAACAACAGCGAGCTGGTCGAGTTGAAGAAGCAGGTGGACGAATTGCAGGATAAGGGGTTTATCAGATCGAGTTCTTCACCATGGGGAGCCCCGGTATTGTTTGTACCAAAGAAGGATGGATCGGTGCGTATGTGCATTGATTACAGGGCTTTGAATAATCTCACTATCAAGAATAAGTATCCTTTGCCACGGATTGATGATCTGTTTGATCAGTTGAGTGGTGCGAAGGTGTTTTCTAAGATAGATTTGAGATCAGGCTACTATCAGGTGAAGGTGAAGCCGGAGGACATACCGAAGACTGCTTTTAGAACTCGGTATGGTCAGTTCGAGTTTATGGTGATGCCGTTTGGTTTGACTAATGCACCGGCGGTATTTATGAACTTGATGAACAAGGTGTTCCACCAGTACCTTGACAAGTTCGTGGTGGTGTTCATCGACGACATACTCATATACTCGAGGACACCGGAGGAGCATGAGGAGCATTTGAGGATTGTGTTGGATGTGCTGAGGAAGGAGAAGCTGTATGGAAAGTTGTCCAAATGTGAGTTTTTCTTGGACAAGGTGGAATTCTTGGGGCATGTTGTGACTGGTGATGGTATTTCAGTGGATCCGAAGAAGATTTCAGCAGTAGAATCTTGGAAGACTCCGAGTTCGGTAGCAGAGATCAGGAGTTTCTTGGGATTGGCAGGCTACTACAGAAAGTTTGTGCAAGATTTTTCAAGGATTGCCGAGCCGATGACCAGACTCACAAGGAATGATGTGGAGTTTGTTTGGACGGAAGATTGCCAGGCCACTTTTGAGGAGTTGAAGAAGAGGTTGACGTCTGCTCCTATTTTGACATTGCCATCAGGGTCCGGAGGTTTCACTATTTATAGTGATGCATCGGAAAAGGGTTTAGGTTGTATTCTTCAGCAGCATGGGAAAGTGATTGCCTATGCATCCAGGCAATTGCGTCCTCATGAAAAGAACTATCCTACCCATGATTTGGAGTTGGCAGCTGTCATATTCGCCCTGAAGTTGTGGAAACATTATTTGTACGGAGAGCGTGTGGAGATCTTCACAGACCACAAAAGCTTGAAGTACGTTTTCACGCAGAAGGAGTTGAACATGAGGCAGCGTCGGTGGTTGGAACTGATGAAGGATTTTGATATCTCTTTGCAATATCATCCTGGGAAGGCCAATGTAGTTGCCGATGCTTTGAGCAGGTATCCGATAGCTATGTTCTTGACGCAGGATCGATATTTGTTGGAGGACTTGGAGAGCTTGGGCATTGAGGTGATTGTTCCGGGTGGTGCTATGCAGATGTGGGGATTGCAGATACATTCAGATTTGATGGATAGGATCAAGGCAGCACAGTATGATGACGTATCTTTGAGGAGTATCAGAGCTCAGGTGAGAGCAGGATTGGAGGATGATTTCACTATTGCAGAGGATGGATCTTTGAGGCATGGAGTTAGATTGTGTGTGCCTAGTGGGGAGTTGCGAGAGGAGATATTGCAGGAAGCGCATCGCTCTCAGTATTCCATACATCCAGGTGCTAACAAGATGTATCGGGATATGCGAGAGAGTGTGTGGTGGTATGGCATGAAGAGGGAAGTGGCACAGTTTGTATCCAGATGCTTAGTGTGCCAGCAGGTGAAAGCCGAGAGGCAGAGGCCAGGAGGTTTACTTCAGCCATTACCCATTCCAGAGTGGAAGTGGGAACACATTACTATGGATTTTGTGTCCGGACTACCACGATCTCCAGGAGGGAAAGACGCAATTTGGGTCATTGTTGATAGATTGACCAAGTCGGCCCACTTTTTGCCTTTTAAGGTGGGTTTGTCTACGGAGAAGCAGGCAGAGATGTATGTGAGGCAGATCGTTAGGATACATGGAGTTCCCGTCAGCATAGTCTCAGATCGGGATAGTCGTTTCACTTCTCATTTCTGGAGGAGTTTGCAGGAGAGTTTGGGCACTCAGCTCAAGTTCAGTACTGCATATCATCCCCAGACAGATGGGCAGTCAGAGAGGACTATTCAGACTCTCGAGGATATGTTGCGCACTTGTGTACTAGATTTCGGGGGTTCTTGGGAGGACCATCTCCATTTGGTAGAGTTTGCTTACAACAACAGTTACCAGGCCAGTATAGAGATGTCACCTTTTGAAGCTCTATATGGTCGGAGGTGTCGTACTCCTTTGTCTTGGGACGATGTTGGAGAGAGAGTTTTGCTTGGGCCAGAGATGGTTGTGGATGCAGCAGAGAAGGTTCAGTTGATCAGAGACAGACTTCGAGTGGCACAGGACAGACAACGGCATTGGGCCGATAGCCATCGGAGACCCTTGGAGTTTGAGGTATAGTTTAGATTTTATTTTGTGTGCTTGTTCTTGGTTGTTTGTTATAGATAAGTTCTTAAGGTGGTGTTTTGTTCTAGGTGGGTGGTTTGGTGTTTCTGAGGATTTCTCCGACACGAGGCACGATTCGCTTCGGTGGAGGCGGAAAGCTTAGTCCGCGATTCATTGGATCTTTCACTATTCTAGAGAGGGTCGGTGCAGTTGCTTATAGACTAGACTTGCCACCTGCATTGGAGGGAGTGCACAACATGTTTCATGTGTCGCAGTTGAGACGATACGTGGCAGATCCTAGTCATGTATTGGATCACTCAGAGATAGAGGTGGGCCCTACTCTTAGCTATCCAGAGCAGCCAGTTGGAATTCTGGATCGGAGAGAGAAGGTGCTGAGGAACCAGACTATTCCTTTGGTGCGCGTCGCATGGAGGCATCACTCTCCGGGGGAGTCTACCTGGGAGAGAGAGGATGACATGCGAGAGCGTTATCCATATTTGTTTGTACCTTGAGGTATGTTATTTCTAGTTATGTTCTGTTCATTGTTATGTTCTGTTCATTAGTTAGTTGTGATTCTTTAGTTCTGTTCTGTGATTTTCTGGGGGTAGTTTTCGTCTTTGAATTTCGAGAACGAAATTATTTTAAGGAGGGTAGACTTGTCACTACCACATTTTCTAGGAAAGGGTATTTTGGTAATTTCCTATTTAAATAAATATTGTGCATGATAAATAATTATTTGTTGTATTATTTAATTATTGTTAGTTATTATTTAATTATTTTAGACTTATTTTAGTGGACCCAACTAGTTTAGTTTGGACCCATGGACCAACATGAATTAATTAGTTAGACTTGGCCCATTTAGAAAGCCCATAGTTAAGGAGATGGATTAAATTAATTAAATGATTAGACTAGAAGCTTCCTTCCTTAATTATTTCTTCATGAGAGGCCACAAGGGGTACATTGGACATTTTACAATTGCTTGGGGGAGGGGCTATGGCCGGCCTATTAAAGAGGGGGGGAAATTTCTCTCTCCTCTCATCTCATTCCAAATCTAGATCTAGAATTCTCCCACTACCAAATTCCCTCCATTCCCAATCCAATTTCCTACCAAATTCATTCCAAATTCTTCCCAATTCACCATTAAAGAAAAAGAAAACAAGGATCTAGAAGAAGGAAGCAAGGATCTATAAAGAGGAGCAAGGATCTACAATTTGGAAGCAAGTTCATCTCAATTGGAGGTTTCATTGGGAATCCATCTCCCAATAGGTATAATTCAGATTTTCCCATTTAAATAGCTTCTAAATCTGAGATTTAATCATGTAAAATCAACCTATATGTATGTACTACCCATAGGACTTTGTTTTGTGTTCATAGGAGACCCATGGAGAAAGTTATGGTGCTTTTTGTGTCAATTTTGTTGGAATTCCGAATTTATATTTTGTTGTGTGTGTCAATTGATCCTATAGATCAATTGAACATGAGATTTGTATTTGAGACTAGTGTCATGTCCATATTGGAATACTTGTGGTTCGTATCCCAACTATTTGGTGATACGTGTCATTTGGGGGTTTTCCTCTGACACGGGGCTTTGAACATGTCGTATTTTGACACGGACACATAGATCTACTTTTGACGCTTTGATTTGTTCATAAATATTATTTATGATTTGTTTGTGTCCTTCGGGGTGCATTTGATTGTGTGTTGGACTCGTGTCGCATGCGTATCCTAGATCTAGTGGGATACGGTGAGATACTCTCCAATTGTGTGTATTTTTGCATAGATCTAATTAATTGTGGTTCAATTCTTCATTTATAATTAGTATATATATATGGATATTAAATATTTATTTTGAGTATTTATTATAGTAATTATTGTAGCATAGATCTATATTTTGGGTGTGCTAATATAATGTACAATATAATATGTAGCTTTCTTGCATGCAAATATATATGTTACTACTTGTTAAATAATATAATTTATACATAAAATATTTTATAAAATATATTTGTATGTTTAATTGTGTAATTATATTATTTATAATTATTATGTAATTATTTGGATATTAATGTAAATATTTTAGGTGTGCTTCTAGCCATGTAAATTATATGTTCTTTGTTAAATATTTGAAGGTATAAGTTTATGGGTATATTAATATATATATGTACATTTTTGTATTAATGGTTTATATATATATATATATATATATATATACTGTTTTATATATTCTGTTTATATATATATATATATATTGTTTATATATTCTATTTTTATATATATAATTATATATATACAACTTGTTTTAGTGACAGTGAATTAATGACAGTAAAAAACTGTCATTAATTAGCCGACTAATAGCAGCCGCTGTAGCCTTCGGACAATTAATGACAAACCTGTCATTAATTGCAGCAGCGGAAAACAGCAGCTTTTCTGCGACGCTTTTCTGCGACAGTTTAACTGTCAGCGAAAACCAAAGCAGTGGCAGTTTATTATTTGGGTTTCGGTGACAGTCCTTCGGTGACAGTCCCGACTGTCACTATTTAAACTGTTTTGATTTAATCCTATTTTATTCACTGTTTTTCAATGACGCTTTGACAGATTTAATGTATATATTATATATTATAATTATATATATATATATGTATATATATATGTGTTTTGTGAGGAATAATAATTGTAATAATATATTATGTTATTTATATAAATGTTGGGTTGTATATATATTATTTTAGGGTATATATTAATTATATTATTAGTATACTTTGTGTGAGTTCTTTTTGAATCTAATTTGATTCCTAAATTATTGTAGTTTATCTCTATATTATTTTATAGATGTCTTGTGAGGTTGACTTTGGGTTTGACCATGTTTGACTTTAGTGAACTTTAGAGTTGACCATAGTTGACTTTTGACTTAGAATTGACTTATTGACCTAGAAATTGCCTAGTTTGACTTGTTCTCTTTCCGGGACCTTGTATTAATGTGGTATTCCATATCTAGGTCTTCGAGGCACCGAGTCAGACATTTGTGAGACTGTTCATTGGACTTCAGGCGAGTACATTCTCTGATAGTTTCTCATTTATGATATCCTCTATGTTCGTTGTATCTAGTGTAGATATACATGTTCTTTTGACACTATGGTTACACGGATTGGTATATCCGGATCTCGTCATGAGATGTTATTCCTTAGTATATGGTGTATATGGTGCAAGTATTGTTTCATTGGTTATCTTATACATGTACAGACACCGATTCTCGGGAGACTAGCTATCTTCTTGGGGAATCTAGTGCCATAACGTACCGTGGTTGGATCTATTATACCAGTCGGGGTGGGGAGTATTTTAGTGTAAATATGTGATCATACCCTCCTTGTGCATGTCTTGTTCCTTGTGAGTGTTGATCATACACCGCACGTATAATCAGCCAGGCCATTATACTCTTGTGCAAGTTCCTAAGCCGATCACATGTTAAAGCTAGTACTCACACACTTAGTCATTAGTATTCTTGTTCTATCAGCGTATTGTTCATTATTGTATTTCTTTCCAGTACTTCCTTATTGTCTATACATTTCTTGTATCTATTTATGCATCTTGTTTATCCACAGCTACTTACTGTTACATAGTTTTTATCATTATTTGAGAACTGCTGTTAGGGTTGTACTCTGCTCCTTTCCTGACTGGATATATTTTTCCAGATGACACTGAGGAGTACCCTACCTATTATGGACCCCAGGATGTTGTGGGTTTAGATTCTGAGACCCTGGCTCAAGAGGGACTTATCCCAACTGAGACAGTTGACCCTGGAGTTGTAGCTTTATAGTTTTGTAGTATTCTTTTGTACTGGATTTGTCTCCAGCATATTTCTGTATTTTTCTTCAGACTCATTGATGTATTATTTTAGACTCATGAGTTGTATTGTGACTATTCTATTCTTATCTGATTCGTGTTCATTCTATCTTAGTTCTGTGATTGAGTACACTATCTTTTGGTGGTTCATTATATTAGATAGACTTTCTAGACAGCGTTCTACCGCCGATTCTGCGGCGTAGGCTGGGCGTTGTTTCCGACTAGTACCCTTACCCCGGGTGCGGGTCATGACATCCACTGACAGGTTCATTCGAGGAATACGAAGAGTTCCTCATACAACTTTTCGCTGCATTAAAAGCAGATAGGTTTTACGCCAAAGTGGCGATGTAGTAACCTTTTTACGCTGAAGCAGTCTAAAAATACTGCATTACACGGGTTGTTCTGGAGCTATGTTTTACGCTGAATAGCATTGAAGCTCTGATGTACGCCAATGGCTCTGAAGTCATATTTTATGCCACCCAGTGCTGGAGCTCTATTTTACGCGGGCTTCCTGCATGTTGAGGGTTTACGCGTATACTTCCTCAGCGTATTTTTTATGCTTCTACAAGACCCCCTTCAAAGTTTTCAAATTTCTCGAAATTTGAAATACTTTGAATGAAGCATGAAACGGTCAAGTTTAACTCGTTTCGTGAGGCTGATTTTTCGGCAAATTTTTAGGAGTTTGTTGGGATTTGGTGTGTTCCCCTCTGCCTATATAAAGGCGAATGAGTTAACCTATTTTCCTACACTTCCTTCACCACAAAGAGAGAGATGGTTGCCGAGCTTCGTCGGTTTGGCTTGAGGAAGAAGAAGATCATATTCTTCCAGCATGTAAGGAGCCGTAAAAAGAGGCATCTTCGAGGAAATGTCCTCTGCAACAATGGATCATAAAAGGATATCATAGCTTCCTTTGCTCGGGATGATCAGCAATTTTATATGGCGATTCGTCCAGGGGAGAGGAAAGGTCTCATTTGGCCACACAGCTTGCTAGCTGTATTTTCTCCCATTATGGTGCTGGACGATGGTAGGCAGTCTGGCCCTATCTTCCAGTATTGAGTTGGGTCTAAACTCCCAACACAATTTCTAGGGCATGCCTGCCATGGCGTATGGAGGGTAGGCTTGAATAATTTAGACAGGCCCAGTTCTGTATCCTCCTGCCATTAACCATTTTCTTGTTCATAGGTCCAAGAAGCCGATAAAGTGCCGTAGAAGACGAAAAAAGATCTGCACCAATATGATAACCTGGTACAGCAGATTCTTGGTGTGATCTTAAATAAAAATGAGAAACCCCTTGTAGAATAGGGATTTCTATCATATGTAATCATGAAGATGAAAAATCCTTTGTAAACTGGATTTCCATCATATGTAATCATGATTTAATATAATTTATCTTCTTTTACGCATCTGATGATTTACCATATTTGTTGTGAGGAAGTCTGAATAGTGTGCAGCTTCGATATGTCTGAATAATTTTACGTCGACTCTGATAAAAGAATATCTGATTTCGTCTTGTCTTTTACGCGTAGCAGAAGATGCGTAGAAAGCTGCTTAGCATTTGAGTTAAAGATCCAAACTGTCATGCTGTTTTGGACGAGGAGTCACGTAGAATTCTGAACTGTCACTTCTTTGATACGAAGAATTCTTGTTCAGATCATCGTTTTCACGAGTGGCTTCCCAAAAAATCCTTAAGAAAGGCGAGAAATTTCTGTCGACCAAGCCATACTTGAACTTTTGGTAAAGTATTCTGACTGGACTTTGGATGAACTTCCAAATGGCCGAAGAAGAAGAGTCATCTTCAATGCTGAACTCTGTGTAATTCAGGCACTTAGAATATTTTATAGCCGAAAAGGAGTATCTTCTGCGTAAACCCTTGTAATTGGCCGTTTGTATCTTTCGAGCGTAGAATCGTAGATTTGTAGCCTCTGAGCGTAAAAAGCTTTCGAGCGTAAAATTATAGATTTGTAGCCTCTGAGCGTAAAATCGTAGGTTTGTAGCCTCTTGAGCGTAAAAGCTCATGAGCATAAAAGCATCTGAGCGTAAAACCATAGACTTATAGCTTCTGAGCCTACAACCATAGATTTGTAGCCTCTCGAGCATAAAAGCTCCTTAGCGTAAAATCATAGATCTGCTCTGCGCGTAGAATCTGGATCTATTGACTATTCGTCTTCTTCTTTTTTTAAATGATAGGCTGACATGGTCCCAAATCAAAACCGAATATTAAATATCGGATTTGGTTAGGGATTCGAAGAGTTATTCGAACTCTATAAATAGCCCAAGGTCCTGAGAGAGAAAACTTTTATCTGTCTTCACAAAACCCTTGTTTTCCAAGAACCCTTCTTCTTCGTCTCTTTCTTGAGAACATAGAATCGCCATGGCACCTAAACAAACTTCCACTGCTAAGGAAAAGAATGTCGCTTCCTCTTCCCACTCCACTGCTCAAGCACGAGAAACTCCCATTAGGCTGAACGAGCCTCGATCGGAATACAGCGCTCCTCTGTCGAGCTGTGCTCCGGACATTACAGGTAAAGACTTCGGGAAAAATCCTTCGTATACATTGTACGTGCACACGCAAGGTCATCTTTTGTGCTGAGAGCCTCTTCGAGGAGGACGATGCACAGAGATGTTTCACTGTTACGTGCACATTCCTAATGTGTCGGCGTAAAAACTCTATATTTTTGCAGTCTGGGCGTAAAAACTTAGACTGTCGAAATTTGGCATAGAACTGCAAACTTTGAATTTTATGCGCTGGATATGAATTCTGGCATAAAAAATTCAAATTTTGTCAATCTGGCGTAAAAGCTCAGACTGTTAGATTTTGGTGTCTACTGCCAACCTTGAATTTTATGCCTCGAACATAAGTTCCAGCGTAAGACTCAAATTTTTGCAGTCTTGGCATAAAAGCACAGACTGATAATCTTTTGCATAAACTGTAAGAGTATAACGTCTAGTGTAGAAACTGACTTGTTCTCTTGCATTTTGTAGTGGACTTGCAGATCCCTCCTTTGGCTGAGGTGATGGGCTCTGCTGCCGGGATGCTGAACTCAAACTATTTGGAGGACTTGTCCCATGTGACATTCCCCATTTCTGGAGCCAATTATCCTGAAGAAAGGGGAACCCTTATCTCGTCCCAGGGAGAACGCATGCTGCTGAGTATGATCAGTGGGGAGCCCCTGACATATATAGACGGGACAGAGTATAAGAAACCTGGCTTCTTGTTCGGGGATGTTATCGACAAACAATCCCAGACCAAGCCCAAGAAGGAGGATTGGGTATTTACTGATGAGGGCACGGTGATGTATCTGCCCAGGATGCCCAGGGATTATCCTATTTCTGCGTTCTTCCATGCCACCCATCCTAGGAAGATGATATGGACCCTGACTCCCGATCTTCACGGCCGACCGAAGAAAATCTTATACAACAAGAAATACGACGGGGGGGCCTATATGAGCCGTCCCTCGGGCCCTGTTATGCCCTTTAGGGGATTACTGTCGGGTAGTGTTCCGAGCGAGGATACTTTGCTGATCCAGCCGGTCCAGATATCGACTTTCTGCAATGACTTTATGGGGCAGGGAGGAATGTACCCCAGGGTCAACCCTCGGACCAGTGGATGGCTTAGCCCGGGGAATCTTCGATGGGCCAGTTTGACTGCCTGGGCCCTAAAAAACTTCCAGACGGAGCTGGAAAGTATTGGCTTGTTCGCGGCTGTGAGCGCCATAAGTATTGGGCTGCCTGTCAATCCTAACTTGTTTTTAGCCTTGATGGAGCGATACAACTCGCTCACTGGAACTTTTGCCACTCCGCTAGGTGAGTTGGGCTTAGCCCTTCATGAGATGGCAGAGATTTCAAACCTGCCGATGGGGACGCTCCTTATGAAGAGTACGTCCCTACAAACAGGGAGTTGAGGGATACAAACCCTCGGACAGTAGCAGTATATCAGGAGCTGATGTGCCACTATCTTGCCCGTGCTACTTTCTACAATGAGCCCTCTGATTTGGCTCACATCAACAAGTGGGCAACCTATCTCTTCTTCCACCAGGCTAGAAATATTAAGCCGGACAAGGTGGTAGATAGCCGAGATAGGCCCTTGAACTTCCTGAGCATGCTCAATGCTAACACGGTCGATGACCTTATTGAAGACGCAGGGGCTTCAGATCATGTTCTTGACGAGGAGATAGGGGGTTACCCTACAGACACAAAAGCCTTCAGTTATATGAGGCATTGTCGCAAGCCTCTGTCAAAGGAAGCTCAATTGGCTGGCTTCTTTTTTGTCTGGCTTCGCCGCTGGGTTGTGCCTGGCATCGCGTCTGCAGACCGCATCCATCGCAATACCTTATGGCCTGCAGTACGTTTGGTGTTCGGAGCAAGACTGGGCCTGCTTCCTGCTATGGTATGTAAAATATAAGCAGGCCTGAGGGCCCTTACTGATGGGCTGCTCGCAGATGAGACGCAGCGTAAAAGCTTTCCCAGGGTGGAATTACCATTCCTATATCTGATGGGATGGTTAATTCTTTACAACATCAGGGTGATGTTTCCCGGTCCTGCCAGCGGTTCAGGAAATAACTTCTTGTTGAATTACAAGAATTCCTCTTGGAACGTGGGGACCGTCATAGATTGTCGACGGGCGTTAAATGTTGCCCACAGCTGGAAACTCTTCTGCATCGTCCCCCTTGTACATATCAATCAACAGGGGAAGAAACTTAAGGATAAGGGCCATGGGAGGACCATTATTTCTTCTGAAGCCTTCTACTGGTTGGTCTGCATTAAACCTTCCCATTTGTTGTACAGAAGCGATGACCACTGCTACCTGGAACCTTATTTGCCCAGTCGATTCGCCAGACAGTTTGGGTACGATCAGCTGCATGTGGGAAATGCCATTACCAGCTTCAAGTCCAAAGGTGGACTTATTGATGGAGCCAGAGGATGGCGGTACTTCATCACGGGCTGTACTGGTACAACTTTTGCCGCGCCCGCGACTTCCCTCTCTATGGAGTTGTGTATCCTTCACTCATATGTGCAGTTCTATGCGTCCATAAATGGCTTCTATCGCAATTTTGATGTGCATGGAAGTTTTAGGATGCCCTCCCATAGGTCTACTACAAGGGAGGAGGTTCCGTCTGTTTCCTCGGATGAGAATGAGGACACCGCCTGGGCAGACGAGTTCTTGACGACAATACCGAGAGGCGTAATAACTCCGCCAGCAGAGCCTCTCGTTATCCCCCAGAAACGGAAGGCTTTGACCTTGAAAGAGCCTTCCCCCCGCAAGAAGAAGATTGCCCGAGGTCCAAAAAGGGCTTCCACCAGGGGGCTCCTAGGAGTGAGCCTATCGTTTTCCCTGTTGGGGATGATTCTTTAATCAGAGATCCTTCGCCTTTTAGAGAGGGAACCTCCATAATTTTGGCTGGCAGTGCTGAAGATTCTTTGCTCGAGATCGCTGCTGCTACTACTGCTTCTGGTAGTGCTACGAGATCGTCTTCGAGGCCAAGCCTATTAAGGATACCTTTATCCAGCCAAATAATGGGAGTAACCCCTACTTCGTCTATAAGTATCTCCAGCGAGATTCCACCCGATGAGCCTCGAGTGGATCTTGGTGACGATTGGGAAGACTACCCGCCAGTGTCAGTTGATGCACCCTCTTCTCCAGGTATGATAGCTTGTCTAGCATTATTACGAGATGATTTAGCTATTCAGGCTGCGGACGTGACATATATACCATCGGCCATGGGTAAATGTTGTCTTTACGCCTTTTTTAGGAAAATTAACATCAAATTGATATTAACTTTCTCTTGTCTTCTTCAGGTGAAGACATCTCGGGGGAGGGTGGAGTTGACGCAACCTTTGACCTTATTGTGGATCTTACCGATGAAACGGTGGTGTTTGATACCGAAGGGGCATGCTTTGAAGCTGCTGCTCCTTCGTCTGCAATGTTTTCGGGTGTCGTCTCGCCAATAGCAGTTCAGATATCTTCAGAGGATGATGAGCCCATCGTTGCGACTGTGCCTCCTTCGTTGAGTACGCCAGCAACTTCAATCATTGCTGGTGTTCATTCTTTTATAGCACCATCTGTAGAGACAACAACCGTGGCAACATCCTCCGAGGTCATCCGTGGAAGGAGATTTCCCGGTATCGCAGCTACTCCTAGCGTACACCCGGTCTTCGATATGCTTATTAAAAATTATACCAGCCTATTCTACTGCAGTTTGAAGGAGTTGATTTCCATGGTGTTGGAGAAGAACTTAAGCTTTGATAATCTGCTGACGTCCTCCCATCTTACGATAGCTCCGATCAGAGGTTTCAATGACGCTGGATGAGCTGATGCGCTGGAGCAAATAGTTAATGGTTTAGAACAACCCATTAACGAATATTTGCAACTATCTTGAGGCAACGTCGATGATATGATTCAGGCCGAGTACGACTCCTTGACTGCGAAGCTTGCTGAACAGATAGAATGCTTAAATAAATCCATCCAGACACAGCAGCAGGAGATGGATACAGAACAGGCCATCTTGGAGGAGGTTATTCCTCTTCTAACGAAGTGCGAGGCTGAACATGCAGGAAATGAAGCGACGGTCCGTAAATTGGAAGCTAAACTTTCTCAGGCAAAGGAGTGGGTTCTCCAGTCATCGGCAGGTCTAGATGTGTTGAAGGGCCGAATGGATACAGCTCAGCGGAACTTGGCACATGTGGGTGTCATTCGTGCCAATTATATACATGCTCGGTCCGAACTATCCCTCCTGAGTGATGATGAGGCACGACTGGAACGGGCTCGCGCTAACATCTTAGACTCCAGGAATTAGAGGATGGCCTCCTTGGCGTAGCAGATTCGTGATTTGACTGCTCCTCCCCAATGATGTACTTTTTGCTTTTCTATGTAATTTGCTCTTTCCCGGAGATAATAAAGAGACTTTATCTGACTTTGTGGACCCATCATTTTTGAATATAAATGATAGGCTAGGGTAAAAGTGATATCAGAGGTAATATGGACGTGATACACTTTTGGTAAGCTTCAGCTGGATATATCTATTCAGAGGTTATATGGACATGATAGAATATGCTCCAACCAAATTTGTATACAAAACACTATCAGAGGTAATATGGACGTGATAGCTTTTGAAGTTCCAAATTAGTTGAACATATCTATTCAGAGGTCATAATAACATGATAGAATATGATCCAACTAAATTTGTGTATTATCGTTAGAATGAGATCTTCACCATACTCCTTTGAGCAAGGGAGATTAAGCGTAGTACCTCTTCAGGAATTTGCCGTTGATAGGAGCCATTATCAGATCTCCATTAGGCTTGGCTAATCTGTAAGCGCCATTTGAAAATGTCGTTTTAATCACATAAGGGCCCTCCCATTTGGGCTAGAATTTACCCTTGCTTTTGTGTGTAATGATCATTGGCCTCTTCACAGCTAGAACTAGCTCGCCAACTTTGAACACTCTCTCCTTCACTTTTCGATTAAAAGCTCTGAAAATGCATGCCTAGTAGAACGCAATACGCTGTTAAGCTTGAAGGTATTTCTCGTCTAATCCTTCTAGCTCTTGAAGTCGTAGTCGATCATTATTTTCTTAAGTCAACTCGTTAGCCACTGCTATTCTGAGTGATGGAATTTGGATTTCAATGGAGAGAACTGCTTCACACCCGTAGACTAATGAGAATGGGGTACAACCCGTCGGTGCTCGTACCGTTGTGCGGTATGCCCAGAGACATTCCCCCAGCTTCTCATTCCAATCTCTTTTGTTCGAAGAGACGAACTTTTTTAAGATTTTGATAATGGTTTTGTTGATGGCTTTCGCCAAATCATTGGCAGCCGGATTGTATGTCGTAGAGGCCATATTTTGTATCCGATTCTTATCGCAAAATTGGTGAAATGCTTGGCTGATGAATTGAGGCCCATTATCATGAATTATCCTTCGGGGTATCCCAAAATGATAAATGACATGGTGCTTGATAAAGCTGATCACATTGGATGTCTTCACCTCAGCAAGGGGGATTGCCTCCGCCCATTTGGAGAAGTAGTCCGTGATAGCCAATATGAACCGATGTCCTCTAGAAGAAGACGGGTGAATAGGCCCAATGATATCCATACCCCATGCTTCGAAAGGCCATGATGCAATCGTAGGATGTAAATGCTCAGGAGGCTGATGTATAAAATCTGTATAATTTTGGCAGATTTTGCATTGTCTTGTATATTTTACGGCATCTGCAATCATAGTAGGCCAGTAGTAGCCCATCCTCCTGATATGATCATGTAACTTGGGACCGGATTGATGTGCTCCATATACACCGTCGTGAGCTTCACGAATAACCCGCTTTGCATCATCATCGGAAAGACATCGTAGCAGTAGTCCATCGTATGTTCAGAGATATAGATATTATGAAGAAGCATCAAAATAGAAGCGTAATGATCGTTTTTTGATAGACACTGCTTCTTTAGGATCCTCTGGTAAGATTCTGTATGACACGAAGTCTATAAAGGGACTTCTTCAGTCTCTCTTAGGAGGAACGTGTTCACAGCGTAGCTATATTCTATGTGAAAATTATTTTTTACACAGAATAAATCTTTGTTAAGAAGGATCACCGAATTCTGTCTTCTTATAGGAATAGCTATATCTGCAGCTAGGCTGGCCAGAGCGTCAGCTTCCAAATTTTGAGATCGGGGTACGTGCTCTGGGAAGAATCCTTTGAAAGACATGGCGATCTCGATCGTTGTTTGGTGATAAGGAATGAGGTATGGATTGCGGACTTCATATATTTCTCTGACCTGATTTACGATCAACTGAGAATCACCAAAAGCTTCCAGGTATTCAACATCCAATTCTTTAGCGACTTGAAGCCCGATTAGGATAGCGTTATACTCTGCCACATTATTAGAGTAGGGTTCGCTAAGAGAATATGCTCGATAGATGACGAGTTTATCAGGAGTCACCAGGACAATTCCTACTTCTGAAACCACGTTTCCCCTGGGACCAGTCCTGGAGGCACCATCGAAGAATAGCTGCCATGTATCACTTTTCATTGCGGAATTATATTCTGCAACTTCGTCGGGAATGTTCTCATATAGTTTGGAGGTTTTCGGAATTGGATGAGCAGCTAAGAAATCAGCCAAGGCCTGACCTTTTATGGACTTCTGAGGGACATACACCATATCATACGGTGTCAATAACATCGCCCAAGTCACGAGTCGGGAGTTGAGAACACTCGGCTTGTTCATCAATACTCGAAGAGGATTGATCCTGAAGATTATATGAATAGTTTGGCCTATGACATAATGTCGCATCTTCTGAATGGCGAACATTAGGGCCAAGCATTCTTTTTCTACTAGATTGTACCGGTGTTCAGCTTTGACCATCATCCTACTTAAATAGTAGATAGCCTGTTCATGACCCTCATTGTTCTTTTGTGCGAGGAGATCTCCCAAAGAATGATCCATTGCTCGAACATACAACAAAAATTGTCTTCCTATGACAGGAGGCACCACAATTGGAGGATTAGTGAGGTAGCATTTGATATCATTAAACGCTTGTTGACAGGCTTTGTCCCATACGAATGACACACATTTCTTCATCAGGCGAGAAAAAGGTTGATATCTCCTAGAGAGGTTGGATATGAATCTCCTGATATAAGCCAGACGACCTTGGAATCCCCTGAGTTCCCTCAGATTACGGGGTGGTCGCATTTCTAAGATAGCTTTCACTTTATCAGGATCCACTTGAATGCCTTTAGCGGTAATGACAAATCCCAAGAATTTGCCACTGGATACACCGAGAAAGAACTTTGTAGGGTTCATTTTGAGTTAATATTGGCGCATCAACTCGAATACTCTCTTCAAGTCTCGGATGTGATTATCCTTGAGGCAACTTTTGACAACAATATCGTCTACGTAACACTCCACTGTTTTGCGTAAGTGCTCATGGAATATGTTACTCATAGCTCTTTGATATGTAGCTCCAGCATTCTTCAATCCGAAAGGCATGACCGTGTAGTAATATACCCCCAGAGGTGTCCGGAAGGCAGTATGCTTCTCATCTTCAGGATTCATCTTAATCTGATTATATCCTGAGAATCCGTCCTTGAAAGACATGCGCTCAAAACCATACGTATTATCGATCATGACGTCTGTGATGGGAAGAGGGAACTCATCTTTAGGGCAGGCCGCATATAGATCTCAAAAATTGATGCAAATACGTACTTTCCCATTTTTCTTCATAACCGGAACAACATTGGTGACCCAGTCAGGATGTTGTTCTTCCCGGATGAACCCATAGGCTATTAGCTTCTTGATTTCAGCTTTAATGGCATCCATCATATCCGGACGGAACCGGCGTTGGTGTTGCTTCACCGGTTTCGAATTGGGCCGTATGTTGAGTTTATGGGTAGCCACTTTTGGATCAAGACCTGGCATATCGTCATAATTCCATGCAAAGACCTCGATATGTTCTTTTATCAGCTGGATTATTTCTTCCCTTTCTTCTTCGGAAAGATTGTTACTGATAAATATCGACTTTAGTGAAAGTTTATCCCCAACATCGATTTGGATAACTTTATCTTTAGTGGAAGGTTCTCTCTGCTTGAACCAGAGTTCCCATTGTGTATCCATTTGCTGAGCCCAGGATTTGTAACGCCCCGTTCCGCTCAAGCGGACTGCCGTTTCAAACGGCAATAGTGCAACTGTCCCGACCCGCCTTGCCTCAACGAGAAGCAAAAAGATATCCAGACTTGTCCCTACAGGAATCCCGGATTAGGCTTTCAGAGGCTCGCTTGACGTATCGTTCTACCGAGGCGAATCATCGCTAAGGTGGGTGGCTACGGTGAACTTGTCTTTGCTTAGCCAGCACACATAAAATCTGGAATGTTCATGCTAGTCGCTAGGTGATTCACCCCCTGCATGCTAATAAATCTAATGCACCTAGCTAAGGGAATAATCCCAACTTGTATTGCTTATGCTAGAACATGGAAATGAAATACTACTTTTATATATGTTCAGACCCTCGCATGCTACCCTAGAATGTGTTGCTCGGGAGAGTCCCCTAACGATCTCACTCCTCGGCTTACCTTCGGGCCCGAGCTAACGTGAATGTTGTATTTATACAAATGCATGCTTGTCTGCTTGAATGTTGCCTTGTTTTTATCCAAACCCCGGAAGACTACTAAGTAGTCGTTCCGTGCCTGATTGATCTTGGCAAGTTATTCACTGTACAGAAATCAAGATCCAAGTATCTCGTGTACTCATGTACTCGTATTCCAGTGCACTCGTGTTATCGTGTTCATGTGCACTCGTGTTCTCGTGTTCTTGTGTATCTCGTGATAATTGAAAGACCCAAAAGAAAGTGCATGTCGCGGACAACTCGGAAACGAGGTATAGTTCCACGGACGGTCACCGGGGCACTGGGGCCGATCCGATCCGGATGGATCTTCACGTGTGGTCCCTCGTGTTCGGGCGAGTGGTTTGTAGCGCATCGTGTCCTTTCGTTGCATTCCACTTTCCCGGGACCACATCACGTGTGTAGTCCATCGTGTACGGGCGAGATGGTTTGTAGCACATCGTGTACTTTTGTTGCATTCCATCTTGGCCTTGGACTACTTCATGTGCAATCCTTCGTGTACGGGCGAGATAGTTCGTAGCGCATCGTGTGCTCTCGTTACGTTCCACTCTCATTTGGGATTAGTCCTTTATGGCTATGCCAGTGACTCATGTTCATATAGATAAGTCATCCTCGCTTAGCGGCTATCCGCGTGCGAGTTATTGCATCGCATCGAAGAACAACTGAGCACACCAAATATTGTCCCATCCGATGACCCTCGTGTTTGCATATGCTATGCCCCTGAATGTTTATACTGCTCGTGCTTGAATTAATAATGTTTGCCTCAATGTTTGCCTTGGACAGGGAAGGAGATGGTAAGTTGGTAAGTCTCGCCGTGTTTCCTCTCATGTTGCACGGCGCACTGCCCGACACGAGTTAGGCTATTCAATGTTTGCATAAAACTGATCCTAAGGCAACTAGAAAGACAACTTAATAGTTGGTGCACGAAACTTATATTACGTGTTTGGATTTGTCGAGCGGGCGAGTAGCTTCCCCACCAGTGCATTCAATGTACTAATAATCCACCAGTTTGTATGCAGGGTGCGGGAGAACCTTGTTCGGTGTAGATGCCTCCTTCGTACGTGCTAAGGCCAGGAGTTTCCTCTGAAGCCTTGCAACGGTGCATCCAGAACAGAAGCACATATACAAGACATAATGTTGGAACATAGCCCGAACTCGCCTGAACATCGCCTATACAATCATTCTACAGTTGTAGCCACTTGGCACGCTTTTACTGTTTCAGAGAGAGAGGCTTGAGCGACTTGTAATCTCGGCTATACGCCGCCTGTAACACATGTTCATATCAATAAAAGAGTTTGCTTTACTTTAACTTGTGTTTCAATGCTTCCGCTATATTGTCAACTCAGTGAACTTGTTACCGATCGCCTATGCGTTCATGACTCTGCTGCACTCGGACAATCCATGCGACTCTGTGGCTTATTACTCTTACCGCCAGCCAATGAACCACGGCCTTGCACAGGCGTGGATCACGCTCGTGCGGCATCACGCCCGGATGGGTTAAAGCGATCGTCCCGCGGGAGCGCTGGCGAGGGCGATTCCCGCCTAGCGGGGACGGCCGATTAGCCTACGGGAGATTGGGGCGTGACATAATGGTATCAGAGCAGAATCGATCTTCTGGCCCAAATCGTTGCTTTGACTCTGAGTTATATCGATATGGTATTGCAATAGAGCGTTCCATACAATAAATCCATAGATATTCTCAAAGTGCAAATGTTTTCTGAACTTGAATTGCTTGGACTGTTTCGATTGAGTACGGCGAGGGACGGCACTATCGCTACTCGGATTATTGAGAAGTTTATCCTTGAAGTTTCGAGGATAAAACTTTTTGTTGGTTGGTAAGTATGTAACACCCCACTCCGCGTCGGCGTTATGTATCAAGGTGAGTGGGCAGAACTTCGTTCTCTGATTCTTGCACGCCTTAATAATAACCTAAGTTTTTGCTTGCAATATTTTCATAAGAGAATGATAGAACCTGCCTTGCATGTTAATGAACGAACTTACCTAGCTTGTCTTTGAAATGATAAGTGTTCTAAACGAGAATCCTGAATCGCTTGCTTAGAGTGCATGAACATGTTCACTATCGTCTATGCTTCGAGAGAACCATACTGTGCCTGAACGTGTTCTAGGGATAAGTTAAATTATTCCGCAACAACGATTGTATTCTGATGGTTTGTCTCGTCTGCATACTAGAGTTTATTTGATAGTGTTCCATGCATTCGCATGCGGTCGGACAATGGCTATTGGTGTAAAGCTGAGCTGCATGTGTCACGGCTGCTACAGAGATAGTGGAAAGCAACCATGAGCCACAGCTGCCTCTAGCATCAGATAAAGAGTCATTGGTATGCTGTACAACCTGTGGTGCCCCGTTCCCCCTATTCGGGGAGCGCGGCTAAGAAATACAAGACGGTATCTTTCGATCGGGATAGATTGAATCAAGAACTCATTCTCGTTATGGATTTGTCTCTTCGGAATCGATTCCCATATTCAGTGGACCGTGCCCCAAGGATCGACTTAGCGGCAGAGTCAGGAGGGACCTCTCCGCTGCATTCTTTGTTGCCTAGTTTTCGCTGTCGCTTGTTGCTTTCGTGCCTTGAGTTGGTTTTCGGATTTGCTTGGGTTTTCTTGAACGGTTTCGATGGATTTCATTGCTTTCGTTCTTAGGACTGCACTTTAATTCCGATAAGGGGAAGAGAGGAAGAAGTACTGATCAGCTGTTCGTGTCAATACAGGTGAACCAGCTGTAGTCGTCGCTCGAGCGGACGCCTAAAGCACTTCTTTCCTTTTCCTTCCAACTACCAAAGTGAGTGGCTACCAACCCGATTAGCTAGCCCTACTTGCTAGTCTTCACATCTAAATCTCGTGTTCGTGCTTGCCCCGATCAAACGATACCAAGTAAATAACTAAAAGATATCAAGATAATAAGGGAATAGACTTAGGAAATATTGCTTGTCAAATGAAACTTATGAAAGGTTACTTATATGCTTGCTCGTTTGGAATGTTCATCATATGCATAAATATAAGTTAGAATGTATATTTCTTCTTAGAACTGTGCTATGTATAGAACTCATTTTCAATGCCATAAACTGAACAGATAGGCTATGCAAAAGTAAATCTTGCCCTGCACTGCCCTGCTCCTGATATGCCCTAATTTGCCTCGATTGCTAACTTAGTGTACTGCGTTGATCACGGACAACTTGTGCACAAGGTCTTAGTTCCTGCGGACGGTCGCTGGGGCACCGGCACCGATCCGATCCGGACGGAACTCATGATAGTCGCCTGCTATAGGACGGAATGCCTTGGGACGTCCTGATCTATGCGTCGCACGGCACTCCGTACTAAGACTAGCCCGTCCATATGGCAATGTGCCAGTGATCCCCCTTGTATATTTAAACCTGTTGCTACTAACTTGTGTCTTCTTGGCAGGGAAGGCAAGGTAAGTATTATGCAGGTGGTTCAGACGGGCAGGTAAATGTCACCGAACGGTGGCGAGTTATTTCAATGATTATATATATATATATGTCTTGCTGTAAAATGAACTAAGGCAAGATAGAAACCCACAAATATGCATGTTTTATTAAAACAACGTATTGATTGGTATAGTTGGGATAGCTTGCCTTCACCAGTACGTTTCGATGTACTGACCCTCGTTGAAACAGGTTCCCCGCGCTAAGGAGAGCCGAGCGAGGAGCAGGAGACAAACCCCCAATCCAGTCCAGCTGTAGGCACGCCTCGACCGTGCCAACCTTTGAAGCATTTTGAAGAAAAGGAAGCATTTTGAAGTTAGAAGCTAGCCACCAAGCAACCATGCAACTTCGTGGTAAAGCAGTCGTTCCGACCCAAGGTCTTATATTTTGAGTTTAGTAAGGATGTAATGTACAGGACTGCTATCTCATTTTGTGTCAACACTTTTGTAAGCCCATAGAGGCAATCCTTATGACTCAGTTCAAGGAGTTTGTAATAGATGTTCATATTATCAATAAAAAGAGAACTTTTCCATGTTTCAATATGTGTTTCAATTATCTGCGTACTCTGAATATGTGCTCGCTATGCGAAACAAAAATACTTAGCCTTGTGCGGTGCGCAACCTAGGCCCGCACGGCGGTCACGCCCTGGGGACGACTAACGATTCCACGGGATCGGGGCGTGACATGTTGGTATCAGAGCACAGATTCAAAGTTCCTTTGACTCTTAAACTGGAAAAGTTCCCTTAACGATAAATCCCTGTGCGAACTCCTGAACTCGTTAAGGCCAAAATGAGATACGTTCATGCAATAAGTCCATAATACATTATGATCCTGATATAATTTACCTTCCTTTCAAGGAACGACGCAAGCGCAACCATCAGCGCTGGCGCCAGGCGAGACAAGGACTCAGGAGAGCAGTTCCGGAACTTCAGGAAGCTCTCGGAGCCAACGGGGCATGTCTCAATCAGATTCCCTGCAGCAGGTGATACAAATGTTCACGGAGCAACGACAGAGGGATGATGCCCGCCAAGCCAAGTTCGAGAGCAACCTAGAGGCTCGGCTCTCAGTCCAACAAAAGCAGGTAGATACCCTGCAGCAGCTTGTTCAGACCCTGGCCTCCAACCATTCTGCCGCAACGACAGCTACACCAGTGGAGCAGGCAGCGCTTGAAGTTGAACTACCGCCCGCGCCAAGGACGAGGGAAGTGACTGCCTTCACCTTTGGCAACTTCAAGAAGGTCTGTAATATGCCGTTTAATGGGACTGAGGACCCGATCGTGGCCCTAGATTGGCTCGTCGAGCTTGAAGATCATTTTTCTCTCCTCGAAGTGCCGGAAGACAAGCGTGTCACCTGTGCCCAACTATTGCTTCGCCTCAACGCGCACGACTGGTGGGACGTGCATCGACGATCTCTTCAACTTGGCCATGGAGAGGAGGCGATCGCGTGGACGACTTTTCGTGCCGCGTTCGAGGAGGAGTTTATACCCCCACCTCTACGACGTCAACGGGAAAACGAGTTCGTTCAACTCCGGCAGGGCAGTATGACGATGAAGCAATACTCGGCAGAATTCAACAAACTGGCCAAATTTGCTACCGCTTATCTACCGGATGCATCGAGTCAAGCCAGACGATTCGAAGGAGGGCTACGTCCTGGCATTCACGGGCACGTAGCCGTTCCGCAGTATCAGACAATACGGGAAGTATTAAACCATGCCCTCTCCCTGGAACCGCAGTATCCTCACATTGCTGCCGGCGCTGTGCAAACTTCCAATCACAAACGCCAAGGCAATGATAGAGGAAACAACGCTACAAAGCGTCCAAATAACGGCGGTAAACAGCGTGGAGACACTAGCAAGACCTGCAACTTTTGTAGGAAGCCAGGGCATATCGAAAAAGATTGTCGCCGCAAGCTTGGGACTTGTCTCCGTTGCGGCGATCCAGGCCATCAGATTAGCAGCTGTCCGTGTCGTCCACCGCAACAATCAGACCAGACTCCGGCTCCTCAGGCAAATCGAGCGGCGCCTCAGCAAGGGCGTAATCAAGCTCAAGGCCGAGTCTACACCATGACACGGGAAGAAGCTTTAGCTTCGGATACCGTCGTGTCAGGTACCTTACTTTTCAATAATATACCTGCTCGCGTTCTATTTGATTCAGGTGCAACCCATAGCTTTATTTCTACAAACTTCACCACGGAGAACAATGTTAAAATGACTCCGTTGCAGTTAGATTTAAACATTAGCACCCCGTCTGGTACAAAAATTCCTGTCTGTTCAGCATGCCTAGGCGGTTATATCTGTATTGGGGAGAGAAAGCTGTCACTTGATATTTTAGTTCTTGATGTACGGGACTATGATATCATTTTGGGAATGGACTGGCTAGGCACGTGCGCGGCAACTATTGAGTGTGCAGAGAAGCGAGTCATTTTCCGTCTGCCCGGAGAAGCCGTGTTCTGTTATACCAGTAGTCCAGCGAATAATGCGACCAGGGCCTGCATGGTGATTTTGGCAAAATCTGCTCGGCGAATGCTCTACACAGGCTGCGAGGGATTCCTAGCATTGGTTCGGGACACACGGCAGGACTACGCAAACGTCGAGTCAACTTCCGTTGAGGCAGAGTTCCCCGATGTGTTCCCGAGCGAACTACCCGGTATGCCGCCAGACCGAGAGATTGAATTCACTATCGACACATTTCTAAATATACAGCCGATTTCAAAGCCTCCGTACAGAATGGCACCTGCAGAGCTGAATGAATTAAAGTGCCAACTCCAGGAATTGCTTGATCGCGGGTTCATCCGTCCGAGCGTATCTCCTTGGGGCGCTCCCGTGCTCTTTGTGAAGAAAAAGGACGGAACTCTACGCCTCTGCATAGACTATAGGGAATTAAACAAAGTCACAATCAGGAACAAATATCCTCTGCCACGGATAGATGACTTGTTTGATCAGTTACAAGGGGCAACGGTGTTTTCTAAAATTGATCTTCGCTCGGGTTATCACCAGCTGAAGATTAAGCCAGAAGACGTACCCAAGACTGCTTTCAGAACCCGCTACGGCCATTACGAGTTTTCCGTGATGCCGTTTGGACTGATGAATGCTCCTGCTGCATTCATGGATACGATAAACCGTGTCTTTAGGCCCTTCATCGATAAATTCGTGGTGGTGTTTATCGATGACATCTTAGTGTACTCGAAGACTAGGGATGAGCACGCAGGACACCTGCGGATGGTGCTGCAAACCCTTCGAGACCACAAGTTGTATTCAGAATTTTGGCTAGACAGTATCTCATTTTTGGGGCATATCATCTCCTCGGAAGGCATCTCAGTTGATCCGAAGAAAATAGAAGCAATCACGCAGTAGAAACGACCGGAGTCAGCTAGCGACATCCGAAGTTTCCTTGGCCTGGCAGGGTACTACCGAAGATTTATACAAAATTTTGCTAGGATTGCTTCGCCCTTGACTCAGTTGACACGAAAGGGTGCTAAGTTTACTTGGACAGAGGACTGTGAAGCTTCGTTTACGGAGTTAAAGCAGCGCCTCATCTCTGCCCCAATTCTTACTCTGCCGAACGGACCGGATGACTTTAAAATATATAGTGATGCCTCAGAAAAAGGTCTAGGATGTGTCCTGATGCAGCACGATAAGGTGATAGCCTACGCGTCTAGACAGCTAAAGCCTCACGAGCAGAACTACCCAACGCATGATCTCGAACTTACCGCGGTAGTATTTGCATTGAAGCTGTGGCGTCACTATCTTTATGGCGTGCCGTGCAAAATCTATACAGACCATAAGAGCCTGAAATACTTGTACACTCAAAAGGATTTGAATCTTCGGCAGCGGCGATGGCTTGAACTCCTCAGCGACTTCGATCTCACGATCAGATACACGCCTGGAAAGGGAAACGTAGTAGCTGACGCGTTGAGTCGAGTGTTTGTAGGGAGTTTGGTTATTGATGATAGGCTGCGCCGAGATCTTGAATCACTGGGTATCACACTGAAAATAAGATATAAGAAGTGGGCGCAAGTAGCTCAACTGTACCTCGAGCCCGACTTGTTACACAAAGTGAAGGCCGCTCAGAAGGACGACCCGTTCCTGCAGAAGATGCATGCCCTCATCTTGGCAGGAAAGGCGTCCGACTTTGCGGTAAGCGCGGATGGGATGCTTCGAGTAAAGGGAAGACTATGTGTTCCGAACGACGCGGCCCTCAAACAAGAGATACTCACGGAAGCTCACTATGCTAGTTATACTTCTCATCCAGGTAGCACTAAGATGTATCGGGATCTTTGTACGACGTTTTGGTGGCACGGCTTAAAACGGGATGTGGCGCAGTTTGTGTCGCATTGCATGGCTTGTCAACGAGTAAAGGCCGAACACCAGAAACCAGGCGGAGAGCTTCAGAACCTTGCTATTCCGGAGTGGAAATGGGATGATATAACGATGGACTTTATTATTGGCTTGCCGAGGACGCAACGGGGACATGATGCAGTCTGGGTTATCGTCGATCGACTCACCAAGTCAGCTCACTTTCTGCCTATCAAATCTACTTAGAGTGCCGACCGCCTGGCTCAGATATATCTCAACGAAATCGTCCGACTCCACGGCGTGCCCGTAACCATAGTCTCCGATCGAGATGGTCGATTCATATCACGTTTCTGGGGAAGCCTGCAGTCAGCAATGGGGACGAAGTTAAAATTCAGCTCCGCCTACCATCCACAGACCGATGGCCAAACAGAGCGCGTCAACCAGATCCTCGAAGACATGCTGCGACTCTACGCCTTGGACACGAAGACTAGTTGGGACCTTCATCTACCTCTAGCCGAATTTGCTTACAACAATAGTTATCAATCAAGCATTCAAATGGTGCCGTATGAGGCGTTATACGGGCGGAAGTGTAGATCTCCTATCTGTTGGGACGAAGTCGGGGAGCGACAAGTACTTGGCCCTGAGCTCGTGGAGCAGACCGTCCAGAAGGTTCGGCTGATTCGGGACAGATTAAAGATAGCTCAAAGTCGTCAGAAGAGCTATGCGGATGTTCATCGGAGACCGCTAGAGTTTCAAGTAGGTGACCGGGTATTCCTCAAGGTCTCGCCCATGCGAGGGGTCAGCAGGTTCGGAGCGAAGGGAAAGCTAAGTCCACGATTTGTCGGCCCGTTCGAAATACTAAAGCGGGTTGCTTCAGTTGCTTATCAGATCGCTCTACCACCATCCCTAGCTGACGTACATGATATATTCTATGTTTCCCAACTTAGAAAATATGTGTACGATCCAAGTCACGTGGTAGACCTGGGACAACTGAACCTTCAGCCTGACTTGACGTATGTAGAACAGCCGGTACAAATTTTGGATAGAAAAGAAAAGCTGCTTCGGACCCATTCGGTTCCTCTAGTGCGCGTGCTTTGGCGGAATCACTCTGTCGAAGAATCTACTTGGGAGCTCGAATCTGATATGAGGGAACGGTTCCCCTCATTATTTCCTAGTGGTAGGTTTTATTCCTTAAGTTTCGGGACAAAACTTCCAATTAGTTGGGTAGGATGTGGTGCCCCGTTCCCCCTATTCGGGGAGCGCGGCTAAGAAATACAAGACGGTATCGTTCGATCGGGATAGATTGAATCAAGAACTCATTCTCGTTATGGATTTGTCTCTTCGGAATCGATTCCCATATTCAGTGGACCGTGCCCCAAGGATCGACTTAGCGGCAGAGTCAGGAGGGACCTCTCCGCTGCATTCTTTGTTGCCTAGTTTTCGCTGTCGCTTGTTGCTTTCGTGCCTTGAGTTGGTTTTCGGATTTGCTTGGGTTTTCTTGAACGGTTTCGATGGATTTCATTGCTTTCGTTCTTAGGAATGCACTTCAATTCCGATAAGGGGAAGAGAGGAAGAAGTACTGATCAGCTGTTCGTGTCAATACAGGTGATCCAGCTGTAGTCGTCGCTCGAGCGGACGCCTAAAGCACTTCTTTCCTTTTCCTTCCAACTACCAAAGTGAGTGGCTACCAACCCGATTAGCTAGCCCTACTTGCTAGTCTTTACATCTAAATCTCGTGTTCGTGCTTGCCCCGATCAAATGATACCAAGTAAATAACTAAAAGATATCAAGATAATAAGGGAATAGACTTGGGAAATATTGCTTGTCAAATGAAACTTATGAAAGGTTACTTACTTATATGCTTGCTCGTTTGGAATGTTCATCATATGCTTAAATATAAGTTAGAATGTATATTTCTTCTTAGAACTGTGCTATGTATAGAACTCATTTTTAATGCCATAAACTGAACAGATAGGCTATGCAAAAGTAAATCTTGCCCTGCACTGCCCTGCTCCTGATATGCCCTGATTTGCCTCGATTGCTAACTTAGTGTACTGCGTTGATCACGGACAACTTGTGCACAAGGTCTTAGTTCCTGCGGACGGTCGCTGGGGCACCGACACCGATCCGATCCGGACGAAACTCATGATAGCCGCCTGCTATAGGACGGAATGCCTTGGGACGTCCTGATCTATGCGTCGTACGGTACTCCGTACTGAGACTAGCCCGTCCATATGGCAACGTGCCAGTGATCCCCCTTGTATATTTAAACCTGTTGCTACTAACTTGTGTCTTCTTGGCAGGGAGGTAAGTATTATGCAGGTGGTTCAGACGGGCAGGTAAATGTCACCGAACGGTGGCGAGTTATTTCAATGATTATATATATATGTCTTGCTGTAAAATGAACTAAGGCAAGATAGAAACCCACAAATATGCATGTTTCATTAAAATAACGTGTTGATTGGTATAGTTGGGATAGCTTGCCTTCACCAGTACGTTTTGATGTACTGACCCTCGTTGAAACAGGTTCCCCGCGCTAAGGAGAGCCGAGCGAGGAGCAAGAGACAAACCCCCAATCCAGTCCAGCTGTAGGCACGCCTCGACCGTGCCAACCTTTGAAGCATTTTAAAGAAAAGGAAGCATTTTGAAGTTAGAAGCTAGCCACCAAGCAACCATGCAACTTCGTGGCAAAGCAGTCGTTCCGACCCAAGGTCTTATATTTTGAGTTTAGTAAGGATGTAATGTACAGGACTGCTATCTCATTTTGTGTCAACACTTTTGTAAGCCCATAGAGGCAATCCTTATGACTCAGTTCAAGGAGTTTGTAATAGATGTTCATATTATCAATAAAAAGAGAACTTTTCCATGTTTCAATATGTGTTTCAATTATCTGCGTACTCTGAATATGTGCTCGCTATGCGAAACAAAAATATTTAGCCTTGTGCGGTGCGCAACCTAGGCCCGCACGGCGGTCACGCCCGGGGGACGACTAACGATTCCACGGGATCGGGGCGTGACACAACCAGCTGCCGATCCTGAGATACTCGGGGACCGCCCTGCACATAGCTAAGTCATTGTGTTGGCTTGGATAGATGGTTGCCCCTAAGATTGTGCATTGTGTGTCTAGCTTTGCATCTGACCCTGGAGTCATACGAGACACGCTGCGCACACCCTGGAACATGAACGGATTGCTTGCTTGCTTATTGCATATGAAACTCTGTTTCCAAACATGTTTCCAAAGCAATGTAATATGACTCTGCTAGAACTGCATGAAACGAACCTAGGTAAAAACTAGAAAGATCACTAGTAATGTAATATTTTATAACATGATTACTTAGTGTTGGTTTGAGTGAATGCTTGTTTTTGTTCAGTTGATTTATCTCACCGGTACTTGTATAAAGTGCTGACCCACCAACAGTTTACTTGCTTGCGGGTACTGGATCATCCGAGGGAGCGATAGGCGTACCACAGTCCCTGAGACCCAGAATCCTGGTTTCGATTGTTGCCCCGAGAATGTTATCGTATAAGGGGGCATAATGTATGGAATGAACGTATGCCTTGCTAAAGGAACCCAAGTTGCCTCGATTGTCCCGAATACTCAGTTGGCTAAATGCATTACATTGCAACAAGTCCCTTTCCGCTACTTACTCGATTGATGCGATGATAGCCAACTATCAACTTAAATGATTGGCCTTGTACGGGCGCAACCCCAGGCCCGCACGGCATTACGTCCCCGAAAGCTTGATCGGGCCATATGCATTGACTCCCTTTCTCCCTCGCACCCGCGGGACGGGCGCGGTAATTCGCGTCCGGCGCGCCGAGGCACGGTGATTCGTGCCCGGTTCGTTAAATTCTGGCCGTACGGGACGGGGCAGGGCGGAGCGGCAGGGCGGAGCGGCAGCCCGGGCGGGTCCGAGGCGTGACAGAATGGTATCAGAGCCTGGCTTCTACGCCTTTGGAATTCGATTCGAATATCTCTGTTTCGAAAGCTCGTTCGTGGGTTATGTGCACGCTCTCTCTCAATGCCTCGATGGAATATTCCAACAATAAGTCTAAATACTTTCAAAATACGTTTTGAATGATATAATATGCTTGCTTGTGTATGCTGTGCTGCGAGTGGCCTTTGTGCCAACCTGTGCGAACCCTTGAGAGTATCGCTAGTAGCTTGTCCGATTTTCACTAACTCTAAGTTTGGTTGAATGCATCTATTCGAGGGACACCTTGAACTAGTGCACCATCCAAGACTTAAGAAAAGGTGAAACTCGAGTGCTGAGACTTCGCTATCACCAAGCTGGTTGACGTGTTCACGCTAGAGGGGCCCTTCGAAAGTGCGCACGATCCAGTCTAAGCGATATGCTAATTTCGACGCTTGTGTAAGTGAATATCCAAATAAACATGTACAAGGACTTGTCTAGGATTGCCTCAACCCTAGATTACTGCTTGTCCTCAGTAAGTCTCGAGGACGAGACTTTTTCTGAGTTTGGTAGGATGTAACGCCCCGTTCCGCTCAAGCGGACTGCCGTTTCAAACGGCAATAGTGCAACTGTCCCGACCCACCTTGCCTCAACGAGAAGCAAAAAGATATCCAGACTTGTCCCTACAGGAATCCCGGATTAGGCTTTCAGAGGCTCGCTTGACGTATCGCTCTACCGAGGTGAATCATCGCTAAGGTGGGTGGCTACGGTAAACTTGTCTTTGCTTAGCCAGCACACATAAAATCTGGAATGTTCATGCTAGTCGCTAGGTGATTCACCCCCTGCATGCTAATAAATCTAACGCACCTAGCTAAGAGAATAATCCCAACTTGTATTGTTTATGCTAGAACATGGAAATGAAACACTGCTTTTATATATGTTCAGACCCTCGCATGCTACCCTAGAACGTGTTGCTCGGGAGAGTCCCCTAACGATCTCACTCCTCGGCTTACCTTCGGGCCCGAGCTAACATGAATGTTGTATTTATACAAATGCATGCTTGTCTGCTTGAATGTTGCCTTATTTTCATCCAAACCCCGGAAGACTACTAAGTAGTCATTCCGTGCCTGATTGATCTTGGCAAGTTATTCACTGTACAGAAATCAAGATCCAAGTATCTCGTGTACTCGTGTTCCAGTGCACTCATGTTATCGTGTTCATGGGCACTCGTGTTCTCGTGTATCTCGTAATAATTGAAAGACCCAAAAGAAAGTGCATGTCGTGGACAACTCGGAAACGAGGTATAGTTCCACGGACGGTCATCGGGGCACTGGGGCCGATCCGATCCGGATGGAACTTCACGTGTGGTCCCTCGTGTTCGGGCGAGTGGTTTGCAGCACATCGTGTACTTTCGTTGCATTCCACTTTCCCGGGACCACATCACGTGTGTAGTCCATCGTGTGCGGGTGAGATGGTTTGTAGCACATCGTGTACTTTCGTTGCATTCCATCTTGGCCTTGGACTACTTCATGTGCAATCATTCGTGTACGGGCGAGATGGTTCGTAGTGCATCGTGTGCTCTCGTTACGTTCCACTCTCGTCTGGGATTAGTCCTTTATGGCTATGCCAGCGACTCATGTTTATATAGATAAGTCATCCTCGCTTAGCGGCTATCCGGGTGCGAGTCATTGCATCGCATAGAAGAACAACTGAGCACACCAAATATTGTCCCATCCGATGACCCTCGTGTTTGCATATGCTATGCCCCTGAATGTTTATACTACTCGTGCTTGAATTAATAATGTTTGCCTCAACGTTTGCCTTGGACAGGGAAGGAGATGGTAAGTTGGTGAGTCTCGCCGTATTTTCTCTCATGTTGCACGGCGCACTACCCGACACGAGTTAGGCTATTCAATGTTTGCATGAAACTGATCCTAAGGCAACTAGAAAGACAACTTAATAGTTGGTGCACGGAACTTATATTACGTGTTTGGATTTGTCGAGCTGGCGAGTAGCTTCCCCACCAGTGCATTCAATGTACTGATAATCCACCAGTTTGTATGCAGGGTGCAGGAGAACCTCGTTCGGTGCGGATGCCTCCTTCGTACGTGCTAAGGCCAGGAGTTCCCTCTGAAGCCTTGCAACGGTGCATCCGGAACAAAAGCACATATACAAGACATAATGTTGGAACATAGCCCGAACTCGCCTGAACATCGCCTGTACAATCATTCCACAGTTGTAGCCACTTGGCACGCTTTTACTATTTCAGAAAGAAAGGCTTGAGCGACTTGTAATCTCGGCTATACGATGCCTGTAACACATGTTCATATCAATAAAAGAGTTTGCTTTACTTCAACTTGTGTTTCAATACTTCCGCTATATTGTCAACTCAGTGAACTTGTTACCGATAGCCTATGCGTTCATGACTCCGCTGCACTCGGACAATCCGTACGACTCTATGGCTTAGAACTCTTACCGCCAGCCAATGAACCACGGCCTTGCATGGGCGTGGATCACGCTCGTGTGGCATCACGCCTGGATGGGTTGAAGCGATCGTCCCGCGGGAGCGCTGGCGAGGGTGATTCCCGCCTAGCGGGAACGGCCGATTAGCCTGCGGAAGATCGGGGCATGACAGGATTCATCTTCGAATGGTTCAGATTCTTGTTCCTCTATTTCGAGAGGATCTGTCAACACCATATTTACTAATAATACCTGTCCGAGATCAGCATATGAGCCGGAGGACGACAAGCCATCCTGAGAAGAGGAAAATGTATCCTCACTTGACTCAGAATTTATAAAAGACGTGGTATACCCTAACCCAAAACAAGTTCATTGACAGTAGGAATCATCATGCAACGGTGTTCGTCTGCCTTTCCCATAGTTGAGACCTGGTTCCAGCTTCAAGTCGTAACCCATACTTTGCATAATCTTCAAAGCCTGTGGGCTATATCTGTGAACTTGCATTTTCCCAGCATCGGACTCGTAAGAATCTTCTTGTACAATCGGTTTGTTGCGCATGCGACCGAAGATTATTGGATGCTGATTGCTGTGAGTAGGAGGGATAATAAAGATAGAATCTTCATGTGGCCCAAATGTCGTGATGATATTATATGTTGATGCCACTTCCCACACATACGGATGATATGAGTCTATAGCTTCCAAGAATTTTTGTGCTATAGGTTCTATATCGTTATGGAGGGAGGATTCCTGATTTGGAGATTGAGCGTCAGTATACTGAAAAAGAGAATCTTTATTATCGTCAGAAATAACGTTCCCGGTTGTATTTATATCAGTCGACTGTTTGTTACGCCTGAGGTTGATGACCAAAGGTGGAGGCTTCTAGTTCAAAGTGATCACTAGAGGGTCACTTCCTCCTCCCGATTTAGTTTTGTTCAAGTTGATAGTCATGGGTTCTATGACTTTCGGACAGGTAGTCCGCCCTTTCACCTGGATTGACAGAGGTTGCTCAGCAGATGGTTCTCCTGGCTCCCGGTGGGATTCCTCCTCCGTCTTACCTGACACCTCCTCCATGTAGTCTTGGGTATACAACATGACATCGAAATAGTAGGACTCTACTCCTTTGAACGGGTTAAGGTCAGCAAACTCCGTTTTTACTGTTCCTTGGGCTTCTACATATTTGAAGCATTGATGTAGAGTCGAAGGAACAATGTTGTGATCGTGGATCCATGGTCTGCCCAGCAGAATATTATAGGACACCTCCGAATCGATGACGTAGCATGTAGCCACTGATCTAAGGTCCCCAATCTGGATCCTCAGACGAATTTTCCCCAATGGCTTACTTCCTAGCGTTGAAGCCCACGATTATAGTGGTGGTGTAAGCCAGTTCGCTTGTAGGAATCCTCAGCAGTCTGAACAGACTATGAGGGATAATGCTGATCGACGATCCCGGATCTATGTGAATCCGGTCTACCTCCATGGAACCGACGTATCCGGTGTAATAGAGGGGCCTGTCATGCTTGTTATGTTTCAACATCATGTCCTCTTGAGTGAAAGTGATATTAGGGACCACTTCCATCATACTATGGCATTGAGGACATGCCACAGGTTCTTTATCGGGGGACTTGAGATGAGTCAAGCATACATCCGCCTGCATTAATGCTTCACTCAAGGCTTGACGAGTGTCTTTGGATAGCCTTAGAAGCTCAAAAATGGACAATCTGGCTGGTGTGTTAGCCAACTGGGCCAGGATGTCGAAGTTATATGGTTTCTCCAAACTTTTATTTTGAATATTCTTCAAAGGTTTATCAAAATGCACTTCTTTTTGCTTGCCCTTGTCCGCCGAAGTTGGTCTAGAAGGACCTGCCTCTGGTATGCCAGGTTCAGGCTCTGGAAGTTTGGCAGCTGAAGTGTCTGTCGTTGCATATTTCTGATTTCTTCCATAGTCCTTGAGGTAGGCTTTCCCTGAACGGGTTCCGGTAGCCAAAACCTCTTCTTCTGATGTCGGGGATATTGCAACCATATGGCATGGTTTACGTCTTGAGTTCTTTTTAGACTTAGCCTTGGCAGCTTGAGTCTCTTCCTCAATCTCTGACATCAGATCAGGATGAACCCACATAATCTCACCACGCTGGGTAGTTAGGGGTACCAGGTCATGATTTTGACCCCTGGCCGGCGGAAGATTAACAATGTTCATCATCGTCCGGGAAATAGGTACAATACCATCCGGGACCTCTTGAGGAGGCAGATTGCCAAACTGGAGTGAGATCATGTTGGCAGTGACCGTCTTCTCGCTATTACGCAGAGTGATGGCCTTGGCGTTGATCAGCTCCTGGATTTTCCTCTTTAGTACATAACACGCCTTTATGGGATGATGTATATACCTATGGAAAATGCAGTACTTAGGGTTATTGGTACTGCCGACTTCATTAGGTCGCTTTACCTCGGGGAGGGTGAGCTTGCCACTTTTGATCAGACAATCGAATATGCTCGGAATATCATCGTCGTCAAAAGAGTATTCTTCCTTAGGCCTAGAAGTCCCAGAATTCGTCTGCGTAGTCCCTGGAGTATGTTGCCTGGACGTATTGATCGCCAGCGCTTCTTTTCCCTTAGAACCATGAGGATGGTCGTTATTGGAGGATGACCTCTTCCCTCTATCAGAGGTAGAGATCATGATTCCATTATCACGCGCCTTCCGACTGTTGTCTTCAGCGGCTACCGCTGAGATAATAAACGAGGGCCAATCATGGAACTGATATGGTCCTGTGAACACCGAGATCAGTGGAAGAAGGTTCTTCCTGCAAATGTCCACCAAGGCAGAATTCGGAACTCCGGGAGGCATCTGTAAAGTGGCCTGACAAAAATGTTCGATAAAAGTACGAACGTTCTCTTTCTCCTTCTGTTTTATTTCGATGAGCGAGGACATAGACATGTCCATCCCTCCTTCATAGAATCAGCGAAGAACAGAGTCTTGAAATCTTTAAAGAAAGTAATGCAGTTGTCCGCAAGACTACGGTACCACTGATAGGCCACTCCAGACAGGCAGCCTTTAAACACTCGAGTGAGAAGGGCGTCATTTCCTTGTAACAACACCGTCATCATGCTAAAGTAGTTCATGTACTGGCTCGGTGACGTCTTTTCCTCAAACAAAACCATAGCCTGTGGTTTGTATTTAGGTGGGAAAGGGATCTCGTCCCAGATAGCTGGGTATGGTTGGTTGATTTCCAACTTTTTGAGATGATCCTTATGCTTCAAGGTATCAAATTGGGCTTTCAATTCCCGCACTGCCTGTATTGGATCTTCAGCTGGTAAAGGGACCGCAGAGTGGTGAGAGATTGGTTGTATTGTAACTCCAACAGGAGGCAATACATTCTCCGAGTTAGGAAGTGGAGGAGCCGCTGACTCTTAATTTATATCAGGCTCCTGGTTCGCATTGGATGGTGGTAGGTCCACCCCCACACGTTTTTGAGTCAGAGGAACCGATGCTTGAGCTATAGTAGATGTATGTTGAGTCAGCATCATCTCGTGCATATTCTCTATCATAGAATGCATCTCTTTCAATGATGTCTCTAATACAGCGATGCATTGTTCAGTATTCCCTGATGGAGAAGCCTCTTCACGTTCATCTCCGATGGCATAGACTCTCATTTCTCTGGATGTTATTGAAGGGTTAGTATAGATCTCTGTAGAGATTGAGTGTATACTTTCAGCATCCGATTTGGGAAACTGGCGATCCCCAGTGTTGGAATCAGAAGAATATGAAGTCGGTTGTTGTAACATCGAACGGGTGTTTCGAAACACACTAGCTTCAATATTCTCAAGGAGTCTGTCGAATCTTCTTTGGCTTGGAGTTCTAGAGGGATGACGTCTTGAATTTGACCATCCTCTAGGAATGTGTGAAGCCATATTCACTGATACGAATGTCGAATCTTCTTCCTGTAAAGACAAAGAGTAGTTCAACCGGTCAAAAACTGACCGTTTTGCTTTAGAACAACAGTAGTTAACTACAACTTTGTGACTATTACAACAATGCTCCCTAGGGGGTGTAATAGACATGTTAGAAGATCCCCTGATTTTGGGCTTCTGAAACAGGAAATTACGCAAGTCAGGACGATTAATAGGAGAAGAAGAAGAAGGCTTATTTTGCCTTTTTACATCAGTTGGGGCACGGATATTGGGAATCATAACTCTCTCCCTGCCATAAGAATACAACAGTTCAGCCATGTAAGTAGCGTACGATCCGTCATCCGTCTGAGGAACGTATATTCCTGTGAAGCGGGTCTTCTTTATGCTGAGAGGCTTATTCTGGCGTAATCTGGAGCTTTGCACAGGTTGGCGTAAAACTGAGGAAGTCCTCAATCGGCCGTCAGCATTCCGCGTAATCTGAAGGGCGGGCAGATTCTTCTCTTGATGGCGTAAAAGCCGAGAGGTAGAAAAATCTGCCACTTGTTTTCCCTTGCGGTTACTGCAAGGACCATCTGCCTTCTCGAAGAGGGGAGATGTATTTTTACGTGTGGGGCGCTTTTGGAATTTCTGAATTTGCGCTGAGGCATTATCAGAAATTTTGTCTGCCATGTCACAGACGGGAGACTGAATTTTATGCGCGAGGCGCTGTGTAGACTTCTGGATTGGCACTAAGACATTGCCAGAAGCTTTGTCTGCCACGTCACAGACGGGAGACAAAGTTTTACGCGCAGGGTGCAGAGTAGACTTCTGGGTTGGCACTGAGGCACTACCAGAAGCTTTGTCTGCCACGCCACAGACGGGAGGCAAAGTTTTACGCATGGGGCACACATGTTGTGATGTTACAACCTTGTTGGTCGGAGAGAGAGAGAGTCCGCAGGAATGGTAGAGGATGTCCGGGGCATCCATACTTTACGCAACTTCCTATTGTCTTAGACAGAGAGGGAATGAGAGCTACCCACTGCTCTAAGCATATCTTCGTAAGCCGATTGGTCGAATTGGACGACCAAGGTCTTCTTCGTTGATCCTACGAATACAGCATCGTGTTGAGCAATGGCTTTCTCGTCCTATGAGAAAGTAGTCCCCAGCAGAGTCGTCATCTTGTGTTTGATAATAAACGAAAAAAATTGAAACTAGGTTTATACGAAACCCTTTCTTTGGTTTACAAACAAGAAAAAGAAGTACAATTAATCCTATACGAGGATGTTAAGTACAAAAACTTGATTCTGGAGAAATATTACTATAGGAGTCTGATCTGCGGTCGATCACTTTGTCCCTTGGACCACACGATGACGAAGAAGTATTGTAGAAGACAAAAAAAAGAAGCTTCAAAGACTGCAGGAGGAGTTGAACTCTCGTTGCCAAAGTAGTCAATCAACACTCTCTGGATATACTCTCTTTTCTTGAAGAATCTTCGACCCTTCAACCTTTGCCTATGACTCCTGAATTCTCTCCACCTTGGATTCGACCTCAAAAAATCTTCGACCTCTGACCTCCGTGGCCGGAGGTCTCTATTTATAGACTTTGGTCGTAATCGGTGTAGAAACCGAACAGCGGAGTGAGCTGCACCTTTTACACGGTAGTTATAATAACTGCTACCCACGTATGAATGATCTCCTGAATCGGCGTGTGACGCGTGTCCCATTATGAGATAATGCGTATAATCGCTCATCGAAGATCACGGCATGCAAGCCACGTAAGTAACTGCCACTCGCGTAGAGATGGTTGGCGTAGAAGCCAAATAACTGTCTCGTTGGCATAAAAGCCAAATAGCTGTCATGTTGGCGTAGAAGCCAAATTCTGCGTAAAGCTTGATGCTTTGCAAATATAGCCTGAGTTGGCGTATTTCAAGGAGATAGCATACGGCGTACTCCTATAGCTAAAAATAGCCTGGTTGGCGTATTTCAAGGAGATAGCGTACGGCGTGCTCCTATAGCTAAAAATAGCCTGATTGACGTAATGTACGGAGATGGTAATGTAGACGTATTAGCCCTAATTATAGCTCAGTAGAACCAAATCTCGTGCATTAAATGCAGAGATCTGCCCCCATCTCGTACATTAATTGCAGAGACGTGCCTCGAGTTCTGTACGAAGAATAGCTTTTGACATGGCGGTTGATTTTGTCTCATCCTGAGCGTAAAGCTCATGTCTGCCTGTGTAGAATAGGCAGCGTATTACTTGAATGCGTAAACGACGTCTTATATCAAGGGTTATGTCACTAGACGACAGTCTGGAGTTCTGTGCAGAATCATCATTACAGTCGTCCTCTCGATCGCTGTCACTACCACATTTCGAAAATAGGGGTAATTTTGACTTTCTAAAATATTTAATATTATTGTAGTTACAATTAATTAATCGCATGATAGTATATTTGATTTTAAATAAATGTGTGATGTGTAATTTAAATATTATATACACTGTCCATTTATTTTTGAGCTAGCAGACTTGACCTAGAAGCCAGTAGACGAACACCTATCGAAATTATGGAATTTTTGTATTTAATTGATTTATCTAGAATTTAATTAATGGAGATTGTAATTAATTACCGTATTTTATTTAATTATTGCGCACTGCCTTTGCTTCGATATTTGGAGCGCTACCCTAACTTTTGTCTTCCAACAAATTTCACAATCTTGCCCTAGACATGCCCGCCTTCCATTCTGCTATTTTTGCAACTCATAATTGTGCTCTCTGTGCATTGTTTCTAGCCGCACAAAAATCATCGCGAACGTTTATTTAATAAATTCCTATTTTGTATCGTTGTGCGTTCCAATTGAAATTGGGGACAATCTTGACCTATTTTTCGTGCGGCCCAAATTAGGGAAATATTCTGTTCTGAGTCTTCTTTATTATTGGTATTGATGACCTGACCTGATTTTGGCCCCATGTACTCCTAATTAATTTTAGAACACAACTTATATTTATTTCAAATTAAATTGAGGATACTATTTTTACCGATTCTAAAAATCCCAATTTAATTCCAGTGCCCTGCTAATTGAGCCCATACCAAACTTACAGCGCCCCCTGACCCTACAAAACACCGGACATCGAATCGCCCGCCAAATTTTTGTTATTTTATACGTCTGTGCAAATACCCAAATTTAAGGGGGCTAATTTGCAAATTTGCATTTTGGTGTTAACACCCATTTGTTTAAACCAATGAGGAATCTTTAATATTTTTTAATTAAATCTCACCCTCATTCTTCCATGAATTATAAATCCCCATGTCAAATCTGGACCCCTCATTTAAAGGGGATCAATCACCACCCTCCATCACACCCTCTCTCCCTATTTAAAGTCCCATCAAACCCTAATCCCTAGAAAACCTAGGTTTCCCCACCTACTCACAAGCCTCCATCCTCACAAGCCTCCAACGTAGGAAAACTCTTTCCTTCTTCTTCTCCTTCTTCCTTTCTTCTTCTCTTTCCTTTCTTCTTCTATTTTCTTCTTCTTTTCCTTTCTTCATCTTCTTTGGTTTTCTTTTTAATTTAAGAAGGGGGGGAAACTTGAAGCTACTGTTCATTTCCCCCCATCACCATCTACTCAGCTTCCGGCGGCCCACATACAACTCCCTCCGGCGGCCTCTTCTACTGCCGGCCAACTGCACCCAGCCGCTCATCCTCCCCACTCCGGCGGCCCGGCCTAGCCCCCGAGTCCCCCACTCCGGCTGTGCTCCTCCCTACTCCGCGCCTCCTCCACCAACCGAGCCCCGACTCCCTCTGCAAGCAGCCCCTCCGCCGGACTGTCCCCCATTCCTCCCTACTGCTCGACAACCCCCTCACCCCTGCACTCCATCCGCCGACCTCCTCCGGCGGCCACTGCTCACCCCCGCTGCTCCCAAACTCCTCCACCATCATCTACACTACCACCACCACCTCCATCTTCACCATACATCTCCACCACCTCCATCACCTAATCACCACCACCAACAACAGATACTCCGGCCGAGTCCCGCTGCACCCTGCACTCCGGCGAGACTCCCCAACTTCTCGAGCTCCTCCTCCCTGTACTCCGGCGACCGAGCTTCCCCTCCGGCCCGGCCATTTTCCGGCCAGCCTACTGTGAGTTCCTTCTCCCCCTCTTTCCTTCTTTATATATATATATATATATATATATATATATATATATATATATATATATATATATATATATATATATATATATCTATGTAGCTAATGTATATGTACTTGTAGGTATTTAATTAATGTGAATGTAATTGTATATATTTAATCATGTGTAGGTATATGTACAGTGTTTATTTAACTAATACTATATACATATGTGTATAGTATTATTTTATTTAATGTTTAATACATGTATAAGTATAATACATATATACCTTAGTATAATGTAATGTATGTATTTAAAATATGAATATGTATATTATTTATTTTTATTAATATTTAACTGTATAAGTATAGTATGTATTTAAATAAATTGTATAATTATAGTATGTATAAGTATGTATTTAATTAATGCATATGTATATGTATGTATATTGGATATTTTATGTGGTATATAAATTTAATCCCTGTATGTATTCATATATATGTATATGAACGTATTTGATATATGTTAATATATAAATGTACGTATTTTGGTATATGTACGTATTTTGGTATATATATATATACTTGTGTACATATGGGGTATGGGTATATTTTTATAAAAATGTAGTTTTGGCATATATATGAGTATACATATATAATATTCAACTAGTATAAATCAAATATGTATTTAAAGGGCATATATATATATATATATATTATAAATACATTTAAATTGGTGCATGTATAAAATATTGTAAGTATTAATAAGTGTAATGTATTTTATGTATCCCTACTCGATGACCCTAGTTGACTAGTGCCTTGCCTGGCATGGCCCTGAGGCCAGTATTTTTAGACTGTGTTAGTGTAGCATCTGATGCAAGTGTGGCTTTGCTTTGTGATATGTTTATAGGACTGTTGGTTCGCCCAGGGGATACTCTGGAACAGGACATCAATAATTACCAGCTAAGGACCCAGGGCAAGTACATTCTCTGATAATTTCCAATTGTTGATAATTCCTATAAAGTTCAATAATCTAGAAATATTACATCTGAATCCTTGACACTGTGCTACACGGACTAGTATAGCTTGGATCTGCAGTCATGAGATGTTACCTTGATTATCGTATTGACATTGTACACGACATGTATATTAGACATCGTACATGATAGACTGGACTTGCTCGTGTATCGTGGCGTGTCATGGTTGGATCCACAGTACTAGTTAGGGCGGGAAAGTAGTTAGTAAGAAATGTGATCATAACCTCTTATTGCAGTGTAGAATAATTGTAAGTGTTAATCATGCTCTTCACCCATGATTAGCCAGGCCCTATAGCTATCGTACATGTTCCCAAGCCGATCACATTTCGAAACTACTATTTCAAACACTTAGAATAGATTACAGTTTCCTATTTAAATCATATACTACATCACCCGTATATGATACTGTTCCTTGTTCTTTTTATTTTCATATATGCGCTGACTATGTCATATTGCCTATTGTCTGTTTCTTTACATTGCCTGTCTCTCTATTTTTCCATTGCATTTTTCACTGTCTTCTCAGTATCTAGCATCATCTGTTTATTACTTTATAGTCCTTATCAATTATATGGAACTGTTATTTGAGATTTGTAGTTTGCTCCTTCCTGACTGAAAATATTTTTCCAGACTATGCCTTAGAGGACCGCTGTCCGACACTTTATGGACCATATGGTGAGTAGCTGCAACTGGGCTTGGTTGTTTAGTTGTGATTCCGGGAGGTCTAGCCGGAATCACTAATCTTCTAGTTAGTTCTTTTAGCAGACTATTTTGGTACCGGATTTGTCTCCGGCATTTTTTGATGAGACTTGGATATTGTTTAGTTAGATTATTACATTTTGACTTGTGTTGTATTTAATTCTTGTTCGATATCTTTTCGTGCTGTAATCCTGTGATTGAGTATGTGTACATTTTATTCGTGTCATCCGTGCCTCCTTATGGAGATTGGATGCTTGTGTGAGATTTGCTAGATAGTATCAAGACCTAGACAGCGTTCTACCGCCGATGCTGCGGCGTAGGCTGGACGTACCCGCGTACTCGTGCCCAATTCCGGGTGCGGGTCGTGACACGTTTTTAGTGGTGGCCCATGCAGGTCAGACTTCGCGAGTTGTGCGATGTCGTAGTAGTGTGGCATCTTTGTTACACTATTGCGTGCCTGCGATAGGATCTAGGACATAGGATACTAGGATGAGAGCGAATACTCAATCACAATTCCTTGAGAGATTCCTGGGATGACCCTGAGAATCTTGTTATAATTTTCAATTTAAAACCATTCCCTTGTTCCGTCCATTCTCACTTGTTGATTGTTGATCAGGTATTAAATTAGGATTTTGGTTTCATTGTAGGGTTGATTTCATATCAAGATAAATTTACAGACTGATTTATGGTATTATTTGATGACACACGGCGATGAGGACAGTGAGAAAGATAACACTAGGGCTATTGGACTACAAGATATGGATTTAAATTTTAAATTGAGGATTGAAAATGAATTTCAAAATTTTGAATTTTGAGAAGTTGAGATATTATGTTATTAAAATTTTATTTTTGAGGAATTCAGATTCAATTCAATGAGCCTAGACAAACCTGTAAGGATTTTTGAGTGATTAAATTTTTGTTTCAGTACTTAGACAATTGATCTTGAGGGAAGTATATGCATTTTACTTAAAAATTTATTCGAGGAGTTATTTTGAGGAATTTTTATTTGAGGATAAAAATCTTATAGTGAGAGATATATTAGTATATAAGTAGATGAGATGCATGTGTAAGGATCTGTTGGCTTGAGCATAATTGAGATCTCATTGCCAACTGACTTGGGTGTTCATCTAGGATTGTATTGGAGAGAGAAGTACTTAGTATGATGGGTTGCATTTGATATACACTTGAGTGATAAGGATAACTAGTATCAGCGATTGCAGTAAGTAAGAAAGCTAGCAGTGAGTATGTTTCTGGTAGAACTGTGGTACCTAGAGGGATAGAGGTATCAAACCTTGGATGCATCTTTGACCTGTGCAATCACAACTAGGATTTTTCTTTCAACCTATTTATCTTGAATGTTGCTTCTTTAGAACTATACTGTCCTTCCTTGATGATATCGCATTTTTGCCTTAATTGATTCTTTGGGATCTGTCTTCAGGATGTTGCCGCAGACACGATCTATGAGAGCGGGAACATCAGCTTTAGAGGGGTCTGCCACCTCTCCACCTGAGGGACAGACAGCCGTGGTTCCTCCTACATCTCCGATGCACGTAGGTGTATCTGCACTTTTCGGGGATCCTCCTTCCCCACCTGTTCAGAGGATTGCCGCAGCTGTGACGGACAACCTTCCTCCTCCACCGACTCCGATTCCCAGAGGTTTGCCCATTGACGGGACGCAGATGTTTACCTTGATCCAGGGCATGGTAGATGCCCAGAGAGTGACGGCATATGCTCAGCGAGTTCAAGCTGAGGCTCAGAGGGTGCAAGCAGAAGCGCACCAGGCACAAACCGAGCTGATGAGAAAAAACATGGAGAATGCTCATCAGGTGACTCTCCAAGCTTTGGAGAAAGTAGCACAGTACCAGCAGTTTCCTGGCCAGCAGCACCAGAGATCAGGCACTATAGTGGATTTTAAAAGGATGATGCCTCGAGAGTTCAAAGGCACCGAAGGGATACTCTACGCTGATGACTGGCTAGAGGATATAGAGAGGAGCCTGCGATTGACCCAGATTCCGGAGAACTTGCAGATAGAAGCCGCTGGCAGTCAGATGTTCGATATTGCACTCACGTGGTATCGCACGGAGCCGAGAATTACTGCACAAGGACTTACTTGGGAGACCTTCAAGGAGCTCTTCAAGGAGAAGTTCTTTCCCGACGTGGCATTGGGAGCCTTGGAAAGTCAGTTTCATGACTTAGTTCAAGGGAACATGTCGGTCGACGAGTACGCTGCAGAATTCTGTAGATTGAGCCGTTTTGCATCGTCTATGATTCGGGACCCAGGAGATCGAGCCCAGAAGTTTAGAAAGGGGCTGACGAGAGAGATTAGGTCGCGTACTTCTGGTCGTCGTACCGCTACCTTTGAGGCTATCTTGATGGATGCTCAGATTGCAGAAGAGGATCTGGATCTCAGGCCTAAGAGGAGTCACAATACTTTTGGAGATACGAATGGTAGCACAAGACCAGCCAAGCATCCCCGTATTCAGCACCAACAGCAGTACCAAGTACCATTTCATATTCAGCAACAACCATGGACATTTCAGCATCCACCGCAGTACCTGGCACCAGTTCCTATCCAACAACATCCAAGGGCGTATCAGTATCAACAGCAGTACCGGGCACCAGTCCGTGTTCAGCAGAATCAGCAACAGCCTCCGAGAGAGACACAGCAGACTTGTCATTTCTGTAAGAAGCCAGGTCACCTTTGGGAGAGCTGTAGAACGAGGCTAGGACTTTGTTTGCACTGCGGCGCTGCGGGACATCGAGTAAGGGATTGTCTTCTAGCCCCTTATCTTCCCGGCCAGCGCACAGCTTCAGATTATAGAGATCCAGTTAGGCTACCTGTGGAACCGTATATTGCTCAGCACCCGCGAAGGGAACCACCCCAGAGGGCGGGGCATTTGCGATGACGGTCGAGGAGACCAATACTGCAGGTAATGTGTTAGCAGGTTCTGTTCTTTCCTTTCTTCTGTTCCTATCTATTTGATTGATTGACTGATACCTTAGTACCGTAGCTTGTATGCATGATTTCTTGTTAGAATGTAGTTAGTAGTACCCCTGATAAAGAGACTGCAATACCATGACAAAAGACACCATGACCGTACATATCCCCTTAGGTTGCATGTTGTATGATTGTAGGAAGATCTTTCTTAGACCATGATTATTGGGGTTTAACCATGACGAATATTCATGAAGGAGTTATAACTTGACAAGAGAGACAAGATGATTAAAATTCGAGGATAACCATTGATTTAAATAGAGGGTTAAGAAATTAACATTGCATAATTGGTGGTTTATTAATTCCAGGAAGATTATGACATGTTTAAATTGGTTATTAAAATTTGGAAATTTTGGGAGAGTTATCAATATATTTATTTAATTGCAAGTTATGAATTTTAGAATTTTATATGGGATGTTGCAATTAGAGAATCTTCAAGTATCGCATTGTTGAGTATTTTGAGGAAGAGAAAATCGAGAAATAAAATTATTGATGGACTAATGTTTAAATTCAAACTTGTGGGACGAGATTACATTTTTATGTATGTGCATTGATTAAAATCAAATTAGAGGAGTGGATATTAAATTCCGAGTATTGAATTATTAATTAAAAATTTTGGAGAATTTTGATAAAAATGGACTTTGATTTTTATTTCGAGGATTTTTTGGAATGCAACAATTTCAGAATTTTTGAAAATTGTGAAAAGACATCGTGGATTATTACCTGATTTCGTGGTTGATGAATTTAAAGTTGAGGGAAATAATAATGTGTATGATTAAACACTACTATGAGGATTTTAAAATTTCGAGGACGAAATTCTTTTAAGGAGGGTAGACTTGTCACTACCACATTTCGAAAACAGGGGTAATTTTGACTTTCTAAAATATTTAATATTATTGTAGTTACAATTAATTAATTGCATGATAGTATATTTGATTTTAAATAAATGTGTGATGTGTAATTTAAATATTATATACACTGTCCATTTATTTTTGAGCTAGCAGACTTGACCTAGAAGCCAGTAGACGAACACCTGTCGGAATTATGGAATTTTTGTATTTAATTGATTTATCTAGAATTTAATTAATGGAGATTGTAATTAATTACCGTATTTTATTTAATTATTGCGCACTGCCTTTGCTTCGATATTTGGAGCGCTACCCTAGCTTTTGTCTTCCAACAAATTTCACAATCTTGTCCTAGACATGCCCGCCTTTCATTCTGCTATTTTTGCAACTCATAATTGTGCTCTCTGTGCATTGTTTCTAGCCGCACAAAAATCGTCGCGAACGTTTATTTAATAAATTCTTATTTTGTATCGTTGTGCGTTCCAATTGAAATTGGGGACAATCTTGACCTATTTTTCATGCGGCCCAAATTAGGGAAATATTCTGTTCTGAGTCTTCTTCATTATTTGTATTGATGACCTGACCTGATTTTGGTCCCATGTACTCCTAATTAATTTTAGAACACAACTTGCATTTATTTCAAATTAAATTGAGGATACTATTTTTACCGATTCTAAAAATTCCAATTTAATTCCAGTGCCCTGCTAATTGAGCCCATACCAAACTTACAGTGCCCCCTGACCCTACAAAACACCGGACATCGAATCGCCCGCCAAATTTTTGTCATTTTATGCGTCTGTGCAAATACCCAAATTTAAGGGGGCTAATTTGCATTTTGGTGTTAACACCCATTTGTTTAAACCAATGAGGAATCTTTAATATTTTTTAATTAAACCTCACCCTCATTCTTCCATGAATTATAAATCCCCATGTCAAATCTGGACCCCTCATTTAAAGGGGATCAATCACCACCCTCCATCACACCCTCTCTCCCTATTTAAAGTCCCATCAAACCCTAATCCCTAGAAAACCTAGGTTTCCCCACCTACTCACAAGCCTCCATCCTCACAAGCCTCCAACGTAGGAAAACTCTTTCCTTCTTCTTCTCCTTCTTCCTTTCATCTTCTCTTTCCTTTCTTCTTCTATTTTCTTCTTCTTTTCCTTTCTTCTTCTTCTTTGGTTTTCTTTTGAATTTAAGAAGGGGGGGGGGGGAACTTGAAGCTACTGTTCATTTCCCCCCATCACCATCTACTCAGCTTCCGGCGGCCCACATACAACTCCCTCCGGCGGCCTCTTCTACTGCCGGCCAACTGCACCCAGCCGCTCATCCTCTCCACTCCGGCGGCCCGGCCTAGCCCCCGAGTCCCCCACTCCGGCTGTGCTCCTCCCTACTCCGCGCCTCCTCCACCAACCGAGCCCCGACTCCCTTTGCAAGCAGCCCCTCCGCCGGACTGTCCCCCATTCCTCCCTACTGCTCGACAACCCCCTCACCCCTGCACTCCATCCGCCGACCTCCTCCGGCGGCCACTGCTCACCCCTGCTGCTCCCAAACTCCTCCACCATCATCTACACTACCACCACCACCTCCATCTTCACCATACATCTCCACCACCTCCATCACCTAATCACCACCACCAACAACAGATACTCCGGCCGAGTCCCGCTGCACCCTGCACTCCGGCGAGACTCCCCAACTTCCCGAGCTCCTCCTCCCTGTACTCCGGCGACCGAGCTTCCCCTCCGGCCCGGCCATTTTCCGGCCAGCCCGCTGTGAGTTCCTTCTCCTCCTCTTTCCTTCTTTATATATATATATATATATATATATATATATATATATATATATATATATATATATATATATATATATATATATATATATATATGTAGCTAATGTATATGTACTTGTAGGTATTTAATTAATATGAATGTAATTGTATATATTTAATCATGTGTAGGTATATGTACAGTGTTTATTTAACTAATACTATATACATATGTGTATAGTATTATTTTATTTAATGTTTAATACATGTATAAGTATAATACATATATACCTTAGTATAATGTAATGTATGTATTTAAAATATGAATATGTATATTATTTATTTTTATTAATATTTAACTGTATAAGTATAGTATGTATTTAAATAAATTGTATAATTATAGTATGTATAAGTATGTATTTAATTAATGCATATGTATATGTATGTATATTGGATATTTTATGTGGTATATAAATTTAATCCCTGTATGTATTCATATATATGTATATGAACGTATTTGATATATGTTAATATATAAATGTACGTATTTTGGTATATGTACGTATTTTGGTATATATATATATATACTTGTGTACATATGGGGTATGGGTATATTTTTATAAAAATGTAGTTTTGGCATATATATGAGTATACATATATAATGTTCAACTAGTATAAATCAAATATGTATTTAAAGGGCATATATATATATATATATTGTAAATACATTTAAATTGGTGCATGTATAAAATATTGTAAGTATTAATAAGTGTAATGTATTTTACGTATCCCTACTCGATGACCCTAGTTGACTAGTGCCCTGCCTGGCATGGCCCTGAGGCCAGTATTTTTAGACTGTGTTAGTGTAGCATCTGATGCAAGTGTGGCTTTGCTTTGTGATATGTTTATAGGACTGTTGGTTCGCCTAGGGGATACTCTGGAACAGGACATCAATAATTACCAGCTAAGGACCCAAGGCAAGTACATTCTCTGATAATTTCCAATTGTTGATAATTCCTATAAAGTTCAATAATCTAGAAATGTTACATCTGAATCCTTGACACTGTGCTACACGGACTAGTATAGCTTGGATCTGCAGTCATGAGATGTTACCTTGATTATCGTATTGACATTGTACACGACATGTATATTAGACATCGTACATGATAGACTGGACTTGCTCGTGTATCGTGGCGTGTCATGGTTGGATCCACAGTACTAGTTGGGGGCGGGGAAGTAGTTAGTAAGAAATATGATCATAACCTCTTATTGCAGTGTAGAACAATTGTAAGTGTTAATCATGCTCTTCACCCATGATTAGCCAGGCCCTATAGCTATCGTACATGTTCCCAAGCCGATCACATTTCGAAACTACTATTTCAAATACTTAGAATATATTACAGTTCCCTATTTAAATCATATACTACATCACCCGTATATGATACTGTTCCTTGTTCTTTTCATTTTCATATATGCGCTGACTATGTCATATTGCCTATTGTCTGTTTCTTTACATTGCCTGTCTCTCTATTTTTCCATTGCATTTTTCACTGTCTTCTCAGTATCTAGCATCATCTGTTTATTACTTTATAGTCCTTATCAATTATATGGAACTGTTATTTGAGATTTGTACTTTGCTCCTTCCTGACTGGAAATATTTTTCCAGACTATGCCTTAGAGGACCGCTGTCCGACACTTTATGGACCATATGGTGAGTAGCTGCAACTGGGCTTGGTTGTTTAGTTGTGATTCCGGGAGGTCTAGCCGGAATCACTAATCTTCTAGTTAGTTCTTTTAGCAGACTATTTTGGTACCGGATTTGTCTCCGGCATTTTTTGATGAGACTTGGATAATGTTTAGTTAGATTATTATATTTTGACTTGTGTTGTATTTAATTCTTGTTCGATATCTTTTCGTGCTGTAATCCTGTGATTGAGTATGTGTACATTTTATTCGTGTCATCCGTGCCTCCTTATGGAGATTGGATGCTTGTGTGAGATTTGCTAGATAGTATCAAGACCTAGACAGCGTTCTACCGCCGATGCTGCGGCGTAGGCTGGACGTACCCGCGTACTCGTGCCCAATTTCGGGTGCGGGTCGTGACAATCGCCGTGCAAGTACTCTTTGTCAGGAGTCAGGTTCACTGCTTCCACTGACAGGTTCAATCGAGGAATACGAAGAGTTCCTCGTACAACTTCCCGCTGCATTAAAAGCAGATAGGTTTTACGCCGAAGTGGCGATGTAGTAACCTTTTTACGCTGAAGCAGTCTGGAAATACTGTATTACACGGGTTGTTCTGGAGCTATGTTTTACGCTGAATAGCATTGAAGCTATGATGTACGCCAATGGCTCTGAAGTCATGTTTTATGCCACCCAGTGCTGGAGCTCTATTTTATGCGGGCTTCCTGCATGTTGAGGGTTTACGCGTATACTTCCTCAGCGTATTTTTTATGCTTCTACAAAATTTGTTGGAAGGCAAAGGCTAGGGTAGCGCCCCAAATATCGAAGCAATGGTAACGCACAATAATTAAATAAAAATCACGATAATTAAATATAATTAAATATTATGCAATCATTTATACATTAATCATGAAAAGACGAAAATACCCCTAATCTGAAATATGGGGGTGACATTAGAAGAAGTAGCTGCTAATGTTTGCTTCACAGAACGCCATGATATTGCAACACCACCACAAGTAAACATGTATCCACTTTAAGATATTTCTTTGTGTGTGTCAGATAGATAACCAACATCAGCATAACCCACAACTTGTTATTCTGAATTTTTTGAGTAAAACAAGCCTATGTCGGTTGTTCCGCGAAGATAACGCAATATATGTTTAATACCATTCCAAAGACGTTAAGGAGGTGGATGTTAAATTACACACTCCTAAAAATTATGGAAAAATACCAATAAAGGAGAAATAGGTTTATTTACGTATTGTGCCCAATAGGGTGGGCATCTTAATGTACTTTTGCATAAAAGTGCCCAACAATTAAAAAATTACACAAAGTTGGGTTTAGATTTAATTTAATTAAAAATTAATACAGTTGGTGTTCTAAAATAAATTAGGAGTACAAATGGCTGAACTTAAGTGGGACACAAGTATCATAAATGAAGAAGACGCATAATAGAAAATTACCCTAATTCGGGTTGCACAAAATAGGTCGAGATTGTGTCTCCAATTTTATTGGAACGCACAAGGATACAAAATTGGATTTATTCGAATTTAAAATAAATGTCCGCGACAAATATTGTGCGGCTAAAATGAAGCACAAGAGAACATAATTACAAGTTACACAAGGTCAAAAAAGAAGGCAGGCATGTCTAGGACAAGGTTGTGAAATTTGTTGGAAGGCAAAGGCTAGGGTAGTGCCCCAAATATCGAAGCAATGGTAACGCATAATAATTAAATAAAAATCATAACAATTAAATATAATTAAATATTATGCAAACATTTATACATTAATCATGAAAAGATGAAAATACCCCTAATCTGAAATGTGGGGTGACATTAGAAGAAGTAGCTGCTAATGTTTGCTTCACAGAATGCCATGATATTGCAGCACCACCACAAGTAAACATGTATCCACTTTAAGATCTTTCTTTGTGTATGTCAGATAGATAACCAACATCAGCATAACTCACAACTTGTCATTCTGAATTTTTTAAGTAAAACAAGCCCATGTCGGTTGTTCCGCGAAGATAACGCAATATATGTTTAATACCATTCCAATGACGTTTTGTTGGTGTCGAACTATATCTTTCCAGTAAGTTTACTGAGAATGTTATATCAGGTCTTGTTCAATTTGCAAGATACATCAAAGCTCCAATAGCACTAAGGTATGGTACTTCTGAACCTAATAATTCTTCATTATCCTCTCAAGGATGAAATTGATCTTTCTTTTCATCTAACGATCGAACAACCATGGGGCTACTCAACGGATGAGCTTTATCCATATAAAATCTTTTCAAAATCTTTTCTGCATAGGTAGATTGATGGATTAAATTTCCATAAGACAAAATTTTATTTTTTTCAAGATTTTTTATCTCAAATTCTTCCATCAGATAATGGACAGTTTTTGTAAGGTCTTCGGGAGTTCCTACAAGATTTAAGTCATCAACATATACTACAATAATGGAAAATCCATTTTGAGATCTTTTTATCAAAATACATGGGTAAATTGGATTATTTATATATTATTCTCTAACAAGGTATTCACTAAGACGGTTATACCATATTTTTCCAGATTGTTTTAATCCGTATAGGGACCGTTGTAATTTGATTGAGTATAACCCACGAGACCTTTGTTTATTTGCTTCAGGCAATTTGAATCCTTCTAAAATTTTCATATAAATGTCATTATCCAATGTCACGTCCCGATCACCCGCAGCGCTCCCGCGGGACGATCGCTTTGGCCCATCTGGGCATGATGCCGCACGAGCGTGAGCCGCGCCCATACAAGGCCACGGTTCATTGGCTGGCAGTAAGAGGTCTAAGCCACAGAGTCGCATAGATTATCCGAGTGCAGCGAAACTATAAACGTATAGGCAATTTGGTAATAATTTCACTAAGTCGACAATAACGGAAGCATTAAATAACAGAAGTTAAAGTAAATAAAACTCTTTATTGATATAAGTAATGTTACAAGCGATGCATAGCCGAGTTTACAAGTCGCTCAAGCCTCTCTCTCTAAAACAGTAAAAGTGTGTCAAGTGGCTATATTTGTGGAATGATATACAGGCGATGTTCCAATATTATGTCATGTATATGTGCTTCAGTTCCGGACGCAGCGCTCCAAGGCTCCAGAGTGAACTCCACGCCTTAGCACGCACGGAGGTGGCATTCGCACCGAATGAGGTTCTTCCGCACCCTGCAAACAACCTGGTGGATTATCAGTACATGAATGCACTAGTGGGGAAGCTATTCGCCCGCTCGACAAATCCAAACACGTAACATAGGTTCCGTGCACCAACTATTTTATTGTCTTTCTAGTTGCCTTAGGATCAGTTTTATGGCAATGTTGAATAACCTAACTCGTATGGCAGTGCGCCGTGTGATATAAGAGAAAATACAGCGAGACTTACCAACTTACCATTTGCCCTTCCCTGTCTAAGGCAAACCAATTTAATTCAAGCACAAGCACGTATAAACATTCAGGGGAAATAACATATGCAAATACAAGTATTTCAATGCGAGATTCATATCGGGTGCACGAGTTACTCATAATATCAGATGTGTTGCATATGATGCTGAAGTGTTCCATACGTACAAATGTTTCATATTCATATCGTTTAGCTGATTCAGATTACTCTTTGATGCAATGCAATGACTCGCACGCGGATAACCGCTAAGCGAGAATGACTTATCTATATGACAAAAGTCGTTGGCATAGCCATTAAAGGACGGGTTAAGGTCTCGAGACTAAGGATGATATGCAACGCAGGTGGCGAGCCCCGCTACATAACATTCCGTCCGTGACAAACGACCATACTAATTTTCTGCCCGGATTGGATCGGTCCCAGTGCCCCGACGACCGTTCGCAGAAACCATAAATCCTTGTGCACAAGTTGTTCGCGACATACAAGTCTGGGGTCATTCCAAATTCATAGTTCTGAACCGAGAATTTACTCCATGAGTTGTAATTCTTGACTTGCTTGACATGATTCTCGTTCAGAGGTAAACTTGATATGATTATCATTCAGATATAAACTTAATAGGATTCTTGATCAATGAACAACTTACCTTGATGCATTCCCTCTGGTTCGGGAAATGCCTTGGTGACCTAACGGTCCCGAATACTTTCAATATTCATACTTGCACGGAACGACTATTAGATAGTCTTCCGGTGGATTGGATGAAAATAAGGCAAGATAGCATTCACTTGATATTGGCATGCAACCATATAACAAGCATTGAATCGAGGCAACTAATACAAGCTAACATATAGCAAACAAGCATGCATTTGTGTAACATAAACATTCGTATTGGCTCGGGCCCGAAGGTAAGCCGAGGAGTGAAACCGTAAGGAACATACCGAGCAACATAATCTAGGGTCGTGCAGCATTAGAAGTGAATAGTGTACTAAGAATAGCATATACATATCAATTTACTCGAGGCACAGCGGGTCCAGTTGTACAAGGCAAAGGTAGCATGCGAGGGTCTAAATATAATTAATGTTTTACTTCCATATTCTAGCATAAGCAATACAAGTTGGGATTATTTTCTTAGCTAGGTGTGTTGTATTCTTATTAGTATGTAGGAGTGATTCACCTAGCGACTAGCATGTCTCATTCCATATTTTAAGTGTGCTGGCTAAGCAAAGACAAGTTCACCGTAGTCACCCACCTTAGCAATAATTTGCCTCGGTTGAGCGATACTGCGAGCGAGCCTCTGAAAGCCTAAGACGAACTCCTGAAGGGACAAGTCTGGATATCCTTTGCCTCAAACGAGTATTCTCGCTAAAGCAAAGCGGGTCGGGACGTTGCACTTTCGTCGTTTGAATCGGCAGTCCGGTTGAGCGGAATGAGGTATTACATCATACACCACTCAGAAAAAGTCTCTTCCTCAAGACTTCCTGAGGGTAAGCTGTTCTATTGCATTATGGAATATATCCCAAGCATAGCAATTGGTACCACTAACTCCAATTTTGAACACAATCTCCTATTCGATCCTTACGTCGTATTGGGTGTATGCCGAGTCAGTATCATTTTGCGCCTTAGCGCGGGACATATTTCTTAACGTGGAGTATATTTCAATCGATCTTGCTCTAACGATCTAAGGCTGAGGTAAACTTATACAAGTCGTTATACTTGTTCAGGTGGATATTCACTTGCACTAGTATCGAGATCGGCATATCGCGAGTCTGGATCGTGCACATATTCGAAGCGCTTCAAGCACATGCATGCCAACCAACTTAGCGATAGCGAAGTCTTAGCACTCGAGTTTCACATCTCATTTAGTCTTGGATCGTGCATACGTTCAAGGCATCCCTCAAACATATTCATTCAACCAAGTTTATAGATAGTAAAATCGGACAAGCTACTTGCAAAAATCTCAAGGGTTCTCGTTTAACTTCCAACAGGGTCAATTCAATTTCCATATCATTTCCTTTCTAACTCAATTAAGTATTTGCACCACCGTTAAGCATGATCTATTCGGTTTACCGACTAGCGTTCATCCGTTCGGGTCAAACTTAGCATATGTTATCGTTCCCAAGTCTAACCCTAAGTCTTGCTGCCCCAGTTCTATAGCTTGTTCAAGCAATGTGGTAAAGTCGATAACACAGGTTCATTCACTCGGCATAGGATCGTCTGCCTAATTGCTAGGTCAGCTCACAAGGACATAGGTACAAGTTCAAGCACGCGATTCATCGTACAAACTTGTCGCATGATGCTTGCCCCAATTCTTAGGGTCAAACCATTGTTCATTTGCACGGGGTATTCTACCCAAGCTCGTTTCACTCAGATTTCTAAACATTGAGCACAGATTTTTCCTGCTCTCAATAACACGTTCATTTGCACGGAGGACGAGTCAGTTCAGTAAAATCCATAATATGTCCAAGTTACAGGACAAGCTAAGTAATTTGCATATTCTATCTCTCCAAACATGTTTTGATAGAATCTCTATCCATTTCAAGTCCACCAAGCCAATTTTCGATTCTAAGCCCTTTTTAATTATAACTCCAATTTTGTTTAACCTGGTTTACATATCCGTTTATGAAACCATCAAGCGTGATTTTATTCCAGGTTCTAGGCTAACTTATCCTCAAAATATTTTTTGATCACGTGCATTTCCAAATTTGTCTTATCGTGTCGAACCAAAAGTCAAGACGATTCATAAGTTGTCACGCTCTGGTCTCCCGCAAGTTTGATCACCCTCGTTGGACGTGAGATCACCACGTCAAAGCTTCTGCTGGATAATCGTCCTAAACTGGGCACAACGCATGTACGAATATAGAGTTACGTTCGCACAAGATAAGATGTTTGAACGTTATGGTTATCATCAGCATGATCGAGACACCTTATTATTTTTACCAAGTTATGTTCATTCATGCAGTGATTGTAATTCGTCTAGTAAAATCATCCAATTTCAATGTTATCGTTTGGTAAATCATCCAAGTCCATTCAAATTTTTGATACGTTCTATTCATCGAGTTCGTTTGGAATAATCATCGAACATGTTCCCGTGAGTTCGATCATCCCCGCCATACGTGAAATCACCACACCGGCGCTCCCGCAGGATAACCGTTCTCGTTGGGACGTATTTTGAGAGTTATCATTTCGAACTTAATTTCAAGATCGTTCTTCCAAACTCCAAGCAAAATCCATTATCGTTTATCTCTTTTATTGAAACTCAATATTTATTTCGGGCTTAATTTCTATTCGAGCGATGTTGTATTCAAGTTTAATTCGTTCGTTTAAATCCAAAAATTTTTGTACAATTCTCCAAGTTTCCAATAAATTTTCTTAATGAGATATCGATTTTCATTTCTATGAATTTTTTATTCGACATGAGCCTTATCATTTATTCAAGATATTCTCTATTCAATCCGATTATCGCATGAGACCTATGAAACCATTTTGGACATTTCTAAATGATCCATACACCACTCAAAATTGATTCATCCAATCAAATCCTTAATCGATTTGTATCTTCCAACACGAAATATCATTCGGGCTATTTCCTAAAATCCAAGCATGGTTGTCTATATTCGCCTAAGCAATAAATCCGAGAGTATTTCTATCGGTTGGCATTCTAAGTTTGACTTGCCTTATTCCTGAACGATATCCATACTCGTTGCAACTTAGCTTGCACCAAAGGATCTTGGCGAGCAATACTCTACACAACTTAGCCGAAAGACTGTGTACAAAGCTAACTGTTCGGAACAATATTCAATTTTGCACTAACCAGTTGCAAACATGTATAGGCATTTTAGTTTGCACATAAGTCATGATTCTAGCGCGAGTCTAATCCCGAAGGGTCTTAGCACAGGTTGGCACAAAGGCCAATCGTATTGCAATTTTGTACAAGCAATCATATCATTCAAATGCACTTTTTGAAAGTATTTAGACTCATTGTTGGAATATTTTGTTTGGGATATTGAGAGAGTGTGTGCACATAACCCACGAACGAGCTTTCAAAACTGAGAAAATTGAAACGAAGTCCAAAGGCGTATAGCCAAGCTCTGATACCAATCTGTCACACCCCGATCTCCCGCAGGCTAATAGACCATCCCCGCTAGGCGAGAATTATCGCACCAGTGCTCCCGCGGGATGATCGCTTCTGCCCATCTGGACGTGATGCCGCACGAGCGTGAGTCGTGCCCGTGCAAGACCGTGGTTTATTGGCTGGCGGTAAGAGGTCTAAGCCACAGAGTCGCATAGATTATCCAAGTGCAGCGGAATTATAAACGCATAGGCAATTTGGTAACAAGTTCACTGAGTCGACAATAGAGAAAGCATTGAATAACACAAGTTGAAGTAAATCAAACTCTTTATTGATATAAATAATGTTACAAGCGGCGCATAGCCGATTTTATAAGTCGCTCAAGCCTCTCTCTCTGTAACTGTAAAAGCGAGCCAAGTGGCTACATTTGTGGAATGATATATATGCGATGTTCCAATATTATGTCTTGTATAAGTGCTTCAGTTCTGGATGCAACGCTCTAAGGCTCCAGAGTGAACTCCACGCCTTAGCATAAACGAAGGTGGCATCTGCACTGAACGAGGTTCTGCCGCACCCTGCAAACAACTTGGTGGATTATCAGTACATGAATGCACTGGTGGGGAGGCAACTCGCCCGCTCGATAAATCCAAACACGTAACATAGGTTTCGTGCACCAACTATTTTGTTGTTTTTGTAGTTTGTGACGCCCCAGTCCCAAAGTACGTAGGACTAGGAAACGTAAGCATGCCAGTCGCACCTATTTTGTAACTCCAATATATGGAAACCATAACACATGCGTACGTTGTAATATGAATAACAATAATTCACAAGTGATATAAACTATCTCAAGTCACAGGCATAATCTAAATCTCATCCACAGAATACATAAATAAATAAATAACCAATATCTATATAACTATATCTCAATATGAAGTATATAAAGATGACAGTCAGATGGAAACAAATCCACTGTCGAACTAGAATATAAAAGCAAACACAATATGAGTACAACAACTAACAATCACTAGGACTCGAAGAGAAGACCTCCTCGAAACATAAGTAACCAGTCCGGATCTGCGCTCCTACGAATACTCATGAACATCTACACCTGAAAAGGGACCAGGTCCTCAGAGGGACATAACAAGATACATAGAAGCATGTCAATAAAGTACTGAAATAAATATCCAATGGGTCGCCTAACCATCTATGTGAATGCACGTTAAGAACAACTTTCTTACAAGTGGGCTATCTGGCCAAAATAGGATTGGCATGATTCTCTTGGAGATTCAGGGGCCTAAAAAGTATGTGATCTTTTGAACGATAGAGGCCGCCAGGTAGTATAGGGGTCATCACGACCACGCATCTCCAGCTGAGCGTGCGGGTTATATAAAAAGGAAAGTACAAAGGAGCCAAAATGTCGTACTTATTGTTCTTTCTACCCCATGCTCTAAACATGTCACATCCATGACACGATAATACCTCTAATAACTACCAAGTCTCCTAGCATACAAAGTTTCTAACAGCAGTTATCCCTAATGCACGGCCCATACGTACAGGAGGCCAGACCTGTCACGCAGTCCATGTCCTATATGAGACTCACACTCATGTAGCAGCTGTGTTACGGCCAATGAAACCTAATGAAGCTTCATAATAATGGGATAGTCTCATCAACAAGGTCAATGCATATACATAATAAAAATAAATCACGACGATAATGTCGTTGCACCCAAGTTTCCTTGGACGCGCAGTTTATATAGCAGTTAAAATATATAAACTAATGACAGAAAATAAAGATGCATGCAACATATGGAATATGAATCATAGCACAATGGCAAGGTATACTTGCCTGGCAAGAAAGCTGCATAGTACCAATAACCTGCTTCAGAAGTCGCGCAGAACAATCTAATATCCTATATACATATAATATAACACAACACACATCAGCCATTACACTAGCACACACACAACCTTAATTACACTGGACTCAGGAGGTATGCTAGGGGTGATACTGGTCAACTAACAAGGTCAACTAACAGCCAAAGTCGAAGGTAGTCACTTCCCTCGTCCTTGGAGTTTGAGGTATTTCGACTTCAAGCACTGGTTGCTCCACCGGAGTCGCTGCTGTCGTCGCGGACTGGTTGGAGACCAAAGTCTGCACAATCTGCTGCAGGGTATCTACCTGCTTTTGCTGGACTGAGAATCGTGTTTCTATATTATCTTGAAACTTGAGTAGTCTCTCATCCGCTCGCTTCTCAGCCCGTTCATAACGAGCTTCATCCCTTTGTTGTTTAGCTTCTAACATCCGCATCATTTGCTGAAGTAGATCGACTCGAGACATGGCTCGCTGGATCCGAGAGCTTCCTGAAGTGCCGAAACTGCTCTCTTGGGCTTGCGTCTCGCCCGGTGCTTGCGCTGAGGATTGCGCTTGAGCTATTCCTTCAAGAGAAGGTAAATTATATCAGAATCATAATATATTATGGACTTATTGTATGAACGCATCTCATTTTGGCCTAACGAGTTCAAGAGTTCGCCCATGGATTTATCGTTAAAGAAACTTTTTTCATACAAGGGTCAAAGGAACGTGAAGTTGTGCTCTGATACCAACATATCACTCCCCAATTCCGTGGAATCGATAGTCATCCCCCGGACGTGGCCGCCGTGCGGGCCTAGGTTGCGTACCGCACAAGGCTAAGTATTTTATTTTCGCATAGCGAGCACATATTTAGAGTACGCAGATAAATTGAAACACATATTCGAAGCATGGAAAAGTTCTCTTTCATTGATAATATGAACATCTATTACAAACTCTTGAACTGAGTCATAAGGTTGCCTCTCGGGCTTACAAAAATGTTGACACAAAATGAGATAGCAGTCTTGTACATTACATCCCTATTAAACTTCAAAATATAATACCTCCTGGTAGAATGATAGCCTTTCCACGGAGCTACATTCTTCCTTGGGTTCTAGCTCATGTCTTCAAAATACTTCAAATTTTGGCACGAATCAAGGCGTGCCTACAACTATACTGGATTGGGGGATTGGCTTCCGCTCCTCGCTCGGTTCTCCTTAGTGCGGGGAACCTATTTCAACGAGGGCCAGTACATCGAAATGTACTGGTGAAGGCAAGCTAACCCAACTATACCAATCAACACGTTGTTTAGATAAAGCATGCATATTAATTGTGGTCTTTCTATCTTGCCTTAGTTCATTTTACATCAAGCAATAGATATAGAAATCAATGAAATACTTATCACCATTCTGTAACCTCCGTATCCTAAAATTCTAGCTTAAATATTTTTTTTAGGTTAATTTGGGGCTAGTGAGATTTTTTCATAATTTTTAGTTAATTAAAAACTAGTAACCCTAATTTTCTAGAACTTTCAAGAATTTATTTTAGGTTCAAACATAATTAAAAATATTCTAAACTTTTATTTTAGGTTCTAAATAATCAAATATATTTTCTAGAATTTTTGGAAATTTTTTGAGTATTTTTATTATTTATTGGGAGTTATTTAGGCTAATAACTAATTTTTAGGACTTGTAGAATTTATTGTGCAAGCCATGAATATAGAATGGACCCACGTTATTTTTTAGGGTTTATAATATTATTATATATTTTCTGGAATTATTTCAGAATTTTTGGAATAATTTTAGTATTTATTTTTAGTTATATGGGTAAAACTAATGTTTAGAGCTTCTCCTAATTATAGTAGTAAACCTATGAACATAAAATTATCCCAAGTATTTTTCTAGGGTTTTTGGGTTCAAAATATAATTTTCTGTAATTTTTTCAGATTTTTATGATTAATTTTAATATTTATTTTGAGTTATTTAGATTTAAAATGACTTAAATAATATTTTGATAAAGGCAAATCAAAAACAAATAATATAACCAAAACTATCCAATCAAATCATGACACGTGTCACCCTATCAATTTTCATTCAGCCGCTCAACATCTCTCTCTCTATATATATATATTATAATAACCCTAATTATTCCATTATTTTAGAGAGAGAGAGATTTTGGAGAATTGCCATCTAGGGTTCCTTCTCTTCCAGAAGCCATTGCGCATAGCTCCGGACTCCGAGGCCCAATTTCTTGCATTAGAACGATATTGAGGTTAGCTTTCTGATTATATAAATTGTTTTACGAAATTATGACTATTAAATTCTGAAAAATTCGTAGAGCACAACATATCCAAAAATAGACGTGTTTCAATATTTTCACGATTCTGGGAGAACCAGGGATCAGAATCATGAACCGTTTAAAGTTTTGGAAAGCTAATGTCGAGATCATTGACATATGTTTTTCCCAGAATTTATTTCGAAGTATTTATATACTGTTAATTCTGTAGAACTTCTAGGTTAGAATTTAACCATCGGTGCACGATACGAAATTTGTATGTGCCATAATTCCCAAACGAATTTGAATTCGGACGAGCCGTAAATTTTAGCATTTTTGACGCTGAAATCTACAAGAAATCATGCATAAAAGTCGAGTTTGTGTCGGTTGACTTTTCGGTCAACAGATCGCCTCGATTTGCGTGCCATGAGTCCCGAGTCGATATAAATTTAGTTTCTTTTAGGCAAAACTAGGATTTGGCCTAAAAATCAGAATAATAAGATTAAAATAAAATTTTAGAGTAATTATTCCAGAATTAAATAAATTAAAATAAATTATCTTTTGACATGGTAAAATTGTAATACATAGGTTGTTTGGACTGTGACTTGGACTCTGATTCATACCAGCAAAGGACCACAGGCGAGTACATTCTCTGATAGTTTCTTATCTATAATATTCTCTATGTTCATTGTATTTAGTGTAAATATCCATATTTCTTGACACGATGGTTACACGGATTGGTATATCCGGATCTCGTCATGAGATGTTATTCCTTGTATATGGTGTATCGTGTACAAGTCTTGTTTCATTGGTTATCTTGTGCATGTACAGACACTGATTCTCGAGGAGACTTGCTACCTTCTTAGAGAATCCCGTGCCATAGCGTACCATGGTTGGATCTACTATACCAGTCGGGGGTGGGGAGTATTTTAGTGTAGATATGTGATCATACCCTTCATGTACAAGTCTTGTTCTCATGTTAGTGTTGGTCATACACCGCACATATGACTAGCTAGGCCCGTACTCGTGTACAAGTTCCCAAGCCGGTCACATGTTAAAGCTAGTACTCACACACTTAGGCATAGTATTCTTCTTCATTGACATATTGTTCCTTCCCATATTTATTTACAATATTTCCTTTATTGTGTATCTCTTGTACATATATATACATCTTGTATATTTCTATCTATTTACTGCTACATAGTTTATATCATTGATGTAGAACTGCTGTTAGAGATGTATTTTGCTCCATCCTGACTGGAAATATTTTTTCAGATTACGCCTTAGAGGACGGGTGTCTGACATTTTATGGACCACAGGGAGAGTAGCTGCAGACTTGGACTTGGTAGCACATGTGTGATTCCCGGGAGGTCTAGTCGGGATCACTGGTTATTTAGTTAGTTTCTATTAGCAGTTTATGGTACCGAATTTGTCTTCGGCATACTTTGTTGAGACTTGGATATTATTGTTGAGTTAGATTATTCTATTTAGACTTGTGTTACAATTTGGTTTATTTATTTCTTCGATATCTAATCGTGCTTTAGCTATGTGATTGAGTATTGTTCATATTATATTGTGCTATCTGTGACTCCTTATGGAGTTGGATGCTCGTGTGAGAATGATTAGATAGCATTGTGACCTAGACATCGTTCTACCGCCGATGCTGCGGCGTAGGCTGAACGTACCCACGTACTCGTGCTCCTATACCGGGTGCTGGTCGTGACACGTTTTTACTGGTGGCCCATGCAGGTCAGACTTCACAAGTTGTGCGATGTCGTGGTAGTGCGACAACTTAGTTGTACTACTGCATGCCTGCGATAGGATCTAGGATATAGCATACTAGGATGAGAGTGAATACTCAATCACAACTAGGAACACTTCCAATCTATTGTTATTGCTATTCCTTCCGAATATTGCTTCCTTTAGAATTTTACTGTCCTCCCTTGATGATATCGCATCTATTGCCTTGATTGATTTCTTAGTATCGTCGCTTATACCAGTAATTTTGCTAGAATATAGTTAGTAATACACCCTGACAGAGACTACAATACTATGACAAAATAGACCATAAACCATAGATATATTTTTCTAGATTGCATGTTGTATGACTGTAGGTAGGGTTTTTCCTAAGACTCTGATTGTTGGGGGTTTGACAGTAGTGAAGAGTAGTGAAGAGGTTATGACTTGACAAAGAGAGACAAGGTGCCTTAAATTTCGAGGATAAACATTAATGAAGAGTTGAGAACTTAATATGGCAGAATTGACGATTTGTTAAAATCATAGATTTTATGAAGATTAGGATATGATTGAAACTATCATTAAAATATGAGGAATTTAAGAAGATTATCATTATATTTATTTGACTGCAAGATATAAATTTAAGATGTAAATTGAATGCGGTATTTGAAGATTTTATAAGTATTACATTGATGAGTGTTGTGTGAAAAAAGAATAGAGGAGTAAATCATTAATAGATTAGTGTTTGAATTCAAATTTTGGGATGAGACCTTAGATTTTATAAATATACACCGACTGGATTTAAATTAGAGGATTGAATATTAATTTTTTTGAGTATTTAATTATTAACTTAAAATTTTAAAGGAGATTGTAATAAGAATGGAATTTGATTTTTATTTTGAGGATTTTCAGGAATATGATATTTTGAAAATTTTGTGAAATAACAATGTTGATTTACTTCATAATTATTTGGTTTGATGAATTTAATTTTGATGGTAATAAATAAATAAAATAATTAAAATTTTAAATTTCGAGGACGAATTTTTTTTTTTAGGTGGGTAGACTTGTAACCTCCGTATCCTAAAATTCTAGCTTAAATATTATTTTTAGGTTAATTTGGGGCTAGTGAGATTTTTCCATAATTTTTAGTTAATTAAAAACTAGTAACCCTAATTTTCTAGGACTTTCAAGAATTTATTTTAGGTTCAAACATAATTACAAATATTCTAAACTTTATTTTAGGTTATAAATAATCAAATATATTTTCTAGAATTTTTGGAAATTTTCTGAGTATTTTTATTATTTATTAGGAGTTATTTAGGCTAATAACTAATTTTTAGGACTTGTAGAATTTATTGTACAATCCAGAAATATAGAATGGACCCACGTTATTTTCTAGGGTTTATAATATTATTATATATTTTCTGGAATTATTTCAGAATTTTTGGAATAATTTTAGTATTTATTTTTAGTTATATGGGTAAAACTAATGTTTAGAGCTTCTCCTAATTATAGTAGTAAACCTATGAACATAAAATTATTCCAAGTATTTTTCTAGGGTTTTTGGGTTCAAAATATAATTTTCTGTAATTTTTTCAGATTTTTATGATTAATTTTAATATTTATTTTGAGTTATTTAGATTTAAAATAACTTAAATAATATTTTGATAAAGGCAAATAAAAAACAAATAATATAACCAAAACTATCCAATCAAATCATGACACGTGTCACCCTATCAATTTTTATTCAGCCGCTCAACATCTCTCTCTCTATATATATATTATAATAACCCTAATTATCCCATTATTTTAGAGAGAGAGATTTTGGAGAATTGCCATCTTGGGTTCCTTCATCTTCCAGAAGCCATTGCGCATAGCTCCGGACTCCGAGGACCAATTTCTTGCATTAGAATGATATTGAGGTTAGCTTTCTGATTATATAAATTGTTTTACGAAATTATGAGTATTAAATTCTGGAAAATTCGTAGAGCACAACATATCCGAAAATAGACGTGTTTCAATGTTTTCACGATTTCGGGAGAACCAGGGATCAGAATCATGAACCGTTTAAAGTTTCGGAAAGCTAATGTCGAGATCATTGACATATGTTTTTCTCAGAATTTATTTTGAAGTATTTATATACTATTAATTCTGTAGAACTTCTAGGTTAGAATTTAACCATCGGTGCACGATACGAAATTTGTATGTGCCATAATTCCCAAACGAATTTGAATTCGGACGAGCCATAAATTCCAGCATTTTTGACGTTGAAATCTACAGGAAATCATGCATGAAAGTCGAGTTTGTGTCGGTTGACTTTTCGGTCAACAGATCGCCTCGATTTGCGTGCCATGAGTCCCGAGTCGATATAAATTTAGTTTCTTTTGGGCAAAACTAGGATTTGGCCTAAAAATCAGAATAATAAGATTAAAATAAGATTTTAGAGTAATTATTCCAGAATTAAATAAATTAAAATAAATTATCTTTTGACATGGTAAAATTGTAATACATAGGTTGTTTGGACTGTGACTTGGACTCTGATTCATACCAACAAAGGACCACAGGCGAGTACATTCTCTGATAGTTTCTTATCTATAATATTCTCTATGTTCATTGTATTTAGTATAAATATCCATATTTCTTGACACGATGGTTACACAGATTGGTATATCCGGATCTCGTCATGAGATGTTATTCCTTGTATATGGTGTATCGTGTACAAGTCTTGTTTCATTGGTTATCTTGTGCATGTACAGACACTGATTCTCGAGGAGACTTGCTACCTTCTTAGAGAATCCCGTGCCATAGCGTACCATGGTTGGATCTACTATACCAGTCGGGGGTGGAGAGTATTTTAGTATAGATATGTGATCATACCCTTCATGTACAAGTCTTGTTCTCATGTTAGTGTTGGTCATACACCGCACGTATGACTAGCCAGGCCCGTACTCGTGTACAAGTTCACAAGCCGGTCACATGTTAAAGCTAGTACTCACACACTTAGGCATAGTATTCTTCTTCATTGATATATTGTTCCTTCCCGCATTTATTTACAGTATTTTCTTTATTATGTATCTCTTGTACATATATATGCATCTTGTATATTTTCATCTATTTACTGCTACATAGTTTATATTATTGATGTAGAACTGCTGTTAGAGATGTACTTTGCTCCATCCTGACTGAAAATATTTTTCCAAACTATGCCTTAGAGGACGGGTGTCCGACATTTTATGGACCACAGGGAGAGTAGCTGCAGACTTGGACTTGGTAGCACATGTGTGATTCCCGGGAGGTCTAGTCCGGATCACTAGTTATTTAGTTAGTTTCTATTAGCAGTTTATGGTACCAGATTTGTCTCCGGCATACTTTGTTGAGACTTGGATATTATTGTTGAGTTAGATTATTCTATTTAGACTTGTGTTGCAATTTGGTTTATTTATTTCTTCGATATCTTATCGTGCTTTAGCTATGTGATTGAATATTGTTCATATTATATTGTGCTATCTGTGACTCCTTATGGAGTTGGATGCTCGTGTGAGAATGATTAGATAGCATTGTGACCTAGACAGCGTTCTACCGCCGATGCTGCGGCGTAGGCTGGACGTACCCACGCACTCGTGCCCCTATACCGGGTGCGGGTCGTGACACATTCAGTGACATTTACCTTCCCATCTGAACCACCTGCACAATACTTACCATGTCCTTCCCAGCCATGAAGACACAAGTTAGTTTGCAACAAGTTTAAATGTACGAGGGGATCACTGGCTTGATGTCATAAGGGACGGTTCTAGTCTGGGACGGAATGGCTTACAACGCAAGGATCAGGGCATCGCAGGCCATTCCGTCCGATGCAGGAGACTATCAGGAGTTCCGTTCGGATCGGATCGGTGTCGGTACCAGTGCCCCAGCGATCGTCCACAGGAACTAAGACCTTGTGCACAAGTTATCCGTTATCAACGTAGTACACCAAGTTAGCATTTAAGACAATTCAGGGCAATATCAAGCACGGGATAGTAACAGGGCAAGATCTAGTTTTGTATAGTCTTCCTGTTCAGTTTATTGCATTCAGTATGAGTTCTATACATAGCACAATTTAAGAAGAAGTATACATTCTAACTTTGTATTTGTTCATATGATGAACATTCCAAAACGAACAAGCATGTAAATGAGTAACCGTTCACAAATTTGATTGACAAGCATAATAATCTAAGTCTATTCCCTTTTTATCTTGAAGTCTTTTAGTTATTACTTGGTATCGTCTGATCGGGGCAAGCAAGAATACAAGATTTTAGATGTGAATACTGGAAGAAGGGCCAACTGAATCGAATATAAGCCACTCACTTAGTTTGTTGGAGTGAAGAAGGAAAGAGGTGCTTCAGGAGTCCGTTCGAGCGTTGCCTACTGCTGGTTCACCTGCATTGCCACGAACAGCTGATCAATACCTCTTCCACTTTTTCCATTATCAGAATTGAAGTGCAGTTCAACTAACGAAAATAATGAAATTCATCGAAACCGTTCAAGAAAACTCAAGCAAATCCGAAAACCAACTCAAGGCACGAAAGCAACAAGCGACAGCGAAATCTGAGGCAACAAAAGATGCAGCGGAGAGGTCCCTCCTGACTCTGCCGTTAAGTCGATCCCAGGGGCACTGTCCACTGAATATGAGAATCGATTCTGAAGAAACAAATCCATAACGAGGATGAGTTCTTGATTCAATCTATCCCGATCGAATGATACCATATTGTATTTCTTAGCCGCGTTCTCCAAATAGGGGGAACGGGACACCATAGGTAAGGGGCGGGGTCGTTTCCTCATATTTTCTTAGGGTGTCAAGCTGATACCTATTCAAGTTTAGGGTATTAAGTTGAAAAACTGGAATAGTCGAGGGTATAATTATAATTTAGTCTACATACATATAGAGGATTACAGTAAAAATATTGGTATTAAATATAAATATTTGGAACATGGAATGACAACAAGCTTGCTCCTCACTCAAACAAAATCTACTCTGTAGATGCACTAAAGTTTGTATAGGTAAAGATTAGCTAGAGGGCGAATATAGAAAACCAAATATAGATCCGATGTCATTTTTTAGACCCTAAACCCAGACCTCCAAGAAGTGGATCAAATCCAAACTTTTCGGACGGACTCGGGTCGGGTAATCGGGTCTATTACGACACATTTTCTATCCATGATCCACAAGTGTAGGGTTCTACCCTAACCCCTAACCCTAATTTCCTCCTCCCCTCATTTGCTCACGAAACCCTAAATTTTCTTCACCAAATTTTCTGTTCGAATGGGGAAGAAGAAGAAGGTGATCCTTACGCCGGAGCTCCCTCCGGATATTGCCGACGAGGATATTGAGGTCTCCGACGAGGACTTCGACTTCGTGAAAGAGAACAAGAAATTCGCTGGATTCCTCTCCAAAATCGACACCAAATCGATTGACAAGTATAGACTCTTGTTAACCCTAAGAATAACTAAGAAAAGCTCTAAACTTTTTCACAAAGTTGGCCAAACTCTGTGTTGATTTCGAGAATTTGAAGGGTTTCTGTTTGAAGCTAATATTAAATGCATGGTTTTAGTGTTCAGTACCATGAAATCATTGTAGAGAAGTGAAAGAAATACATTCTTAGATTAGTTTGTTTAGTTTTGACTAAGATTTAAATATCAGGGCAATTAATGTAAATTTAGTATTAAATGTACATATTTCATGCAGGAATTCCAAATTTGTTCACCATAATCAAGTGTGTGGAGTTGTTTTGGTGTTCATATGGATGTTAGGCTAATTCCTATATTCTGGACCTATGCTGTTGTTCACTTAGGTACAGTGAACTTTGATTATGTTAATTTTTGCTAACCTGAACTTTGGTTAATTGTTCATCTAACTAATGCTGTTAATGGACTTGGCTAAAACACACATTTGCCTCCCCTCCCCCCCACTTTATATCCCATATAATGAACAAAACAGCTCATCACCAAAAAAAAAAAATCTGGATTATTTATTTCTCGCAAAAATTAGGGTTTGGATTGACATCTGCTGCCTTGAGTGGAAGATTAGTGTTTTGACTAGCATTTGCTCCCCAAATCTCATAGGTAACAATGTTGATTTATAGGGTTCAAATTTGATTTTTGCTAATTAAGGATTTGAGGATTTTATCATGGTTTTCTGTTAATTAGCGTTTCGACTCGCATTTGCTTTTTTTTTTTTTAGCTTCAGTGATTTTTATCATGATTTCATTAAAATCCATGATACTTGGCTTTGAATTAGGGTTTCCTTATCTCATTTACACCCTGACCTAGGGTTTAAAATGGTTGTTTATGATTTATTATCGGTACACGTAGTGTAGATAGGGTCTTTCATTCAAATTGATTACGATGTAAGAACACAATTGGGGAAAATATTAGGTTTAGGGATTAGGTTTAATAACAAAGAAGGAAAATTAAAGCGAATACAAATTTAACTTTGTTTTATACAGGAAATTAAGATTCTGTGGAAGAGGAGACAAATTTTAACTTTATTTAATGGAGGAACATGTAATAAGATAATATGTTATTAAGGGTAAAAATGTCCGGGATAGAACATGTGATATTCACATGAAGGGCTTTTTGGACAACTTAACAAAAGGTAGCAACCTGTTAATGATTACAAATTTCAAGGTAGCAATTTGAACATAATCGAAGTTCACGGTAGCTAAGTGAATAATAGCCAACATTCAGGGTATTTTGGTGTAAATTAGCGTAGATGTTGATTTGATTTGAAAGTTATGAACTAATATTAGTCTGTGTTTTATTGTAGTTCATTTGAAATTATCATTTTATTTATTATTTCGTCTTTTGACTTTAGTTTGAAGTGCATCTTATCATTTGTTTTTGTTTAGCCGACCCCACATTTTCAAGAAAGGTTTTCTCCAAATTTGGTTTCATTTAGGATAGAACACAAGATACTTCTTCCAATGAAGACTTTCTTGTATTTTTTTGTTATGTTTGCTTTTGGTGTTGACTTAAGAGTTTCATTTTATTGAATTTCATGTTAAAGGCATGTTAACCGAGTTGCTGATCACAGGGAAGATGGGCTGGAGGCGCTCTATGAGAAGCGGAACAGGAAGGCGGCTTTGAAGAAACCAAAGGAGGATGACAGTCTCCAGATAGACCGTGTTGATGCGCATCAAAACATTAGACGGGAAGTTGCAGTACAGAACTGGTAAACGACTAGTATGATTTCATACTTACAATACCTCACAAATTTGATTCATATTTTTTATAATTTGAGAGTATCACAATTACTCTTTTGCTACATTATTAGGAGAATACATCTGCTTGGTTGTTACTTGTTAATTTTCAGACATTATCTTTGTTATGTCAAACAGTTCTGTTAAAGACTCAGTTGGCTTTTTTCCACGTAATCCAAGAAGCATGGACAATCCTAACAGTGCCATGTTTGTGTCATGATGTGTTGGACACGTATCAAACACAACAATATACTTCCAAATACACGAGGACATGCCAAAATCAGTACCATGTCCATGTCCCTGTTTCTATTTGTCATATCGTGTCCATGCAACATAGTTTGTAATTGACGTTATGGATTACCTAAGCTAAACTTTGCCTGGAAACTGTGTTTATAACTATGTATTCTACCTTCTTCTCGTGGAAGTACTATCACAATTTTGAGTAAGATTAGCTCCATTCATCCATTCTACCTGGCATTGTGTTTGCTATCCTGGTAATTTACTATTCCTTTATGTTTTGCTAAGTTGCAACTAACATGAACTGCAGCCAGAAAGTCAAGTTCCATAGAGATACCCAATAAAGATGCTGCTTCCGAGGTAAATGATAATGATGAAGATAAAAGTTTGGTGAAGCTGACAAAAGCTGAACGAAGGCTACAGCTAAAGAAAAGTAGAAAAGAGGCCAAAAAGCAGGCGAAAGAGGAAGTTATTAAAGAGGATACTGCAGAAGGAAGTCTTCACTCAGAAGTCCTGGTACATTCTCATTTACTCCATTTTAGCTACTTATGTTAGACAACCTCTCACTTTTCTCTGATGGTCCAATGTTTGACATTCTCCGTGTTGATATTGAAGTGAAGGCAAATGGTTTCCCCCTTTGTTTAGTATTTTTTATGTGGCATTTTTATCATCCTTTATGCTACATTATGGTCAGCCTACCTAAAATGAGAAAAAGTAATAGTATTTATGTGGTATTATAATATGTATATTATATATATATTTTTCTGTTGCATATTTAATGTGATACTGATGTGTTAGATCTCTCTCAAGCACTGTTTCTCACAGAAGTCTCACTTATGACGAGCTGATTTATGGTAATGCTATTTCAAAAGGAGGTCAAAGAATTGTAATAGCTCCGCTAGTGTCTGAGTCTTATGTTTCCTTTTATATCATCTATTAATTGCTTTACTTTGTCCCGAATGGATGAATGGAGGTACTTTGTTTCTTGAAGTTATTGAATTGAATTTCTGATACACTTGTAAGCTTTAAAATTAAGTGTGGATCACGTTATTTTTGTTGAAGATGCTGTCAAGTTATACTAGGTACATCCTTATTTTATTTAAATACCTCCGACCATTGATGAGGATGCACACTGGACAGTATTAGCAAATTAAGTTGCAGTGGTTCTTCAATGGTGGTCATTTCGATCTAACATCTATGTGATTAATGATTACAAATTTTTGCTATTAACCAGCAAATTAGGTTGTAGTGGTTGATCTAGAAGTTCCACAAATAGTTCATACCTGCATAGATTCGAAGACTATTCGGATAGGATTAAAAAAATGTCATTTTTTGAAATTTCTGCAATATGGCTACCTCAAGATAGTATAATGGAAAGGTTGGGATGGCAGTCCTTCAATACTCTAGGTGAGAATCACAGAGTTTACCATATCATTGACGAGGGATAAACTTGAATCTACAAGACACTATCAGGAGATTCAGATCATACAAATATTTCAGGTGAGGCAAGAGGATTTTGGGATTGGACTGACACTATTACTGGGGAGTTTTTCATGAAATCTGCCTTGGGAAATGCTAGACAACAGTATCCCAAAGTAGACTGGGCTCCAGTAGTCTGGTTCACAGGAAATTGCTTGAGCATGAGGGCTCGTCTCTATAGAACTCTATTGGACAGACTCATGACCCAGGATAGGATGTTAAATTGGGGCATACAGTTGGATGCCGAATGTGTGATTTGCAAATCTGACAGGGAGACAAGGAACCACCTCTTCTTTCAATGTTCCTACATAGCTTACATTAGGAAGCTTTATACACTGAAGCTCATGTTGCAATACAAGAGGCACTAGTTATTGGTGGAAGAAGCTTTATACACTAAGGACTTATATGACATAGCAAGAAGAAAAGCAAGATCTCCATTCTTATGAGTAGTACTAGCAGCTGCAGTGCGGCAAGTATGGAAAGAGAGGAACAAAAGAATCTTTCATCAGGAAGATACTCATAAAGTTGTGCTGCATAAAAGAATTCAGGAGGATGTAATGATTATAATGTCTAAGGTTACAGTAAAAGCTAAGGATACTACTAGTAGTAGAGATTATGGCCAATTGGGGGCATAACTCTATTACCAGCCTCCTGAAGCCTAGAGTTGTGAAGTTGTAAACTGCAATAAAATTTCCCCTTTATATATATATATATATATATATATATATATATATTAAGTAAGCCGAGTGACACAACATTGTGGAGTTTACACGGAGGCGACTGGAGTGGTGGTAGGCTCAGGCAATATCGTTTGTGGTCCGTATTGAATTAGTGCGATATGTCATCATGGTAATCACTAATTTCTGGCTTCAATCGATAATGCTACCTATTGTGACTATTACCAAAATGGAGAAGATATGCGCAGACTTTATTTGGAGGGGCGATATGCATGCAATTGCTTGGGACACTATGCCGACCGAGGGAGGAAGGAGGGGTTGGACTACAGCCACTTCGTCTGAAAGTGGCAGGAATGAAGCTGGTATGGCGATTTCTTCAGGGGGACTCCTTATGGGCTATTTGGATGCGGACGAGATACTTGAAAGGGGATAACCTGTGGGTGTACTCCTCCAATAACAATGAATCAATTTCCTTCAAGCAAATACTCAAATACAGGTGGTGGTCAAGCAGGCTATTTCCCGTGTGTTCAAGGATGGAATGGAGACTGACATTTGGTTAGATCCTTGGCTTCAGCATGAAAGATTAATTCATATGGTCGGTATGCACGTCGGTTACGAGGCATATCGTAAGGAGAGAGTGGCGGTTATTATTAATGCTAGAGATGGCGGACAGAGCAACATTGCTTTGCTCGACGGTTTCACGATATCATCAGGCGGGTCACAATTGACACGTCTGGCGGGAGAGAGATGGGTTTGGGATGATACTCCGGGTGACCGATTTGATTGGACAGTGACATATAATCGAGTTCGGATGATGCATGATAGGTGGGAGCTTGCGGAGGTTGTATGAACTAAAGGGAGTGCAAAGAAGTTCCAAATGCGTGTGTCGATTACTGATGGGTCGATTGCTGACGCGAGATCGTCTTGTCCGTTTTGGTATCTATATAGGGGACCGGGGTTGTGTGATGTGTGGGCAGGACAATGAGACCTTGGCACACCTGTTCTTCCTTGGACTATCGACGTTTCCAATATGGAGAGTACAGGAGGAGACGTTGCAGTTGCATGACCACATGGATATGGATACAGTGGTTCAGGGGATAATGTCATTGAAGAATAGAGGAGCCACATGGTATCAAGAAGCTCGCATCAGACTAGCAGCCGCACTTTGGCACGTTTGGAGAGAGCGGAACAACCGTATTTTTTAAGACCTGACAAATACCCAGAATGAGATTATTCTTACTATTGAAGCTGATGTTAAATGTTTGGGGTTTGGTAGGGGGAGGTAGGCTTAAGGCCTTAAGTTGTAAGTTTTTCTTTTATTAATGAAATTATATATATATATATATATATATATATATATATATATATATATATTAGAAGAGGTAATTGTTCATATTCGCTCCTACCAGGATTCGAACATCATCCACCTCTGTTACCTGGACTCAGGTGTCGGGTTCGGGTATATATCCAAGAGTTGGGTCCTTCAAACTCATAATTGAGGAATCCACAGACTCGACTAAAAATGATCCAAATTTTCGGTACGGATACGTGAATATGATTTTTAAAATAAATATATTTGAACATGATTTTATAAAAAGACAACATATAATTAAATTTGTATGGTTTCACAAAAAGACACGTGTAATTAAATTTGAATGGCTTCATAAAAGACATGTAATTAAATTTATACGGTTTAATAAAAAGACATTCTCTAATTAAATTTGCATGATTTCATAAAAAGACACTGGTAATTAAGTTTGCATGTTTCATATATTTAAGTTTATAATTAAATTTGTATGATTTCATAAAAAGATGCATCATGTAATTTAATTTGCAGGTTTCATAAAAAGACAATTTGTAATTATAAATTACTAGTAAACTTTACTGAGCTAATTGAATAAGCCCCTAAGCGACCGTCCCTTCAGCTACCCTACTACTATACTACCAGTATACCATATTAAAATAAACTATCTACTTTACTACCACATTAAAATATATAAACATACGGTTCTCCCGAGTCCATGGGACATAATGTAACACCCCGTTCCGCTCAAGCGGACTGCCGACTCAATCGGCAATAGTGCAACTGTCCCGACCCGCTTTGCCTCGACCAAGAAGCAAAGGATATCCAGACTTGTCCCTACAGGAATCCGGCTTGGACTTTCAGAGGCTCGCTCAGACGTATCGCTCTACCGAGGCGAATCATCGCTAAGGTGGGTGGCTACGGTGAACTTGTCTTTGCTTAGCCAGCACACATAAAAATCTAGAATGTTTATGCTAGTCGCTAGGTGAATCACCCCCTGCATGCTAATAAATCCAACGCACCTAGCTAAGGGAATAATCCCAACTTGTATTGCTTGCTAGAACATGGAAAAGGAAATACTGCTTATATTCAGACTCTCGCATGCTAAGTCCCTTAACGGTTTCATCTCTCGGACTACCTTCGGGCCCGAGCAACGTGCCTGCTTATGAACCTAGAAACGCATGCTTGTCTGCTTGAATGTTGCCGTGTTTTCATCCAACTCCGGGAGACTACTCAGTAGTCGTTCCGTGTATGATTGACTCTGCAAGTATCCAGGACCGTTAGGTCACCAGGCAGCCCCGAACCAGGGGAATGCATCAAGACAAGTTATTGTACAAGAACAAGATTCAAGTATCCCGTGTACTCGTGTTCCCGTGCACTCGTGTTCTCGTGTTCTCTTGTTCTAGTGCACGCGTGTTCTCGTGTTCTCGTGTATCTCGTGATAATTGGAAAGACCCAATGCTTGTATGTCGCGGACAACTCGGACCCGAGGTAAGTTCCACGGACGGTCACCGGGGCACTGGGGCCGATCCGGTCCGGATGGAGCTCGTGTGTAATCTTCGTGTTCGGGACTGGGTAGCTTGCAGCTCATCGTGTACTCTTGTAGCAAGCTATCCTTGTCCCCGGCTACGTCCATAATGGCTTTGCCAGCGACCGTGTTCATATAGATAAGTCATCCTCGCTTAGCGGCTATCCGCGTGCGAGTCACTGCATCGCATCAAGAACAACTAAACACCTGAACGATCATGTTAAAACGACCCTCCTGTTTGCATATGCTTGCCTCCTGAATGTTTATACATGCCTCCGCTCGAATTTATACTGTTTGCCTCAATGTTTGCCTTGGACAGGGAAGGAGATGGTAAGTTGGTAAGTCTCGCTGTGTTTCCTCTAACATCGCACGGCGCACTGCCCGACATGTTAGGCTATTCAATATCTGCATGAAACTGATCCTAAGGCAACTAGAAAGACAACTTAATAGTTGTGCACGGAACCTGTATTACGTGTTTGGATTTGTCGAGCGGGCGAGTAGCTTCCCCACCAGTGCATTCAATGTACTGATAATCCACCAGTTTGATATGCAGGGTGCGGGAGAACCTCGTGCGGTGCGGACACCTCCAACGTGCGTGCTAAGGCGTGGACAACACTCCAAAGCAACGGTGCGTCCGAGACTGAAGCACATATACAAGACATAAGTTGTGAACATCGCCTGACCATCGCCTGTACAAATCATTCCACAGTTGTAGCCACTTGGCACGCTTTTACTGTTTCAGAGAGAGAGGCTTGAGCGACTTGTAATCTCGGCTATACGCCGCCTGTAATACATGTTTCATATCAATAAAGAGCTTGCTTTACTTCAACTTGTGTTTCAATGCTTCCGCTATATTTGTCGACTCAGTGAACCTGTTACCGATCGCCTATGCGTTCATGACTCCGCTGCACTCGGACAATCTGTGTGACTCTGTGGCTTAGAACTTTTGCCGCCAGCCAATGAACCATGGCCTTGCACGGGCGTGGATCACGCTCGTGCGGCATCACGCCCGGATGGGTTAAGCGATCGTTCCGCGGGAGCGCTGGCGAGGGTGATTCCCGCCTAGCGGGAACGGCCGATTTGCCTGCGGGAGATCGGGGCGTGACAGGTTGGTATCAGAGCCTGGCTTCTACGCCTTTGGACTTCGATTCGATATCTCTGTTTCGAAAGCTCGTTTGTGGGTTATGTGCACGCTCTCTCTCAATGCCTCGATGGGATGTTCCAACAATAAGTCTAAATACTTTCAAAATACGTTTTGAATGATATGCTTGCTTGTCTGATTGTATGCTGCGAGTGGCCTTTGTGCCAACCTGTGCGAACCCTTGAGAGTATCGCTAGTAGCTTGTCCGATTTTCACTAACCCTAAGTTTGGTTGAATGTATCTATTCGAGGGACGCCTTGAACTAGTGCACCATCCAAGACTTAGAAAAGGTGAAACTCGAGTGCTAAGACTTCGCTATCACTAAGCTGGTTGACGTGTTCACGCTAGAGGGTACCTTCGAAAGTGCGCACGATCCAGTCTAAGCGATATGCTGATTTCGAAGCTTGTGCAAGTGAAGATCCAAATGAACAAGTGCAACGACTTGTCTAGGATTGCCTCAACCCTAGATTACTGCTTGTCCTTAGTAAGTCTCGAGGACGAGACTTTTTCTAAGTTGGGTAGGATGTAACACCCCGTTCCGCTCAAGCGGACTGCCGACTCAATCGGCAATAGTGCAACTGTCCCGACCCGCTTTGCCTCGACCAAGAAGCAAAGGATATCCAGACTTGTCCCTACAGGAATCCGGCTTGGACTTTCAGAGGCTCGCTCAGACGTATCGCTCTACCGAGGCGAATCATCGCTAAGGTGGGTGGCTACGGTGAACTTGTCTTTGCTTAGCCAGCACACATAAAAATCTAGAATGTTTATGCTAGTCGCTAGGTGAATCACCCCCTGCATGCTAATAAATCCAACGCACCTAGCTAAGGGAATAATCCCAACTTGTATTGCTTGCTAGAACATGGAAAAGGAAATACTGCTTATATTCAGACCCTCGCATGCTAAGTCCCTTAACGGTTTCATCTCTCGGACTACCTTCGGGCCCGAGCAACGTGCCTGCTTATGTACCTAGAAACGCATGCTTGTCTGCTTGAATGTTGCCGTGTTTTCATCCAACTCCGGGAGACTACTCAGTAGTCGTTCCGTGTATGATTGACCCTGCAAGTATCCAGGACCGTTAGGTCACCAGGCAGCCCCGAACCAGGGGAATGCATCAAGACAAGTTATTGTACAAGAACAAGATTCAAGTATCCCGTGTACTCGTGTTCCCGTGCACTCGTGTTCTCGTGTTCTCTTGTTCTAGTGCACGCGTGTTCTCGTGTTCTCGTGTATCTCGTGATAATTGGAAAGACCCAATGCTTGTATGTCGCGGACAACTCGGACCCGAGGTAAGTTCCACGGACGGTCACCGGGGCACTGGGGCCGATCCGGTCCGGATGGAGCTCGTGTGTAGTCTTCGTGTTCGGGACTGGGTAGCTTGCAGCTCATCGTGTACTCTTGTAGCAAGCTATCCTTGTCCCCGGCTACGTCCATAATGGCTTTGCCAGCGACCGTGTTCATATAGATAAGTCATCCTCGCTTAGCGGCTATCCGCGTGCGAGTCACTGCATCGCATCAAGAACAACTAAACACCTGAACGATCATGTTAAAACGACCCTCCTGTTTGCATATGCTTGCCTCCTGAATGTGTATACATGCCTCCGCTCGAATTTATACTGTTTGCCTCAATGTTTGCCTTGGACAGGGAAGGAGATGGTAAGTTGGTAAGTCTCGCCGTGTTTCCTCTAACATCGCACGACGCACTGCCCGACATGTTAGGCTATTCAATATCTGCATGAAACTGATCCTAAGGCAACTAGAAAGACAACTTAATAGTTGTGCACGGAACCTGTATTACGTGTTTGGATTTGTCGAGCGGGCGAGTAGCTTCCCCACCAGTGCATTCAATGTACTGATAATCCACCAGTTTGATATGCAGGGTGCGGGAGAACCTCGTGCGGTGCGGACGCCTCCAACGTGCGTGCTAAGGCGTGGACAACACTCCAAAGCAACGGTGCGTCCGGGACTGAAGCACATATACAAGACATAAGTTGTGAACATCGCCTGACCATCGCCTGTACAAATCATTCCACAGTTGTAGCCACTTGGCACGCTTTTACTGTTTTAGAGAGAGAGGCTTGAGCGACTTGTAATCTCGGCTATACGCCGCCTGTAATACATGTTTCATATCAATAAAGAGCTTGCTTTACTTCAACTTGTGTTTCAATGCTTCCGCTATATTTGTCGACTCTGAACCTGTTACCGATCGCCTATGCGTTCATGACTCCGCTGCACTCGGACAATCTGTGCGACTCTGTGGCTTAGAACTCTTGCCGCCAGCCAATGAACCATGGCCTTGCACGGGCGTGGATCACGCTCGTGCGGCATCACGCCCGGATGGGTTAAGCGATCGTTCCGCGGGAGCGCTGGCGAGGGTGATTCCCGCCTAGCGGGAACGGCCGATTTGCCTGCGGGAGATCGGGGCGTGACACATAATTAGTACCTTATTGTTACCTGGCTGATAGGGATCTTGTTGTCGTCATTCTTGATGTGCCATTTCTTGTGTTGTGGATTCTTTATCCCATTGATTGACAGAAATATTTAAACTTCAAGTAGATACAAATTTGATGCAAAATTTCATGTTTTGTTTTAACTGGGTTACTATACAGTCTATACTACTAGGCATGAGTGTGCATCAACATGCATTCATTTGGTTCCTTAATACCTGTAGCTCTACTGCAGACCTATAGTAAGAAATTAGAAATTCATCCATTAATTTAGCAAGAGTGGTGTCATGGCTTTGTTGTGTTCTTCACAGTTTATGAATTATAGGTCCATGACTTAGCAATGTGCTTCTCTGCAGGCTAGTTATAGTATGCTCTAATGTCGACTATTTGCTTATTGAAGGTAACATTCATTTTTTTTGACTAGGCTATAAGGTGGAGGAAGACCTTTCCGCTGAAGTGTTATTTGCTAGAAAGTAGATTAGACTAGCAGGAATTGGGATGGCTTTTGATAGAAAATCCTGAGTCATGTATTAAATCCTTGAAGGAGTTGTTGCAAATTTGTTACGATGAAGACCATAATATCGTGAAACTTGGCCTGATGTCATTGTTGGCTGTTTTCAAAGACATCATACCTGGGTATTATCTTCCCTTATATGTACTCCCTTTTCCTTTCACATAAGTTTCCTTAGATGCTTGTTGAGTACTAATTTTTCTATGGTTTCTACTACAGATATCGTATCCGGTTACCGACTGAAAAGGAGCTTGAGATGACAGTCTCAAAAGCAGTTGGGCAGACACGGTTCTATGCGTCTACACTCCTACACTCATACAAGGTATTTCATTTTCTCTATGTATTCATACATTAGTGTATATTACATGCATTAATATTTTTACACAACCTTGCTTATCCGGTTATCCGTCTGTCTGATCTTCTGTCAATACCTGTTCAGTTAGTCCTGTGGTTCATCTTATTGACTGTTTCCAATTTAACCAAAATCAAGGGTCCATTTGTGTTTCTTTCCAACCTTTTTGTCTCAAGTTGTAACAGAAATTTAGATAATAAGGCCTCAAACCTTGTTTCCCAACCTAGGAAGCACAATAGATATGCCAGAATTGCTGTTGTCAATATCCGGTATGAGATGAACTCCATAATATACAGGGATACACCAAAACCATTCGCCTTCTCCATTCATTCTGTCCATATCATGGTATGTCATGGCTGTGTTCTTGCAGAATGGTCTAAAAGGAAGTATTATTTATATGTAATGTGTTTCTAGGCTTGGGAATGCTATTTCTTTCACTTTTTGGCTTGTTGTGTCAAGAGATAGTGCAAGTCTCCCATCTTACCCAATGGTCCTAGACTCTCTACTCTAGGAAAACTTGGAAGATACATCTTGGTTGCTGAGCTTAAATTGCATAACCAAAAAGTAGGTGTACAAACCTGCCATTGGCTTTCTAGTTTTTTTTTTTTTTTTTGGCATAACCATCTCAAGCTCAGAGCTACCTGGCTAGGAATTTGACATCTCTTGACATCTGCATAGAGGGTCGACATCAGGTAGACAACCGGTCATAGAAACTTTGTCAATTCTTTAATGGAACCTTTTATATTCCATGGCCGTCCCCATTCTGATGGGAGAATGCTTGGATGATACTGATGTCGAGTATGTGTTGCTAGCTATGAGAGTATTGTGATTAGGCCTGGCTTTCTTCAATACTTGAGTTGTAGAAAAAATTTAGGATGAAGGATTTGTTTTCTTTGAACCCCACTCGTAGTGTGGCTGGTTATGTTGCATGGAACGGATAGGACACAACACTGTCACCTATTTTGGTGTGTCCTTGGAGTATCCTGGTTGTGCCTGCTACATATCCGACACTACATGACCCATATTTTTAGAGTTTCTTTGCTTCCTAGGTGGCCTGGTCCAGTTTGAAGCCAGGACCTCCTGCTGTACAACTTTCCACCCGCACCAGTTAACCAACTGGACCACCATCTGGTGCCATTTTGTTATTGTTGTAAACTGACATATTCTACAGATTGCGCTTAGGTGAAGGATAATTTATTTTAGCTGCCATTGTATTTATAATACACTCCCTATGTTTTTGTGTCGTTATGTAAAACATTAGCAAATGGCTTTTTCCTCTTATGGGAAGAGTGGTGCAGTTTGCCACAAGAATGGTGTGACTAAGATGTATCTTTTACCGAATAGGCTTTGCTTCTAACTCTAATCGTGTTATCATTGTATACCTTTTTCTAAATTAAGGTATACATTCTTGAACTGCTAGTGACTCCTTTTGTTGTCAATTATGTATCAGGATTACCTCTTAAGGATGATGGCTCTAGAAAAACAGCCTCTTTACAATCGTGTCGCTGTTCGTTGCTTGTGTAACTTGTTAGATGCAGTACCACACTTCAATTTCCGACCTAGCTTATTAGCTGCTGTAGTCAAGAATATTAGCTCCTTGGACGACATCGTAAGGTTCTTATGTATCTCCAATTTGTGTTTTTCATTTTAGACTTCTTCATGTTCCCATATTTCTGTACATTTTATAATAATGGTAGATGGCTGCCTTACATAACTGATAATGAGAGACATGGACATAGGGATTGGATGGTGATGTAATAGAAGCTTAAAATTGACACCCTCTGCAGATGCTGATTTAATTATCTGCTGTACATTTCATTCTAATGGTAGATAATTGCACCTATATAACTGATAATGAGAGACATGAACATGGACATCTGGATTGGATGGTAATGTAATATAAGCATAAAAATGACACCCTCTGCAGATGCTGATTTAATTATACGAGGATGAGGGTGTAGACAATGTATATGTGTATTTACTTTGGCACAGTTTTCTTGGCACAGTTGAAGACAAGTAATTATAGTACAGGCATGAGTCTTTCTCCTACTCATCAAATTGCAACAAGGCTGACTGATTTGAGCCTACTAATGTTTCCAATAGCATAATTTGGTTCCTTGGTTCCAGACCTGCATGTAGCAGACACAAAAGTTGATTGTAGGGTTTTGTGAAACTATCGTGGGGTATCACTTAAAACTGTGCACTTTCTCTTATAGGAAACTCTGTTGTGAAGCTATTAAGTCACTTTTTGCCAATGAGGGAAAAAATGGCGGTGAAGCGAGTCTAGAAGCTGTTCGGTTGATTGCAGATCAAGTGAAATATCATGATTGCCAACTTCATCCTGATAGTTTAAATGTATGTATTGATATCCCTACTTTTCTCTCAATTCTAGATGTTCTTTTTTCTCCTGGTGTTGGCTCTTTGTGTTTCATTTGTATCTTGTAGGCTAATTTTTAGTTTGGTGTTTTACTAGGTCTTCTTGTCCTTGACATTTGACGAGGATCGTGGAAAGTCTGAACCTAAAGAAATTGAGAAAGATAGATTCAAGATGAAAAGGAATTGGAAGAAGCATGAGGAGTCAAATCAATTGAAAGGTAGTGATGCAAAGAAAAGCAGGCAGGAATTGTTGGCAAAAGACGAGAGAAGATGTGCTTTTCTTTAGTCCACTTCCCAACTTCCCATTATTCTTTTATTAAGTTGTGCTGGATCCAATATTTCAATTATTTTTTGTAGGTCAGTGCAGATTTTAAGGCAGTTTCTTTTGCTCCAGACACAAGGGAGCGAAGAAGAATGCAGTCTGATACACTCTCTGCAGTTTTTGAGACGTACTTCCGTATTTTGAAGCGTAGCATGGATCTTTCAGTCTCAAGGTGTGCTTTATATACTGAAAGATGATTTGATGTTCTTTTACTCTATACGAGCACGGATGAGCTGCCGTTACATCGTCCTTTGCAATCTCTTGCATACATCTAAGACAATGATTGGCAGGAATTGTAGAGGAGGTTAATTAATCTTCTCCTAGGAGTATGAAATCATACTTAATTGGCAGGAATTGGAGAGGAGGTTAACTAATCTTCTCCTAGAAGTATGAAATCATACTTAATTTTTTATTTCATAATAAAAAATGATCATAATAATTATGCAAGTCAGTGTGTACAGAGTCATGTGTTCAAAAAAATATTAGTTGTCAAGTTTACCTCTTTAATGCAAGTTGTGAAAAAAATTGTAGGAGTCTAGTCCATATACCGAGTCTATACAACAAAAGATGCAGTTGTATAGATCTTATATGGCAAACATTTTTCCTTTTCATAAACTAGGGAGTCATGTAAGTTCCTGTATCAGATTATCCTCCATAGAAGGACCTTTATGATTTATTTTGGATTAACCCAATTATATCTGTTGGCATAAGAAAAAGGAAGGGATAGGGGGGGAGGCAAAAGTTTAGGTAATGAAGTCTACATATACAGCAAAGGCCAGGGTAGGGGTGGGGGGTGCGGATGGTTGGTCACTTTTCCCTTTGGCTACATGGTGGGTGTGAACTGTGAAGTGGAATATTGTGATGTTTCTTTGCCAGGGAACACTAATCACCATTACTAAGGACTGCTATAAGTGATTACAAGGAAAATTGCCAGCTTCCTGTCAAGTGTGTAAAACTTTGCCTCTATGATATACTTAATTATTCCACCACTTCTATTCTGTACATGTTTTCATTTCATTTCATTTAATTTCATTTTCTTTGGAGCAAGTCATGCAGTGAACTATACTGCAAAAGTGCTTCTGAAACTAGAAGCTCAAAGCCTAGGCTTGCTTGCTTATTTGTGTTTTTTAGTACAATTGGCAAGTTATTGTACTCCTCCCTGGTTTTGAACCCAAGACTTCCTTTTCCCCTACCGAAGGCCTCAACTGTTGGTTTTCCCAACCTTTGGTACTTGCTTTTTTTTTTTTTTTTTTTCAATCCGCCCTTAGATGCAATCTTATGCAGTTTGCTAACTCTTGTAATTTCCAGTAAATATGTATATTTCTGTTTATTTTCACGACTAATCTTTTCCCTTTTGTATTTGTATTGAACTATATCAGATTTATTTTTTCCTATGAGATAGTTTCATCGGGTACAATTGTCTAATCTTTGTGTTACTGCATTCAGGTTGAAACCCACTTCTCTTTCCTTGTCTGGTGGATTCGGAACACATCCTTTACTTGCCCCATGTTTGAATGGATTGGGAAAATTCTCGTATATGATTGATTTGGACTTTATGGGTGACCTAATGATGTGTCTCAAGGGGCTTGCAGGATACAGTGAGAATCATGATGGTCCTCTTCAAAATTGCTTGTCTGTATCAGAACGTTTCCAATGCTGTATAGTGGCATTTAGAGTGATGAGGAACAATCTGGACGCATTGAATGTAGATCTGCAGGAGTTTTTTGTTCAGCTTTATAACCTCATGCTTGAGTACCGACCTGTAAGGTGTGTATTCAAGCCTCGAATGTAGTAGCTACTCTTAAATAAATGCATTATATATATATATATATATTGTGTGTGTTTTCATTCTCTATTTCTGTAAATATATGGTGTTACCAGTTGGTTTCAACTGTTTATGTGTCATATTAAATTGAACAAATACTTTGTAATTCGTTAATTAGTGCCGAAACTCGTTAACTGCTGAATAACTATTATAAACTGTGAAGTGCTTTATTCTAAAGTATTTCTTTTTTTTATGTGATTCAACTTTTTTTTATGTGATTCAAGCAATCTTATTTTCTTTCTTGCTTTTGGTCTTGTGCAACGTGGTTGAGCTAGGCATGCTTACTGAGTCAGTCTTATGCTTACTTTGATAAGCAGAGACCACGGAGATGTGCTAGCTGAGGCTTTAAAGACAATGCTGTTGTAAGGAAAACAGCATGATATGCAGAGGGCAGCTGCGTTCATAAAACGTCTAGCCACATTGCTTTGAGCTTTGGTTCCACAGAGGCTATTGCAGGTATTCACTGAGGCTCTTCACCATTTTGTTTTATAACTGTCTCGACTTGGTCATCAGTTTGATACTTTTACTTTTATTTTTTTAAAATTAAGATAAAACTGATTTGTTCCTTCTGAAGAAGGATTTGATTGTTTCCGGTTGTAACTGGATAGACAATGGAAAGATTTGATTAGTAAGATAGGAGGTCAAATGGGGATATGTTGGTGCCTAGTTATTTCAAGTCTTAATATGATTAATATTGGGTTGAAATGTTGTGAAAGGTTAGAGAGAGTGGGGGGCCCTAGGCATTTAGTAGGGATTCTGTCTGTTGGCATGCTTCCTAGGAAGCAAGTCTTCTTCACTTAAAGAGTTCTTCACGTGCCTTTTTCTATGCAAGGCAGGAACCGTAGTGGTTAACGTGCATACTAGGAAGCAAGTTCAATGTGTTTGCCATAAGCTCTTCTTATGCATATGCATTTACGTGCAACGATGTTCTAGGATGCTACCGATGGCACTAGAACTATGTTTCATTATTCCTAATAGGTGTACTGACCAGGTCTGCTAATTGCTACAAGAGAACCCACAAATTTTGTATGTTCTCTTTTTCCAATTAATAAACCTATGTATTTCATACATGGAAGCACTTATACATCCACCTTTTTGCTTATCTTTATTGCAGCATTGGTGACTCTAAAGCATCTTCTTCAAAAGAACAAGTGCCGGTGCTTGTTGGAGAATGATGCTGGTGGTGGTTCTCTTTCCGGTTTAGTTGTGGTAAGTTTGCTCTCTTTGGATTTCTATTTAAATTCTTCGAATTCTCACTCTTATCCTACTCATTAACCTTTCTTCTCCAGAAATACCAGCCGGATGTGCCGGACCCAAACTTAAGTGGTGCTCTTGCTTCAGTCCTTTGGGAGCTTAGTCTGCTTTCGAGGCATTACAATCCCTCCATCTCGTCAACGGCTTCGGCCATTTCAAGCATGGCCACCATGAACCCGTCTCAGAATCAGTCTTCTCTCTCCACAACTTCCCCTGTACAAGCCTTTAGAGATTCATCTATCGAGCAAGAACTCTCCATGCCAATTGGTAAACCGTCTTCGACACAGAGTCGGAAGAGGAAAAGGGACAAGCCTTCTGATGTTGCCTTGAGTCCTGAAAGAATATGGGAAGTTGAGTGCAAGGTTGATGAGGGTGAGGTCGAGCGAGAGTAAATTGGAAAATAATTTCCAAGTGCTTAAAGATATTGAAGAGAATGGGAGAGAGACAGAGAGCTGAGCTGACTAGGACCCTGAAATCTGTAAGTATATAAAGCAGAAAAGGAAAATAAAGAAAGGATCGTCCGTTGGTAAGAAAGATTAAAATAGGGAAAATTTTGTGATGGCTGTTTGAAAGAAAATGTGGTTTCATTTGTTTGGATGGTAATCCCAACATCAATTTTCCTGGTCTAGATTCGACACCCTACCTAGGCCTTTTCCTTGCCGAGTGGCATTTCCGCCAAATCCCTACAGTTCCCACTTTTTCTCGGAGAGAGTTAGGGCATTCGACCCCCCCAGTCTTAGCGTTGTTCCAGTCCAAGTCTCTTTTCTCTTTCCCAACCGAAAGGCCGTATTGTATCTGTTTTATCTTTGTTCTTTTCAAGGTACATAACAATTTTAATATCAGTGTTGTATTAGTAGTTATTCTAGTTTTTGTTGTTTGAACTTAAAAAGTGCAACCAGTCTCATAAGAATGTGGGTGGCTAGTATGCTTCCCGGAAAAGATACTTGCTAATTACTAATGCATATTTTGTATTTATGCAAAGATTTGCCTTGAGCTCGTTTGTTTGTATCTTTGGTCAAGCTCAAGTTTGTCAGGGGTTTGAATGTATGTGCTCCTGAGCTCGTGAACTCATATGAAGCCTTATAGTAGCATCCTTACAGTGGAATTGGTACAACAAATGTTTGCATCTCAACTCCCTCGGTTACAAAAAATGGTTGCAACCCCATTTATGGAAACATGTTACATGTTCTTTCATTCTCTCTTAGTTGTAACTAAATCAGGACCAAACAATGGATTTGTATTTATGATAACAAACAATGGATTGGTATTTATGATGAACAAAGCATTCTAAATCTTCAACTTCATTTACATTCAACCAACAGTCATTGGACATAAACCAATCGTTCCAATGGAATTGTGAATTGTAAACCCCGAACATCATTTATTTGCAAACAAATGGGTTATTTACATAAAACCAACCAAACATGAATTACAACATTTGTTGTCCCTACAAAATTTCATCTGTTGTTGCTGATATATAGAATAAATATACAAAGATTTGGTGGCCGCTGGAATTTTGCTGATTGACCAATGGTTCATGCCTGATGATCTATTTCGCAAGGACATAAACACGACACGATTTATATTAACTTTGTTTTTCGGTATCAATATTTTATATGAATACTTGTATATTGTATAGCTTTATCCAATATTCATGTTTCTAGCATAGATTCTCTAGCTTCTTGTGTTGATATGGTTTTCGAATTGTTTCTCGATTATCATACTGTGTATTGCTGTGAGATATTCAGAGAGTAATTGAGTTAAGGTACTTATCTAACAATTAATATTTTAATGGATTTCTTGATGTATAGAATCAATGCATAGACCGCATAGACTATCTTGAACTTGTAGATAACTATGACAATGCCATAGACCTTGGCTATTGTCATGTCTCGATTTCGCAGAATCAATAATCGTCCCCTGGACGTGATGTCGTGCGAGCGTAAGGCACGTCCGCACAAGACCTAGACATAATGATATATATAGAAACACAACAACAGAGTGCACAAGTTGGAGAACACATTGAAACGAGAAAAAAGTTTTCTTCATTAATAATGTACACCTTTGTTACAAACTCTTGACTCAAAAGTAAATGGGTGTCGCGCGGGCTTACACGATGGACACAAAATGAGATAGCCCTTCCATACATTACATCTCATACTAAAACTTCAAAGATAATAAACCTTTGGGCGAACCTATCGCCTTGGCTCGGAGCTGCATAGAGTATGTGCACGAGCTCCGGAAGATTTGTACAAGCGCTCCAAAAATACGAACACGAGCGCGTCAACCTTGATGGACTGGTTGGAGTAAAGCCTCAGCTCCTCGCAGCGTCGCCTTGGCTCGGAGAACCTGTTGCAACGAGGGTCAGTACATCGTAATGTACCGGTGAAGGCGAGCTAACCCAACACGCCAAATCGACACGATATTCATGTGAAACATACAAATTATTATTTTGGTTGTTCTATCTTTCCTTAGTTCAAGTTACAGCATGCAACATATATGAAATGACTGAAATAAATATGCCACTGTTCGGTGACTTTTACCTGCGGCATCGCATCCACTGCACAAGACTTACCATGTTCTTTTCTGCCAAGAAGACATCGTTAGCTTAAACAGTTCAATGCAACATATTTGGTCCCTGGCATCATAAGCCATTTAGGACATAGTCCAGGTAGACGGCGACAGTTGCAGCACGGGTAGCGAGCCCGCTACAAGCCATCCTGCCTGATCCGTGCTAAGCTTGTTAGCATGACTACCTATAGTTCCGTCCGGAGCGAATTGGTCCCAGTACCCCGACGACCGTTCACGGAACCCTAAACCTTGTGCACAAGTTGTCCATGACCAAACGATGTCTAAAACACTAAGTTATCATACTAAGCAATTCAAGACATCAGAATGAACATAACTACTTAGCACAGTGCGATGGCATAGTCTATAAGTTCGAGTCGATCACATTGTACATATATACTACCCATTGCACATTTATAGATAAAAATATATTCTAGGTACAACTGAAAGATAAGATAGGCACATGCATAGCGGGCAAGCACACAATAGTGTGATCGTTCGATAGTTTTAAGTATGACGAGCAACAAGTATTTCAAGCCTATTTCTTATTATCTTGACTCAATTATTATTATTAGGGTATCGTTGATGGGAACGCGAGTCAGATTATTTAGAGTGAAGAATTGGAAGAAGAGCCAGCTAATCGAAAGTAAGTCCACTCACAAGTTGGTGAATCAGAGAAGAGAAATGGGAGATCTTCAGGACTTCGCTTGTGCGTCGCCTACTCGATCATCTGCACGCATTAACATACGATCAATATCTTCTTGCCTCGGTCTCCCAGAGTTAGATACGAAGTGCGAAGTTCAAAGAACGAAGATAATAAAATCCATCGAAACCGTTCAAGAAAAAGTAAGTCATAAAACCAACGAGAAAGGAACCAAGCGACATCGAAAACGAGTAAAGAAACCAACGCAACAGAAAGGACCCTCGCGACTTTGCCGCCGAGTCCTTCCTTGAGGCATGATCCGCTGAATGTGGGACTTGATTACGTAGAAACTAATCCATAACGAGAAAATGATCTTGATTCAATCTGTTCCGCTCGAACGATACCAAGTTTTTTTTAGCCGCACTTCCCGAAAAGGGGGAACGGAGCATACATCTTAACCTACTAATAAAAAGTTTCGTCCTCGAAACTTAAGAATAGAACCTACCCCTAAGAAAATAATAGGGAAAACTTTTCCTTCATATCCGATTCGAGTTTCCAGGTTGACTCATCGACCGCATAATTTTGTCAGAGTACGTGCACAAGTGGAACTGAACGATTCCGGAGCTGCTTTTCTTTTCGATCCAAGATCTGAACGGGCTCTTCGATATACGACAAGTATGCCTGTAGATCCAACTGGCCAAAATCTACCATGTGGCTCGGGTCATGCACATACCTCCTAAGTTGTGAAACATAAAAGATATCATGCACTTCTGACAGGACTGGTGGCAATACGATATGCTAGGCAATTGAAGTGACTCGCTTGAGGATTTCGAATGGGCCAACAGATCTCGGACTCAACTTCCCCTTCGCTCCTAATCTCGTAACTCCTTGTATGGGTGAGACTTTAATAAACACATGGTTTCCTTCTACAAACTCGAGAGGTCTTCGATGGGAGTCAACATAACTCTTATGTCTACTCTGAGCAGCCTTTAACCTGTCACGGATCAAGCGAATCTTTTAAACTATTTGCTCAACCAGTTCTGGGACGAGAACCTGACCTTCCCCAACTTCTTCCCAACAGATCGGTGACTTGCCCTTTCACCCATATAACGTCTCATACGGAGCCATCTGAATGCTGGATTGGTAACTATTATTGTACGCGAATTTTGCCAGCAGTAGATGAACGTCCCAACTTGACTTCTAATCAATTGCACAAAGCCGTAACATGTCTTCGAGAATCTGATTCACTCGCTCGGTTTGGCCATCGGTCTGAGGATGATAGGCTGAGCTAAACTTCAACTTGGTCCCCATAGCTGACTGAAGACTTCCCCAGAAACGTGATAAGAATCGCCCATCTCGATCTGATACAATCAATACTAGAACTCTGCGCAGACGGACTATCTTGTCAAGGTATATCTGAGAGAGGCGATCGACGCTCCAACCAACTTTGATAGAAATAAAGTGTGCTGACATGGTCAATTGATCGACAATCACCCAGACGATATCGTTCCCCCGTTGAGCCTTCGGCAAGCCAACAATGAAATCCATGCTTATATGCTCCCATTTTTACTTTGGAATAGCAAGATTCTGTATCTTTCCGCCCGACCTCTGATGTTCTGCTTTCACCCTCTAACAGGTTATGCATTGCGACATGAAGCGCGCCATATCCTTCTTCTTGCCGTGCCACCAGAAAATCATGCGGAGGTCTTGATACATCTTTGTGCTTTCAGGATGGACTGTGTAAGCTGTAGGATGAGCTTCGGTGAGGATTTTCTTTCTGAGTTCTGAATTATTAGGGACCCACAATCTTCCTTTTACCCGCATTGTTTCGCTCTCGTCTATTGCAAAGTCAGTCGTCTTTTCTGCTGAAATCTGCTCAAGCATCTTCCTCAGGAATGGGTCATCATTCTGAGCGGATTTGACTTTATCGCACAGGTTTGACTCAAGGCGCAATTGAGCTAGTGCTCCTCCAATCAGTCCTTCCCGATATCGAATTTGAAGTTCGATGCCCATACTCTCCAACTCTTTTTGTAACATACTGTTGATGGACATGGATCCCGTAAATACTCGACTCAGAGTGTCCGCTACAACATTTTCTTTACGTGGGATATAGTTGATTGTCAAGTCGTGGTTTTTAATCAATTCTAGCCAACGCCGCTGCTGTAGGTTCAGGTTCGTTTGGGTGAAGCGATACTTGAGACTTTGAGGATCAGTAAAAATTTGGCAAGCCACACCATAAAGATAATTCTGCCATAATTTAAACGCGAACACAATCGCCATAAGTTTTAAGTCATGTGTAGGGTAGTTGCGCTCATACGACTTTAATTGTCTTGAAGCAAAGTGTGGTGCCCCGTTCCCCCTATTCGGGGAGCGCGGCTAAGAAATACAAGACAGTATCGTTCGATCGGGATAGATTGAATCAAGAACTCATCCTCGTTATGGATTTGTCTCTTCGGAATCGATTCCCATATTCAGTGGACCGTGCCCCCGGGATCGACTTAGCGGCAGAGTCAGGAGGGACCTCTCCGCTGCATTCTTTTGTTGCCTAGTTTTCGCTGTCGCTTGTTGCTTTCGTGCCTTGAGTTGGTTTTCGGATTTGCTTTGGTTTTCTTGAACGGTTTCGATGGATTTTATTGCTTTCGTTCGTAGGACTGCACTTCAATTTCGATAACGGAAAGAGAGAAAGAAGTACTGATCAGCTGTTCATGGCAATACAGGTGATCCAGCAGTAGGCATCGCTCGAGCGGACTCCTAAAGCACTTCTTTCCTTCTTCCTTCCAACTACTAAAGTGAGTGGCTACCAACCCGATTAGCTTGCCCTTCTTGCTAGTCTTCACATCTAAATCTTGTATTCGTGCTTGCCCCGATCAAACGATACCAAGTAATAACTAAAAGACTTCAAGATAATAAGGGAATAGACTTGGGTAAAGTTATGCTTGTCAAATAAAACTTGTGAACGGTTACTTACTTACATGCTTGCTCGTTTGGAATGTTCATCATATGCATAAATATAAGTTAGAATGTATATTCCTTCTTAAAAACTGTGCTATGTATAGACTCATTTTCAATGCAATAACTCAACAGGAAGACTATGCAAAAGTAGATCTTGCCCTGTTATTGCCCTGTGCCTGATATTGCCTCAAATGCTAACTTAGTGTACTACGTTGATCACGGACAACTTGTGCACAAGGTCTTAGTTCCTGTGGACGGTCGCTGGGGCACTGGCACCGATCCGATCCGGACGGAACTCACGATAGTCGCCTGCTTCGGATAGAGTGGCTTGTGGCGCCTCCTGTCCTCTGTGCCGCATGCCATTCTGTCCCGAGACTAGCCCGTCCATTATGGCAACGTGCCAGTGATCCCCTCGTATATTTAAACCTGTTGCTACTAACTTGTGTCTTCTTGGCAGGGAAGGCAAGGTAAGTATTATGCAGGTGGTTCAGACGGGAAGGTAAATGTCACCGAACGGTGGCAGGTTATTTCAATGATTCTATATCTATGTCTTGTTGTAAAATGAACTAAGGCAAGATAGAAACCCACAATAAATATGCGTGCTTCATTAAAACAACGTGTTGATTGGTATAGTTGGGTTAGCTTGCCTTCACCAGTACGTTTCGATGTACTGACCCTCGTTGAAATAGGTTCCCCGCGCTAGGAAGAACCAAGCGAGGAGCAGGAGACAAACCCCCAATCCAGTCCAGCTGTAGGCACGCCTCGACCGTGCCAACCTTTTGAAGCATTTTGAAGAAGAAGCATTTTGAAGAAGAAGCTAGCCACCAAGCAAATATGCAACTTCGTGGCAAAGCAGTCGTTCCGACCCAAGGTCTTATATTTTGAGTTGTAGTAAAGGATGTAATGTACATGATTGCTATCTCATTTTGTGCCAACACTTTTGTAAGCCCATAGAGGCAATCCTTATGTCCCAGTTCAAGGAGTTTGTAATAGATGTTCATATTATCAATAAAAAGAGAACTTTTCCATGCTTCAAATCTGTGTTCATTTAATCTGCGTACTCTGAATATGTGCTCGCTATGCGAAACAAAAATACTTAGCCTTGTGCGGTGCGCAACCTAGGCCCGCACGGCGGTCACGCCCGGGGGACGACTATCGATTCTATGGAATCGGGGCATGACATGTTGGTATCAAAGCACAGCTTCAAAGTTCCCTTGACTCTTGAACTGGAAAAGTTCCTTTAACGATAAATCCCTGTGCGAACTCCTGAACTCGTTAAGGCCAAAATGAGATACGTTCATGCAATAAGTCCATAATACATTATGATCCTGATCTAATTTACCTCTTTTGAAGGAATGACGCAAGCGCAACCGTCAGCGCTAGCACCAAGCGAGACGCAGGCCCAGGAGAGCAGTTCCGGAACTTCAGGAAGCTCTCGGAGCCAACGGGGCATGTCTCGACCAGACCCGCTTCAGCAGGTGATGCAAATGTTAGAAGCGCAACGACAGAGGGATGATGCCCGCCAAGCCAAGTTCGAGAGCAATCTAGAGGCTCGACTCTCAGTCCAAAAAAAGCAGGTAGATACCCTGCAACAGCTTGTTCAGACCCTGGCCTCCAACCATTCTCCCGCGACAACAGCTACGCCAGTGGAGCAGCCAACACTTGAAGTCGAGACATCGCTAGCGCCAAGGACGAGGGAAGTGACTGCCTTCACCTTTGGCAACTTCAAGAAGGTCTGCAACACGCCATTTAATGGGACTGAGGACCCGATCGTGGCCCTAGATTGGCTCGCCGAGCTTGAAGATCATTTCTCTCTCCTAGAAGTGCCGAAAGACAAGCGCGTCACCTGTGCCCAACTACTGCTTCGCCTCAATGCGCACGACTGGTGGGACGTGCATCGATGATCTCTTCAACTTGGCCATGGAGAGGAGGCAATCGCGTAGACGACTTTTCATGCCGCGTTTGAGGAGGAGTTTATACCCCTGCCTGTACGCCGTCAGCGAGAAAACGAGTTCGTGCAACTACGGCAGGGCAGCATGATGGTTAGGCAATACTCGACCGAATTCAACAAACTAGCCAAATTTGCTACCGCTTATCTACTGGATGCAGCGAGTCGTGCCAGACGATTCGAGGGAGGGCTATGTCCTGGCATCCACGGGCACGTAGTCGTTCTGTAGTATCAGACGATGAGGGAAGTATTGAACCATGCCCTTTCTCTCGAACCGCAGTATCCTCACATTGCCGCCGGCGCTGTGCAAACCCCCAATCACAAACGCCAAGGCAACGATAGAGGAAACAACGCTGCAAAGCGTCAAAATAACGGCGGTCGACAACGAGAAAATCAGGGACAGCGTTGTACCTTCTGCAACAAGAGAGGGCACACCGAGAACGTCTGTCGCAAACGGCTCGGCACCTGCATCAGATGCGGCGATCCTAGCCACCAGATTAGCAACTGTCCGCTCCTTCCACCTCAACAACCAAATCAGACTGCGGCGAACCAAGCCAACCGAGCTGCGCCTCAGCAAGGGCGTAATCAGGCTCAAGGCCGGGTCTATACCATGACACGGGAAGAAGCTCTAGCTTCGGATACCGTCGTGTCAGGTACTTTATTTTTCAATAATATACCTGCTCGTGTTCTATTTAATTCAGGTGCAACGTATAGTTTTATTTCCACAAATTTTGCCGTGGAGAACAATATAAAAATGACTCCGTTGCATTTTGATTTAAGTGTTAGCACCCCATCTAGTACGAAAATACCTGTCTGTTCAGCATGCCAAGGCGGTTATATCTGTATTGGGGAGAGAAAGCTGTCACTTGATGTTTTAGTCCTAGATGTTCGGGACTACGATATCATCTTGGGAATGGATTGGCTCAGCGCGTGCTCGGCAACTATAGAGTGTGCACAGAAATGAGTCGTCTTCAACCTGCCTGGAGAAGCCGAGTTCTGTTACACAAGTAGTCCGACAACTGATGCGACTGGGTCCTGCATGGTGATTTCAGCGATATCTGCTCGGCGAATGCTCCACTCAGGCTGCGAGGGATTTCTAGCATCAGTTCGGGACACACGGCAGGACTACGCAAACGTCGAGTCTATTTCCGTTGAGGCAGAGTTCCCCGATGTGTTTCCGAGCGAACTACCCGGCATGCCGCCCAACCGAGAGATTGAATTCACTATTGATATATTCCCAAACACGCAGCCAATCTCCAAGCCTCCGTACAGAATGGCCCCAACAGAGCTGAATGAATTAAAATGCCAACTTCAAGAATTACTTGATCGCGGGTTCATCCGTCCGAGCGTGTCTCCTTGGGGCGCTCCTGTGCTCTTTGTGAAGAAGAAGGACGGAACTCTACGCCTCTGCATTGACTACAGGGAATTGAACAAAGTCACAATCAGAAACAAATATCCTCTGCCATAGATAGATGACTTGTTCGATCAGCTAGAAGGGGCAACAGTGTTTTCAAAGGTGGATCTTCGCTCAGGTTACCACCAGCTGAAGATTAAGCCAGAAGACGTGCCAAAGACTGCTTTTCGAACCCAATACGGCCATTACGAGTTTTCAGTGATGCCGTTTGGACTGATGAATGCACCTGCTGCATTCATGGATCTGATGAACTGGGTATTTCGGCCTTTCATCGATAAATTCGTGGTAGTTTTTATCGATGACATCTTGGTGTACTCGAAGAGTAGGGATGAGCACGCAGGACACCTGCGGATGGTGCTGCAAACCCTTCGAGACAACAAGTTGTATGCCAAACTAAGTAAATGCGAATTTTGGCTAGACAGTATCTCCTTTTTGGGGCATATCATCTCCTCGGAAGGCATTTCAGTTGATCCGAAGAAGGTATAGACCATTACGCAGTGGAAACGTCCAGAGTCAGCTAGCGATATCCGAAGTTTTCTTGGACTGGCAGGGTACTACCGCAGGTTTATACAGAATTTTGCTAGAATTGCTTCGCCCTTGACTCAGCTCACACGGAAAGGTGCAAAGTTTACTTGGACGGACGACTGTGAAGCTTCATTTACGGAGTTAAAGCAGCGCCTCGTCTCTGCCCCAATTCTCACTCTACCGAACGGACCAGATGATTTCAAAATTTTCATTGATGCATCGGGTAAAGGACTAGGATGTGTCCTGATGCAACGAGATAAAGTCATAGCCTATGCGTCGAGACAGTTAAAGCCTTACAAGATGAACTATCCGACGCATGACTTAGAACTGGCTGCAGTAGTGTTTGTGCTGAAGCTATGGCGCCACTACCTTTATGGCGTGCCGTGTGAAATCTACACGGACCATAAGAGCTTGAAATATTTGTACACTCAAAAGGATTTGAATCTATGGCAGCGGCGATGGCTTGAACTCCTTAGCGACTTCGATATCATGATCAGATACACGCCTGGTAAAGGAAATATTATAGCTGACGCACTGAGTCGAGTGTTCGTAGGGAGCTTGCCTATCAACGATATGCTGCGCCGGGATCTTGAATCACTGGGCATTATACTGAAAATAAGATATAAGAAGTGGGCGCAAGTAGCACAGCTGCACCTCGAACTAGACTTGTTACATAAAGTGAAGGCCGCTCAGAAGGATGACCCATTCCTGCAAAAGATTCATGCCCTTATCTCAGCAGGAAAGGCGTCCGACTTTACGGTAGGCTCGGACGGGACGCTTCGAGTGAAGGGAAGACTGTGCGTTCCGAACGACGCGGCCCTCAGAAAAGAGATACTCACTGAGGCCCATTATGCTAGTTATACTTCCCATCCGGGTAGCACAAAGATGTATCGAGATCTTCGCACGATGTTTTGGTGGCACGGCTTAAAACGGGATATGGCGCAGTTTGTGTCGCATTGCATGGCTTGTCAACGAGTAAAGGCCGAACACCAGAAACCAGGCAGAGAGCTACAGAGCCTTGCTATTCCGGAGTGGAAATGGGATAATATAACGATAGATTTTATTGTTGGCTTGCCAAGGACGCAACGGGGACATGATGCAGTTTGGGTTATCGTCGATCGACTCACCAAGTCAGCTCACTTTCTGCCTATCAAATCTACTTGGAGTGCCGACCGCCTGGCTCAGATATATCTCAACGAAATCGTTCGACTCCATGGCGTGCCCGTAACCATACTCTCCGATCGAGATGGTCGATTCATATCACGTTTCTGGGGAAGCCTGCAGTCAGCAATGGGGACAAAGTTGAAGTTCAGCTCCGCCTACCATCCACAGACCGACGGCCAAACCGAATGTGTCAACCAGATCCTCGAAGACATGCTGCGACTCTGCGCCTTGGATCTAAAGACTAGTTGGGACCTTCATCTACCTTTAGCCGAATTTGCTTACAACAATAGTTATCAATCAATCATTCAGATGGCGCCGTATGAGGCGTTATACGGGCGAAAGTGTCGATCTCCGATCTGCTAGGACAAAGTTGGTGAACGACAGATACTTGGCCCCGAGCTCGTGGAGCAGACCGTCCAGAAAGTTCGGCTGATTCGGAAAAGATTAAAAGTAGCTCAAAGCCGTCAAAAGAGCTATACGGATGTTCACCGAAGACCGCTCGAGTTCCAAGTAGGCGACCGGGTATTCCTCAAGGTCTCGCCCATGCGAGGAGTCAGCAGGTTCGGGGCAAGAGGAAAGCTAAGTCCGAGATTTGTCGGTCCGTTCGAAATACTCAAGCGGGTTACCTCAGTTGCGTATCAGATTGCTCTACCACCATCCCTATCCGACGTACATGATATATTCCACGTTTCTCAACTTAGGAAATATGTGTACGATCCACGTGGTAGACCTTCAACAACTGAATCTCCAGGCCGATGTAGAACAACCAGTGCAAATCTTGGATAGAAAAGAAAAGCTGCTTCGGACCCGTTCGGTTCCTCTAGTGCGCGTGCTTTGGCGGAATCACTCTGTCGAAGAATCTACTTGGGAGCTTGAATCAGAGATGAGGGAAAGGTTCCCCTCGTTATTTCCTAGTGGTAGGTTCTATTCTTATGTTTTGGGACGAAACTTCCAATTAGTTGGGTAGGATGTGGTGCCCCGTTCCCCCTATTCGGGGAGCGCGGCTAAGAAATACAAGACGGTATCGTTCGATCGAGATAGATTGAATCAAGAAATCATCCTCGTTATGGATGTCTCTTCGGAATCGATTCCCATATTCAGTGGACCGTGCCACCGGGATCGACTTAGCGGCAGAGTCAGGAGGGACCTCTCCGCTGCATTCTTTTGTTGCCTAGTTTTCGCTGTCGCTTGTTGCTTTCGTGCCTTGAGTTGGTTTTTGGATTTGCTTAGATTTTCTTGAACGGTTTCGATGGATTTCATTGCTTTCGTTCGTAGGACTATACTTCAATTTCGATAACGAAAAGAGAGAAAGAAGTACTGATCAGCTGTTCGTGGCAATACAGGTGATCCAGCAGTAGGCGTCGCTCGAGCGGACTCCTAAAGCACTTCTTTCCTTCTTCCTTCAACTACTAAAGTGAGTGGCTACCAACCCGATTAGCTAGCCCTTCTTGCTAGTCTTCACATCTAAATCTTATATTCGTGCCTGCCCCGATCAAATGATACCAAGTAATAACTAAAAGACTTCAAGATAATAAGAAAATAGACTTGGGTAAAGTTATGCTTGTCAAATAAAACTTGTGAACGGCTACTTACTTACATGCTTGCTCGTTTGGAATGTTCATCATATGCATAAATATAAGTTAGAATGTATATTCCTTCTTAAAAACTGTGCTATGTATAGACTCATTTTTAATGCAATAACTCAACAGGAAGACTATGCAAAAGTAGATCTTGCCCTGTTATTGCCCTGTGCCTGATATTGCCTCAAATGCTAACTTAGTGTACTACGTTGATCACGGACAACTTGTGCACAAGGTCTTAGTTCCTGTGGACGGTCGCTGGGGCACTGGCACCGATCCGATCCGGACGGAACTCACGATAGTCGTCTGCTTCGGATAGAGTGGCTTGTGGCGCCTCCTGTCCTCTGCGCCGCATGCCATTCTGTCCCGAGACTAGCCCGTCCATTATGGCAATGTGCCAGTGATCCCCTCATATATTTAAACCTGTTGCTACTAACTTGTGTCTTCTTGGCAGGGAAGGCAAGGTAAGTATTATGTAGGTGGTTCAGACGGGCAGGTAAATATCACCGAATGGTGGCAGGTTATTTCAATGATTCTATATCTATGTCTTGTTATAAAATGAACTAAGGCAAGATAGAAACCCACAATAAATATGCATGCTTCATTAAAACAACGTGTTGATTGGTATAGTTGGGTTAGCTTGTCTTCACCAGTACGTTTCTATGTACTGACCCTCGTTGAAACAGGTTCCCCGCGCTAGGAAGAACCGAGCGAGGAGCAGGAGACAAACCCCCAATCTAGTCCAGCTGTAGGCACGCCTCGACCGTGCCAACCTTTTGAAGCATTTTGAAGAAGAAGCTAGCCACCAAGCAAATATGCAACTTTGTGGCAAAGTAGTCGTTCCGATCCAAGGTCTTATATTTTGAGTTGTAGTAAATAATGTAATGTACAGGACTGCTATCTCATTTTGTGCCAACACTTTTGTAAGCCCATAGAGGCAATCCTTATGACTCAGTTCAAGGAGTTTGTAATAGATGTTCATATTATCAATAAAAAGAGAACTTTTCCATGCTTCAAATCTGTGTTCATTTAATCTGCGTACTCTGAATATGTGCTCGCTATGCGAAACAAAAATACTTAGCCTTGTGCGGTGCGCAACCTAGGCCCACACGGCGGTCACGCCCGGGGGACGACTATCGATTCTACGGAATCGGGGCGTGACACAAAGGCTATTAGTTTATTTTGTTGCATGAGCACATCTCCCATGCCCTGACCTGAGATATCGCTAAAGATTTGGAATCTCATATTCTCATCCTATAGTGCAAATATTGGAGCTGAGACAAGGCGCTACTTTAACTCCTGGAATGATGCTTCGCACTCAGCGGACCACTCGAATGTAACTCCATTCTGAGTGATGCGAGTGAGAGGCGATGCTATTTTGGAATAGTCTTTGACGAACCGTCTGTAGTAGCCAGCTAACCTAAGCTTTAAATTTTATTGACTTATGCAGGTTGTTTCCACTCGACGATGGTTTTAACTTTCTTTGGATCGACTGAAATACCTCCCGCAGAAATAATATGCCCGAGGAAAGATACACTGTTCAGTCAAAATTCGTACTTGCTCAGTTTCATGTATAGCTTGTTGTCTCGAAGAGTCTGAAGTAAGGTCCGCAAGTGCTCCGCGTGTTCCTCCCTATTCTTCGAATACACCAAGATATCATCAAGGAACACCACTACAAACTTTTTGAGTTACGACCGGAATACTCAATTCATCAGATCCATGAAGGCGGCATGAGCGTTTGTCACTCCGAACGACATTACCACGAACTCGTAGTGGCCATAGCGAGTACGACATGCTGACTTCAACACATCGTTTGGCTTGATCTTGAGTTGAGGGTAACCCGAACGAAGATCGATTTTAGATAACACTGACACACCTTACAGTTGGTCGAAGAGGTTGTCGATCCTTGGTAAAGTGTACTGATTGCGGATGATGGCTTTATTCATCTCTCGATAATCTATACAGAGTCGCATCGAGCCGTCCTTTATTTTTATTAACAACACATGCACGCCCTACGAAGACACACTCGGACAGATGTACCCACGATCGAGCAGCTCATGTAATTGGACTTTCAGCTCCTTCAGTTCAGTAGGGGCCATTTGGTACAGAGCTTTAGAAATCAGCCGAGTCTCTAAAAATGTATCAATGGTGAATTCAATCTCTTGGTCAGGCGGCATGCCGGATAACTCATCTGGAAACACATCAGAGAATTATGCCACAACGAAAGTAGAATTTACGTTTGCACAATCCCGTCGAGTGTCTCGGACGGACGCTAAGTACCCTTTAGAGCCAGAATGTATCATCCGCCGAGCAGACATTATAGAAATTACCATGCAGACATTCGACACTGGACTGTAGCGTAGCAAAATTCGGTCTCGCTGGGTAGACGAAATACGACTTTATTTTTCACGCAATCAATGGTGGTCGAGCAAGCGCTGAGCCAGTCCATTCCCAAGATGATGTCGTAGTCCTTGATATCCAGGACTATCACATCAAGTGACAGATTCTTTCATCTGATACAAATACAGCCGACATGATAGACTGAATGAGCAGACAAATCCATACCTGATGGGACTACTAACGCTAAGCTTTAGGCCTAATAGTGTCATGTCTAATTCATGTCCTGAGGCAAAATTCACGGAATTGAAACTATGCGTGGCACCTGAATCGAAGAGTACTCGAGCAGGGATATTATTGAAAAGTAATATACCTGACACTACGGTATTCGAGGCGAACACCTCCTCCCGAGTCATAGCGTAAACCCGACCTTGAGCAGGATGTCTATCCTATGGCAGTGCGACTCGATTTGCTTGAGGCATTACAGCGGGATTAGGTTGCTGAGTACGACGTGGAGGGGCGGGGCAATTTTTAGCAATATGTCTAGGCCGACCACAATTGAAGCATTCCCCCTTACGAGCGTGACAGTCGTTGAACAGGTGTCCGACTTTACCGTAGTGATTACAACACATCCCTTAATTTTTTCCTAGATTATGGCCCTGGTGACTTCCATGATGTGGATGCTTGTGAGCATTTTGTTCTCCCGCATTGCTGGGGCATTTGTGATTTAAAGTATGCACAGTGCTGGCAGCAACTAGAGGATATTATGGTTCGAGGGTGAGGATATGGTTAAGTACTTCCCACATCATCTGATATTGAGATACAACAACATGCGCGTGAATGGCAGGTAACAGGCCACCTTCGAATTGTCTTGCTCGACTCGCAGTATTGGGTAGAAAGGAGCTGGCAAACTTGGCGAGCCAATTGAATTCTGTGGTGTACTATTTTACTGACATGCTTCCTTGCTACAGATGCACGATTTTTTTTTTCGATGAACGGGTGGGGGGTATAAACTCCTCTTCGAACGCGCTACGAAAGGTAGCCCATGCGATCCTCTTGTCTTCATCGTCTGCGGGAAGAGATCTTCAGTGCACGTCCCACCCGTCGTGCACGTTCAAGCAAAATTGGAGTTGGGCACAGGTGACTCTCTTGTCCTCGAGGATTTAAGGTAATTTGAAGTAGTCTTCATGCTCGGCTAGCCAATCTAGAGACACGATGGGGTCTTCGATCCCGCAGAAAGATGTGTTACAAACCTTCTTGAAGTCAGCAAAGCTGAAGGTAGTCACTTCCTTCTCCTTTGCGGGTCAAGGTGTCTCGACTTCAGTTGCTGGTTGCTCCACCGATATAACTGTTGTTGCGGAATGGTTGGAGGCTAAGGTCTAAACTATTTGCTTCAGGGTATCTACCTACTTATGTTGGACCGCAAATCGGGCTTCAAGATTGCGTTCGAATTTGCTTTGACGTTCTTCCGCCCGCTTCTCATCTCGCTGTAACTACCACATTCCGAAAACAGGGGTATTTTTGACATTTTACAATATTTAATATTATGGTAGTTACAATTAATTAATTGCCTGATAGTATAATTGATTTAAATAAATATGTGTGATGTGTAATTAAATATAGTATTAGATGCAGTGTTCATTTATTTTTAGCTAGCAGAATTGACCTAGAAACCCAGTTGACGAACACCTGTCCGGATTGTGGAATTCTGGATTTAATTATTTTATCTAGAATTTATTTATTGGAGACTTTAATTAATTATCGTATTTTAATTAATTATTGCGCATTGCCTTTGCTTCGATATTTGGAGCGCTATCCTGACTTTTGTCTTCCAACAAATTTCACAATCTTGCCCTAGACATGCCCGCCCTCCATTCTGCTATTTTTGCAACTCGTAATTATGCTCTCTGTGCATTATTTCTGGCCGCACAAAAATCGTCGCAGACGTTATTTAATAAATTCCTATTTTTGTATCGTTGTGTGTTCCAATTGAAATTGGAGACAATCTTGACCTATTTTTCGTGCGATCCAAATTAGAGTAATATTCTGTTCTGAGTCTTCTTCATTATTGGTATTGATGACCTGACCTGATTTTGGTCCCTTGTACTTCTAATTTATTTTAGAACACCAGTTGCTTTTATTTTTAATTTAATTGAACCATAAATTCAGCTTTGTGCAATTTTCTAATTGTTGGACACTTTTGTGCAAAAGTGCATTAAGGTGCTCACCCCATTGGGCACAATGCATGAATAAACCTATTTCCCCTTCATTGGTATTTTTTCATAAATTTTTAGGAGTGTGTAATTTAACATCCACCCCCTCAACCCATAGCTCTCCTTAATTTTAAATCGGGGTAATCCGAGCCATTCATTTTGAATCAAAATAAATCCTAGCCCTTTGAAATACCAACATGACAAGTCAAGCCCAACTTCAAAGAAGGGTTGACCGGCCCAATTTTCTAGGTCAAACTTTCAACCCTATTTTTTTCTATATATACAACTTTTATATTTTCTCAACCCATCCCCTATACAAACCACCAGCCGACCTTGATCCCTCTTCTTCCTCTTTTCTTTATTTTTCCTTTTTCTTCTTCTCCTTCTTCCTTCTTCTTCTCCTTCTCTTCCTTTTTCATTGAAATAGAAAAGGGGGGAAACCTCAAATCCAACCCATACTGTATACCCGAGCCCTTCCCTGTGCACTCCGGCCGGCCATCAGGCGACCCCGGCCAAGACTGGCTCCACCGTCAGCCGACCCCGCCCGGCGGCGCTGCCAACTCCGGCCCCACTGCACTCCGACCCCGGCCTGCCGCCGACCTGCTGCTGCTACCGGCTGCTGCTGCTCCGGATGCTGCTGCTGCCGCCGGTTGCTGCTGCTCCGGTTGCTGCTGCTGATGCTACCGGCTGCTGCTGCTCCGGCCACTGCCGGATGCTCCGGCGAGCCACCACGACCACCGCTGTAAGCTCCTTCTCCTCTCCTTCTTCATTCTTCCTTCTTCCTTTTTGGCATGATTCATTAATGCTTAGATTCAAAAACTTCTCAAATTCACTAGGAATAGATATATATGCGGCATATGGATTCCTGAGAAATGGGAAATGTAAAGGGAAACAATAGGGTCATATATAATAGGGTGATGTTCGAATCTATGTGAATGGGAAGAAGTAGTGATTTATGAGATACAGTGAGAGGTTGGTTAGTATATTGAGGTATTGTTATGTAAGTGTAATTGTTGAGGAAGAAATATAAGAAATGTAGTGTTCATATGAAGAACTAATGGAGGGTATGAATATTTAAGTAAAGGATGGTGTTAGTGGAGTAGTATATTGAGGTGGGTATGATGATGGGAACTGTGGTGTTCCACCAGTAAGGAATGGGGATGGATACTCATGATTGGGAGCACAGTATGTGCATGGGAGAAAGCAAGTTGCTGAATAGGGAATAAGTATGCTGGATTGATAAATATGGCGAGGAACATCATGATGGTTGAAGGTTGAATATATTGATTGCGTGAAATGATTAGTAGAGGAAAAAAAAAACTAGGTTCCCCAGGATACTGTGTGCCATGCATTCCCATGGGTGCCTTAGACCACAATAAGAAAATGATGGTAAATATACAATACACATGTGGAGGCTTCCCTTAAATATTGGTAAGGGAGTTACACTTAAATTTTGAAATAACAAGTAACGGCTTAAATATGGAGGGATGCATGGGACTGTAGGGTTGATGTGCTCTTCTCCATTGATCGAGCAAGCAAATATTTTCAAGGTATAGGTGGAGAAAATAACAACCAAGGAAAGATACTGTGTATCCATAGTGATAGAAATTGGATTTCCTAGCAAGCCATGCTCTTATGGTCTACATGAGTGAAGGGTCACTTAGGGTCATTATAATTGTTTAATGTAGGAAACCAATCTACATGTGTGAACATATGTGGGACACCTTTCGGTTATGATCACAATTTTGTACAGGTGTATAATAGGCTTGAACCCTTAATAGTTATAAGTTAATTATTACTTGATTAATAAATTAACTCTAAATTATTTCTACAAGATAAATTTATGGTTAAATAATTGATTATATCTACATCTATCTCTAGGTTCATTAGACTCTTCGGACTTGGACGTAGAACCAGTTACTGATTCTCAGCTCCCGGATCCAGGACTGTTGGTTTACCCAGGGGGTACTCCGGAACAGGACATCAATAATTACCAGCTAAGGACCCAAGGCGAGTACATTCTCTGATTAGTTTCTAATTTATGATATCTCCTATGTTCACTGTATCTAGTGTAAATATCCATGTTCTTGACACATTGGTTACACGGATTGGTATACACGGATCTCGTCATGAGATGTTATTCCTTATTCATGGTGTAGCTTGTTCAAGACTTGTTTCCTTGATATCTTGTGCATGTACAGACACTGATTCCCGGGGAGATTTGCTACCTTCCTAGGGAATCCTGTGCCATAGCGTACCATGATTGGATCTACTATACCAGTCGGGGGTTTGGGGAGTATTTTAGTGTAGATATGTGATCATACCCAACTATCCATGCATCATAGCTCACCCCACATCTCACGTCGGGTGCGGCCTGACCATCTCCATGCCTCATAGCTGTTACGTATGATTAGCCTGACCTCTCCATGCATCATAGCTAACCAACGGTTAGCCTGACCTTCCATGAATCATAGCTAATCACATGTAACCAGCCTGATCAAGTTCCCAAGCCGATCACATGTTAAAGCTAGTACTCAAACACTTAGTCATAGCTTTCTTGCTCATGGACATATTGTTTCTTTTCCTGCAGTTACTTACAGTATTTTCCAGTATTTCTTTCACTGTACATTTCTCGTACCTATACATGCATCTGGTATATTTCCATCTAGAACTGCTATATAGTTTATGTCATTTATATAGAACTGCTATTTAGAGATGTACTTTGCTCCTTCCTGACTGGAAAATATTTTTCCAGACTGTGACCTTAGTAGACTGGTTCCGACACACTTGGGGATTGGAAGTTAATGATTGCAGGTATGATTATGTTGTCTTTAGACTAGTGTTGTATTCTTTTATTTCTTCAAATTCCTATCGTGCTGTAGTTGTGATTGAGTATGTTGTGAATATTTTTATAGTATTATCCGAATCTCCTTATGGAGTTGGATACTAGCGTGAGATTGTTAGATAGTACTTGACCTAGACAGCGTTCTACCGCCGATGCTGCGGCGTAGGCTGGACGTACCCACGCTCTCGTGCCCCTAAACCGGGTGCGGGTCGTGACACGTTTTTAGTGGTAGCCCATACAGGTCAGACTTCGCGAGTTGTGCGATGTCGTAGTAGTGTGACATCCTTGTTATACTACTGCGTGCCTGCTATAGGACATAGGACATAAGATACTAGGATGAGAGAGGATACTCAATCACAATTTATTTGAGAGATTCCTGGGACGACCCCTTGAGAATCTTATTATAATTTCCAATTTAAATCTTTCCTTGTTTCCGTCCGCTCTCGTTTGTTGTCACTGAACTTGATTCTTGTTGAGCAGTTATTAAATTAAATTCTTGGTATCATTGTTGAGTTTGATTCTTGTTGACGAGTTGTTAACTTTAATTCCTGGTATCGTTGTTGAGTTGATTTCAAATTGAGATGAATTTTACGGACTAAAATTTACGGTATCATCTGATGACATATATTGATGAGGACAGTGAGGAAGGTAAAACGTCTACTTTGATTATGGAACCTAGAGTTTATTGCAGCCATATTAGCTGTCGTGACGAGAACGTAGGGACCTGACTTGGATGTACATACTGTAGTTATGAAACTTAGGGTCTCTCGCAGCCATACCGGTTGGCGTGGCGAGGATTCTAGATGACATGATTATAGGGTTGCATACCTTAGTTACGGAACCTGTCGTTTATCGCATCTATGCTTACTGGCGTGGCGAGAATTCTGAGTGTCATGATTTCAGACAGACGTGTATGATTATCAGGTCGTATCTTAAATTGGTTCTTAAAGTATCATCTCAAGACTTATCTATTTCTGTTATTCCAGGACTTTGTTCCACCGCTTCTTTCTTTACTAGCAGTAAAGATACCTTCTGTCCTCAATTCAGTCTTTGAGCTCCTATTCCTTGAGGATTTCTTGTTAAGCATGATAATTAGTGGCTTGTAATTTTGTTTGTGTCTTGTATTAGTATTGACTGTGTTGCTAGTGATTTGTAAGTGTTTCTTAGTTGGGCATGTGAGCAGTAGGCTTTGATCTAGAATTAACCCATAGCATAGTACCTTGTAACAATGGTTCTAGGAGAAGTGTCATTAGAGACTGAGAGTAGAAGGAGAGTATAGAGTATCAGTGATAGTTCTCAGAGTTAGTATCAGAGCCAACATACCCGTCCTGGATAATCATGATTTTGCAATTGGATGACCTACGTGAACATTTAAGTATCCAGGAAATTGTGTTAAGGATTTATGGAGCATGATGTTCAAGTTGATGATTTATATCGGAAGTGTTAAAGGCAAGGAAATATATACATATAAAGAGTTAATGAGGTGTCATGAGTAGAGAAATATTGGAATTGGTAATGAAAATGGTGAGGCGTATCAAGATTAGTATAACAGGCTGAAAAAGGTTAAAGAGAGATACCTATACATCAATCAAGATGAAGAACCATATACATGCCCACGAGGGTAAATAAACATGAGTATTATAGAAGGTACAGGTAAACAGGAGTCTAATGAGCTTGATGAGATGATTCATTAATGAAGCTTACCAAGAGTGCTAATGGTTCTATATCGAGGATTAGTCGAGAATGACGCTAATAACAGTAAGCACTCTGCGTGATGATAATCGGATGATATACCAGTTAAGATAGATTGAAAATTTTGGAAGAAAATACATGCGATGATAACTTTGAGCATTGGAGGTAATAGCACAAGTGATTCAGGTAGTACAATTTTAGTACAAAATTATAGACACTAGATGCATTGAGTGCACCTCGAGTATCAGAGACCGTGGGCACTGATATGTACCTTTGTGGAGTTATAAATTAAAAGGGTGGAAATGGAATTTTTATTTTAGAATAATTGAGGAGTAGAGATTGTGTCATTAAAAATTTTGAGGATTTCAAATATTGATTCAATAAAAATGGTTAAGGCTACAAAGATTTTAGAAGTGATTAAATTTTATTTCGATGTTGAGTATCTGATTTTGAGGAAGTATATGCATTTATTTTAAAGTTGTTCGAGAAGCTAAACCTTGACGATTAATTGAGGATTAATTTTATGGTAGATGAGAGATATGAATATTAATATATGAGTAGATGATATACATGTGTAAGGATCTGATAACTTGAGCAGGATTGAGATGGCACCGCAGACTGACTTGGGTGTCCATCTAGAATTGTATTAGGAAGGGTTAGCCCGTAGTATGGTGTTACACTTGGTGTGCACTGGAGCGATGAGAAAATAGTATGGACAATTGTAGTAGGAACGGGAACTGACAGAGAGTATGGTACTAAAGAGATAGAGGTATCAAACCTTGGATGCATTATTAAACCATGGATATATTAAAGATTCTTGGTATCAGATTTTGGTATCAATAGGCAGGTGTATGCAATGAGGATGTAATCATGGATGTCTTGTGGGCTAATGATTAGTTGATATGGGTACCAGTGTACAGGGATAGGAATTAGTTAGTGAATGTGCTAGAGTTAAGTGTATGTTAGAGATAGGAAATACTGCAGGTAATGTGTTAGCAGGTTCCTTCTTTTTCTCATGTTGTTTTATATTCTGATTGATTGATTCCCTAGTACCGTGGGTTGTATTAGTGATTTTTCTTGTTAGGATATAGTTAGTAGTACACCCTGACAGAGAATGCAATACCATGATAAGACAGACCATAACCATGCATGTTTCCTCTAAGTTGTTTGTTGTATGACTGTGGGCAAATTTTCTTAGACCATGATCGTTGGGGTTTAGACCATAGCAAAGATTTTGAAAAGGTTATGACTGGACGAAAGGGACAAGATGATTAGAAATTCAAGGATAAGCATTCATGAGTTGATATAACAGAATTGCTAGATCATTGGTTTTACAAGGATCGAGATATGATTGAAATATGAGGATAGACGCTAATTTAAAATAAAGGATTAAAAACTTAACATGGCAGAATTGATGATTGTTAATTTCAGGAAGGTTGGCTATGATATAATTTATCATTGAAAAATTTGAGGAAAATTTGGAAAATTATCATTACATATTTGATTGCAAGATAGTAATTTAAAAATTTTATAATTGCGGACATTACATTGAAGGATCCATAAGTATCGCATTGTTAAGTATTTTGAGGAAAAGAGAAAAAAAAAAAAAATTAGATCATTGATGGATTATTGTTTGGATTCAGACTTTTGGGACGAGATTCAATACATTGATTGAAATTAAATTTGGGGAACAGATATCAAATTCCGAGTATAAATTTTTATTTAAATTTGTGGGAATTTTGAGGAGATGGAATCTGATTTTTATTTTGAGAATATTTCAGAAATTTTTGAAAATTGCGAAACGACAAGGCGGATTATTTCAGGATTTTGTGGGTTGTTGAATTTCACTATTTTTGGAAATAATAATGTGTATGAGTAAATACTGCTATTGAGGATTTTAAATTTCGAGGACGAAATTCTTTTAAGGTGGGTAGACTTGTCACTACCACATTCCGAAAACAGGGGTATTTTTGACATTTTACAATATTTAATATTATGGTAGTTACAATTAATTAATTGCCTGATAGTATAATTGATTTAAATAAATATGTGTGATGTGTAATTAAATATAGTATTAGATGCAGTGTTCATTTATTTTTAGCTAGCAGAATTGACCTAGAAACCCAGTTGACGAACACCTGTCCGGATTGTGGAATTCTGGATTTAATTATTTTATCTAGAATTTATTTATTGGAGACTTTAATTAATTATCGTATTTTAATTAATTATTGCGCATTGCCTTTGCTTCGATATTTGGAGCGCTATCCTGACTTTTGTCTTCCAACAAATTTCACAATCTTGCCCTAGACATGCCCGCCCTCCATTCTGCTATTTTTGCAACTCGTAATTATGCTCTCTGTGCATTATTTCTGGCCGCACAAAAATCGTCGCAGACGTTATTTAATAAATTCCTATTTTTGTATCGTTGTGTGTTCCAATTGAAATTGGAGACAATCTTGACCTATTTTTCGTGCGATCCAAATTAGAGTAATATTCTGTTCTGAGTCTTCTTCATTATTGGTATTGATGACCTGACCTGATTTTGGTCCCTTGTACTTCTAATTTATTTTAGAACACCAGTTGCTTTTATTTTTAATTTAATTGAACCATAAATTCAGCTTTGTGCAATTTTCTAATTGTTGGACACTTTTGTGCAAAAGTGCATTAAGGTGCTCACCCCATTGGGCACAATGCATGAATAAACCTATTTCCCCTTCATTGGTATTTTTTCATAAATTTTTAGGAGTGTGTAATTTAACATCCACCCCCTCAACCCATAGCTCTCCTTAATTTTAAATCGGGGTAATCCGAGCCATTCATTTTGAATCAAAATAAATCCTAGCCCTTTGAAATACCAACATGACAAGTCAAGCCCAACTTCAAAGAAGGGTTGACCGGCCCAATTTTCTAGGTCAAACTTTCAACCCTATTTTTTTCTATATATACAACTTTTATATTTTCTCAACCCATCCCCTATACAAACCACCAGCCGACCTTGATCCCTCTTCTTCCTCTTTTCTTTATTTTTCCTTTTTCTTCTTCTCCTTCTTCCTTCTTCTTCTCCTTCTCTTCCTTTTTCATTGAAATAGAAAAGGGGGGAAACCTCAAATCCAACCCATACTGTATACCCGAGCCCTTCCCTGTGCACTCCGGCCGGCCATCAGGCGACCCCGGCCAAGACTGGCTCCACCGTCAGCCGACCCCGCCCGGCGGCGCTGCCAACTCCGGCCCCACTGCACTCCGACCCCGGCCTGCCGCCGACCTGCTGCTGCTACCGGCTGCTGCTGCTCCGGATGCTGCTGCTGCCGCCGGTTGCTGCTGCTCCGGTTGCTGCTGCTGATGCTACCGGCTGCTGCTGCTCCGGCCACTGCCGGATGCTCCGGCGAGCCACCACGACCACCGCTGTAAGCTCCTTCTCCTCTCCTTCTTCATTCTTCCTTCTTCCTTTTTGGCATGATTCATTAATGCTTAGATTCAAAAACTTCTCAAATTCACTAGGAATAGATATATATGCGGCATATGGATTCCTGAGAAATGGGAAATGTAAAGGGAAACAATAGGGTCATATATAATAGGGTGATGTTCGAATCTATGTGAATGGGAAGAAGTAGTGATTTATGAGATACAGTGAGAGGTTGGTTAGTATATTGAGGTATTGTTATGTAAGTGTAATTGTTGAGGAAGAAATATAAGAAATGTAGTGTTCATATGAAGAACTAATGGAGGGTATGAATATTTAAGTAAAGGATGGTGTTAGTGGAGTAGTATATTGAGGTGGGTATGATGATGGGAACTGTGGTGTTCCACCAGTAAGGAATGGGGATGGATACTCATGATTGGGAGCACAGTATGTGCATGGGAGAAAGCAAGTTGCTGAATAGGGAATAAGTATGCTGGATTGATAAATATGGCGAGGAACATCATGATGGTTGAAGGTTGAATATATTGATTGCGTGAAATGATTAGTAGAGGAAAAAAAAAACTAGGTTCCCCAGGATACTGTGTGCCATGCATTCCCATGGGTGCCTTAGACCACAATAAGAAAATGATGGTAAATATACAATACACATGTGGAGGCTTCCCTTAAATATTGGTAAGGGAGTTACACTTAAATTTTGAAATAACAAGTAACGGCTTAAATATGGAGGGATGCATGGGACTGTAGGGTTGATGTGCTCTTCTCCATTGATCGAGCAAGCAAATATTTTCAAGGTATAGGTGGAGAAAATAACAACCAAGGAAAGATACTGTGTATCCATAGTGATAGAAATTGGATTTCCTAGCAAGCCATGCTCTTATGGTCTACATGAGTGAAGGGTCACTTAGGGTCATTATAATTGTTTAATGTAGGAAACCAATCTACATGTGTGAACATATGTGGGACACCTTTCGGTTATGATCACAATTTTGTACAGGTGTATAATAGGCTTGAACCCTTAATAGTTATAAGTTAATTATTACTTGATTAATAAATTAACTCTAAATTATTTCTACAAGATAAATTTATGGTTAAATAATTGATTATATCTACATCTATCTCTAGGTTCATTAGACTCTTCGGACTTGGACGTAGAACCAGTTACTGATTCTCAGCTCCCGGATCCAGGACTGTTGGTTTACCCAGGGGGTACTCCGGAACAGGACATCAATAATTACCAGCTAAGGACCCAAGGCGAGTACATTCTCTGATTAGTTTCTAATTTATGATATCTCCTATGTTCACTGTATCTAGTGTAAATATCCATGTTCTTGACACATTGGTTACACGGATTGGTATACACGGATCTCGTCATGAGATGTTATTCCTTATTCATGGTGTAGCTTGTTCAAGACTTGTTTCCTTGATATCTTGTGCATGTACAGACACTGATTCCCGGGGAGATTTGCTACCTTCCTAGGGAATCCTGTGCCATAGCGTACCATGATTGGATCTACTATACCAGTCGGGGGTTTGGGGAGTATTTTAGTGTAGATATGTGATCATACCCAACTATCCATGCATCATAGCTCACCCCACATCTCACGTCGGGTGCGGCCTGACCATCTCCATGCCTCATAGCTGTTACGTGTGATTAGCCTGACCTCTCCATGCATCATAGCTAACCAACGGTTAGCCTGACCTTCCATGAATCATAGCTAATCACATGTAACCAGCCTGATCAAGTTCCCAAGCCGATCACATGTTAAAGCTAGTACTCAAACACTTAGTCATAGCTTTCTTGCTCATGGACATATTGTTTCTTTTCCTGCAGTTACTTACAGTATTTTCCAGTATTTCTTTCACTGTACATTTCTCGTACCTATACATGCATCTGGTATATTTCCATCTAGAACTGCTATATAGTTTATGTCATTTATATAGAACTGCTATTTAGAGATGTACTTTGCTCCTTCCTGACTGGAAAATATTTTTCCAGACTGTGACCTTAGTAGACTGGTTCCGACACACTTGGGGATTGGAAGTTAATGATTGCAGGTATGATTATGTTGTCTTTAGACTAGTGTTGTATTCTTTTATTTCTTCAAATTCCTATCGTGCTGTAGTTGTGATTGAGTATGTTGTGAATATTTTTATAGTATTATCCGAATCTCCTTATGGAGTTGGATACTAGCGTGAGATTGTTAGATAGTACTTGACCTAGACAGCGTCCTACCGTCGATGCTGCGGCGTAGGCTGGACGTACCCACGCTCTCGTGCCCCTAAACCGGGTGCGGGTCGTGACACTCGCTCATAACTATCCTTATCCCTTTGCTGTTGTACCTCTAACATGCATATCATCCGCTCAATGGGGTCGACGGGGGGCATATGTCGCTGGCTATCGGAACTTCCTGAGGTGCCAAAAATGCTTTCTACGTTTGTGATACTTCTTGTGCTTGCGGCGATCCCTGTGCTTGAGTCATTCCTTCAAAATAAAGTAACTTGCATCAGTCTCATAATATATTGTGGACTCACTATATGGAACACATCTTATTTTGATCCGGACATATTCAAGAGTTTAACTGGAAGGGACATGGTCATTTCAAGATAAGATTTTAATACGATGGTCAAAGGATCTGAAGCCGTGCTCTGATACCAATATGTCATACCCCGATTCCGCAGAATCGATAATCGTCCCCCGAACGTGATGCCGTGTAAGCGTACGGTATTCTTGCACAAGGCCTAGGCATAATGATATATATATAGAGACACAACAACAGAGTGAACAAGTTGGAGAACACACATTGAAACGAGAAAAAATTTCTCTTTATTGATAATGTACATCTTTGTTACAAACTCTTGACTAAAAAGTAAATGGGTGCCGTACGGGCTTACAAGATGGACATAAAATGAGATAGTCGTTCCATACATTACATTCCATACTAAAACTTCAAAGATAATAGACCTTCGGGTGAAGCTATCACCTTGACTCAGAGCTGCATAGAGTATGTGCACGAGCTCCGAGTGATTTGTACAAGCGCTCCAAAAATACGAACACGAGCGTGCCAAACTTGATGGACTGGTTGGAGTAATGCCTCAGCTCCTCGCAGCGTCGCCTTGGCTCGGAGAACCTGTTGCAGTGAGGGTCAGTACATCAAAATATATCGGTGAGGGTGAGCTAACCCAATATACCAAATCGATACGATATTCATGTGAAGCATACAAATTATTATTGTGGTATTTCTATCTTTCCATAGTTTAAGTTACAAGCATGCAACATATATGAAATAACTGAAATAAATATGCCACAGTTCGATAAATTTTACCTACGGTGTCACATCCACCTGCACAAGTCTTATCGTATTCTTTCCTGCCAGGAAGACATCGTTAGCTTAAATAGTTTAATGCAACATATTGGGTCACTAACATCCCAAGCCATTTAGGACATAGTCTGTTATGCCCCCGTCCTGGTAGGGTTAGAATGTCCTCGCTTAAACGTGATACCGCGAAGCCTGAGTTGCGTCCGAACAAGGCCAGGTCCGAACATGCGTTTGATAACTTGTTCATAAGTCGTTATAACGGAAGCATTGAATAGACAAAATTATGTAAGTAAAATAAGCTCTTTATTAATATAGAATTAATGTTACAAGCAGCACTAGGCAGACATTACAATCGCTCAAGCTCTCTCTCTCAAAAAAATAAAGGCATGCTAAGCGGCTTACAACATGGAATGATACATAGGCGATGTTGCAATATGTTATGTCTTGTATTTGTGTTTTAGCTCCGGACGTAACGATCCAAGGCTCCCGAGTTAGCCAGGCCTTAGCGCGCACAAGGGGATACTCTGCACCGAATGAGGTTCTCTCGTACCCTACAAGCAACCTGATGGATTATCAGTACATGAATGCACTGGTGGGGAGGCTTCTCTCCCGCTCAACAAATCTAAACACGTTATATTAGTTCCGTGCACCATCTATTAATTTGTCTTTCTAGTCTTATCTTAGGATCAATTTTATGACAATGATGTAAAACCTAACTCGTGTTGCAGTGCACCATGCAATATAAGAGTAACACATCGATACTTACCCACTTACTATTCGTCCTTCCCTGTCCAAAGGTAAAACCAAGTTAACCAGCATATAATATATGAAACAAAATAAAAGGGTGCACATACGAACATAATGTTACACACGAGTTCTCGACTCGATCGTAATACACTTAAATGATATGTAGTGCCGTGCCTCCATTCTATAGATATACATATGTGCCGAACATTCCTTAACCTGGACAATTAACGGCTACGCACTGAGGTCCATGCATTAGTTACTTGCCTTAGTTTGATGACTCGCATGCAGATTGCCGCTAAGCAAGATGACTTAATCTATATGAACAATTATCGCTGGCATGGCCATAAAGGACCATGATGTAGTCATGAGAGAGAATGGTATATGACTTAAAGAATATGGGACGTTACATGCCATCCTGCCCGAACGTGAGACTACCAGTCTAAAGCAAGAATGGGTGCAACACGAGGAATATGAAGCGCTATACGCCATCCTGCCCGAACATGAAAAGACTGCATGATATTCCGTCAAGATCGGATCGGCCCCATTGCCTTGGAGACCGTTCATATGAATTTATTCTTAAAATATTGTGCACAAGTTGTCACTACCATATTTTCTAGGAAAGGATATTTTGGCCATTTCATAATTAATTAAATATTATGCATGTTGTATATTTATTTATTGTATTATTTATTTATTATTAGATATTAGTTTATTATTTTAGACGTGTTAGTGGACCAAAATAGTTTAGATTAGATCCATGGACCAACATTTAAATCTAGTTAGAATTGAGCCCAATTAGAAGCCATTCATTAGGAGGATGATTAATTAAGTTAAACCTATTAGACTAGAACCTTCCTTCCTTAATTATTTCTTTATGAGAGGCCCTAAGGGATATTTTGGAATTTACATAGTAGCTTGGGAAGGGAGTTTGGTGGCCGACCATATTTCAAAGGGAGGGAAAGTTTCTCTCTCTTCATTTTTATTTTAAATCTAGATCTAGAATTTTCTCTTCCAAATTTCTTCATTCCAAATCAAATTCCACCCAAATTTTTTTTCAATTCCTTTCCTAGTCATCATTGGAGGCTATTAGAGCAAGGATCTATAAGGAGGAAGCAAGAATCTACAAGGAGGAGCAATGATCTATAAGTTGAAGGCTCTTTTCACCAAATTTGGAAGTTTTATTGGGAATTTATCTCCCAATAGGTACAATTTAATTTTTTCTTCTTTAATTAGACTATAAATCTGTATTTTAATCATTTGAAACTATTCCATATGCTAAGGTTATCCATATGAATTAAAATTAGGATCATAGGAGGCCCATGGAGAAAGTTATGTGTTATTTTGTGTCAATTTTGGAAAAATTCTGAGATTGACACATCTTGTGTTTGTCAATTGGTCAATTAGATCAAATTAACATATGTTTGATTGTGTGTGGTTAGTGTCGTGTCCATAATTGGATACGTGTAGGCCGTATCCCGATAATTTAGAGATATAGGTTAATTTGGGGTTTTTTTCCGACACGGAAGTTTGAGCATGTTATATTTTGACACAGACACGTAGATGTGTAATTAACTCTTTGTATTGTTCATAATTATTATTTTAGACTTGATCTGTCCTTCGGGGTACGTTTGTTGGTGTGGTGGACTCGTATCGCAAGCGTATCATAGATCTAGTATGATACGGGTGTGATGCACTCCACTTGTTTATTTTCTTGCATTTTAATATAATTGTTTATAGCTATTAGAGTATTATAATTGTATATTTATATATGTATATATATGGTGATTGGGGGTTATATATATATATATATATATATATGATTAGAGTGTATCTCCACACACACACGCACACACACACGCACACACACACACACACACACACATATATATATATATATATATATTTATATTTATATGGTGGTGATTATATATATATACATAGAGAGTTGTATATATGTATGTGTGTATTTATATGTATTTAAATATATATATATATATATGAGTATAGATGTATGTATGTGTGTTCATAGATGTGTGTGTGTGTGCATAGATGTGTGTGTGTGCTAGGAAGGGGGGTCGGGCAGTACAACTGGAGCAGTAGAATCAGTGAGCAGCAACCACAGCATCAGCATGGTGATGAGCAACAATAGTACAACATGCAGTGAGCTGCAATATGCACAATATATCACTGAGCAGCAAGGAGGCGTAGAAACAAGGAGAAGCATTGAGCTGAACAGCAACATGAGCAGCACAACAAGCAACTGCAAGCAAGCATGCAGTAGCAGCAAATTACAGCTACATCAGCCAACAACAACTGTATGTTGCAGCAGCAGCTCAATCTAGCACAGCAGCAACTGTATTAATGCAGTGCAGCAGCAACAACAAGCAAAGCAGTAGCAGCAATGCAGCGAGCCAGCAACTCCAGCAGAAATAACATATCAGTGAGCAGTAGCCAAGCAGCAAATAGTGTTTCAACAGCCAGAGGCCAGCAAGGTAAGTTAGGTAGTAGTTAGTTCCTTGATAGTTAGTTTAGTTAGTAGTTTAGCTAGTTAGTTACTTGTTAGTAGCTATATATATATTGTGCATTTTGTTATCTAGTAGTTAGATATATATACTTGTGTACTAGTTAGTGATATGTATGTATGTATGTATGTATGTATTGGTAAGATAGTAAGTAGTTAGTGTAGTTAGTAATATTGTACTAGCTAATATATGTTAGTTGTAGTTTAGAGTTTTGGGTAGTTAGTTATACGTTAGAATTCATATTACCTTGTGATACCAAAGTAATGTCAAGGTATTGATGGATACTCAAGGTATTGGGTTTGAGTATCAAGATGGGTGTGTAGTGGTGTGTTACCACATTGGTTTAAAGCCAAGGTATCCACTTAGCATTAGTTTAGTTAGGAATATTATATAATATTGTCCTGTATATATATATTATGATATTTTCCTCTCTAATTACTTGCGTATCTTACGATACGGTATCTTATTGGTTTTCTAGTATCTTAGCATAGCTAGTGTAGCCTAGTTACATATTGTATGGACCCAATATCCTAGAGATGGACTCATGCAACCTAGAAATAGCTTAGTTTGACCAAGTTTAACCTAGAGTTGACCTAGTTTAACTTTTTTGACTTAGAAATGGTTTTTTGATCTAGAAGTTGACTAGTTTAACTTATTTTTATTCTAAAACCTTGTATTGGTACAATATTCCAATTTAGGTCTTCGAGGCATCGTACCGGACATCTTTGATACTGTTTACCGAATTTCAGGCGAGTATATTCTTTGATAGTTTTTTATTTTATGATATCCTCTGTCTCTTGTATCTAGTATAGATATCCTTAATTTTTTGACACGATGGTTACACGGATTGGTATATCCGGATCTTGTCATAAGATGTTATTCCTTGATATGTATGGTGTATCTTGTGCAAGCCTTGTTTCCTTGTTCTTCTTGTATATGTACAGACATTAATTCTTGGGGAGACTTGTTACTTTCCCAGAGAATTTTGTGTCATAACGTACCATGGTTGAATCCACTATACCAGTCGGAGGCGGAGAGTATGTAGTGTAGATATGTGATCATACCCTCCTTGTATCATGTCTTGTTTATTAAATAGTGTTAATCATACACCGTATGTATGATTAACCAGGACATAATTTTTGTATCAAGTTTCTAAGCCGATCACATGTTAAAGCTGGTACTCACTCACTTAGTCATTAGTATTTCTTATTCATTTCTCTATTGCCCATTCTCGTATTTATTTTAAGTATTTTCTTTATTATATATCTCTTGTATCTGTATATTGCATCTTGTATATTCACATCTATTTACTGTTATATAGTTTATATAATTTATTAGAACTGCTGTTAGAGATGTACTTTGCTCCTTTTCTGACTGGATATATTTTTTTCAGATGACACTGAGGAGTGGTACCCACTCACTATGGGCCTCAGGACGTGGTAGGTTTAGAGCTAGAGACCTTGACTCAGAAGGGTCTCATCCCAACTGAGACAGACCACCCATGACTCGTAGCTTAGTAGTTAGTTTTCTTTTGTACTAGATTTGTCTCCAGCATTATTTTTAGTATTTTTCTGACTTATTGGATATTATTTTTGTCTCATGAGTTGTATTTGTAACTCTTCTGCTCTTTTATCATATTCATGCTTATTCTATCTATAGATCTGTGATTGAGTATTCATATTACATTGGTGGCATATTATATCTTGATTGTTAGATAAATAGTTTACCCAAACAATGTTCTACCGTCGATGCTGCACGTAGGCTGGACATTGTTCATTACTTGCATCCCTACACCGGGTGCGGATTATGAGACATTTTTAGTGGTGGCCCATGTAGGTCTTCGAGGTCATAATTATTACGATTCGTAGTTGTGCTCTGATTTGAGTGCTATTATGAGCCTGTCTCAGGATATAGGATATAGGCTATAGGCTGAGAATACTCAATCACATATAGGAAAAACTCTATTGATTCAATTCAACTGTTCTTCCTTGATTTTGATATTTGATCTTTAATTGTCCTTCTTTGAATGCCTTATATCATGTGCCATATTGATTCTTTTCTTTCGCTTTGCCTCAGGATATCGCCTAAGACTAGATCACAGCAGGGAGGAGCCATTTATGAGAGATCTGCGACTTCCCGAGGGCCTGTACCAGTCATTTATCTGATGATTGGCGTATCAGCTGCATTCGGGAGTCTACCTCTAACTTATAGGACTATTCTGGCTGTATCTGAGGGACTTCCACCTCCACCTTTCACGTCGACAGATGTGACTCAGATATTCATACTGTTTTGTGAGATATTGGGGGCTCAGAGGGCTCAGTCTGAGGCACACCAGAGGCAGACCGACGTGTTATGGCAGGGCATTGAGAGTGCTTATCAGCTTGCCCTTGCCGTAGTAGAGAGAGGAGTTCAGGTCCAGCAGCAGGTTGCTCTGCAGGTTGCCCAGCTTCGGCCAGGCAATATCCAGGACTTCAAGAAGGTGGAATCTTGGGTTTTCAAGGGGACGGAGGGCATCGTCTACGCTGATGATTGGCTCAAGGATATTGAGCATCTCATGAGGGTGTCCCGTCTTGTCGAGGATCTGAAGGTTGAGGCAGTAGGACTTTAGCTGCTCGATATCGCCTGCACTTGGTTCAGGAATGAGCCACTTCTTGCTGATGTGGGATAGTCTTGGAAGGTGTTTAAGGACCTCTTCAAAAGAAAGTTCTTTGCTCGAGCAGACAGGTTAGACTTAGGGAGGCAGTTTGAGAGCCTTACTCAGGGGAGTATGTCTGTGGAGGAATATGTCATCGTGTTCGGTAGGCTGAGCCATTTTATGGAGTATTTGGTGAGGGAGCCGGAGGTTCGAGCTATCCGTTTCTGCGAGGGTCTGAACTGGGAAGTGAAGGTCCTCATTCTGTCTTTCTATGAGACCTATTCGGAGATACTTGCGGAGACACGCAAGGTTGAGCGGAAGTTGAGTTTAAAATCCAAGAGAGATCACAATTCTTTTTTGGGTGCTAACAGCAATACAGTAACTGCTAAGCATCCTCATTTCTAATCTAGACATTTTTAGCAGCCGCAACAGCACCAGACTCAAGCTAGGGCACCGTTTCACCAGGCACCGCAGCAGCAGAGACAGTCACAACAAGCTTTTTGCTACTACTGCAAGATGCCCGACCACATCTAGGAATTTTGCAGGAGAAGGTTGGGGGTTTGTCTGTATTATGGTACCGAAGGGCATCAGCTAAGAGAGTGTCCTTCCAATCCTCGTCGTGCAGTTCAGGGAACAGCTCCAGCTCAGAGGACACATGCGAGGCCACCTACAGTACAGTCGAGGGGACAACCGCTTCTGACCCAGCAGCATCGTTATGCCTAGTGTCACGACCCACATCCGGTGAAGGGGTACGAGTACGTGGGTACGTCCAGCCTATGTCGCAACATCGGTGGTACAAGGCGGTCTAGGTCGACTATACTATCTAAATATCTCACAATAATGCATAATCCTCCAATAATATCTCAACTCCAAGAAGGGAGTAATAAACTTAATTCAACACAATACTCAATCATAATTCTATAACACGATAAGATATCAAAGAAGTCTAACATAACTATGCAATCTAAACAAATATAACAATAATAATAGAAACAATAATCAAATCTCAAAATATAAGCCAAAAATAAATGTGGTACCAAAATGCTAAAGAGAACTAACTATGCTAACAAGTGATTCCGGCTAGATCTTCCGGCAGTCATTCCAGAACTAGTGGGTCCAAGTCTGCGCCATCTATAGGTCGAGGTCTGTAGTATGTCGGACACCAATCTCTCAGATCCTCTAAAAAATATTTTCCAGTCAGGAATGGAGTGAAGTACAACCCAATGTTCCAATTAATTGACAAAACTATAAAACAGTAAAATAGAGGATGCTATCAACGATGAGAATATAACTGATGACCAAGAGCAATGAAAGAATAGGCAATACTAGCAATATAAATATAATCAATGCGTACAAGAATAAAGGAATGAACTATAATATCAGATATAGAATAAGGTAATCTATGAACTGAATATGAAATCTATAATACACTATGTGTTTGAGATACTAACTAAATATGTGATCGGCCTAGGAGATTCAATGATTACACTAAGGAGCTAACTCAACCAAACATGAAGTGCATGATTAGTTAGTAGCCAATGATTACATTACTAGCCGATAGTTTCTTGATCGCATATTTAATTGGTATTTTCCCGCCCCGACTGATACGATAGATCGAATCATGATACCTTACTAGCCAATTTATCCAATATTTAACATACAATATTCAATGTTATTCAATACCAACAAGGAACAATATTCGATACCATCTCAATAATTAAGGTAATATCTCATGACTGACGATCCAATAATAATACCAATCCGTGTACCATCGTGTCAAGAATCATAAGTAACATTTCTAAATACTTGAATTATAGTATGTCACGCCCCGATTTCGGCTAATCGATAATCGTCCCCCGGGCGTGATGCCGTGCACGCGTAGGGCGCGCGTGCACAAGGCCTTAGGCATAAGGATATTCTTTAGAACAATGCAACAGAGTGGACATATAAGATAACACAAGGTTGAGGCATAGAAAAGTTTCTCTTTTATTCATAATGAACATCTTTTTACATCGCTTGACTCAAAAGTATAAAATGCCCCACGGGCTTACAAACTTGGACGCAAAATGAGATAGCCGATCCATACATTATGTCCCTTTACATAGATTTAAAAACACAAAACACCTTGGGTGCGAGTAAGCACCATCGCCTTAGCGATATTCAGCAACGGAGAGAGTGAAAGGCTTCTAGCTTGAGCCTCCAAAAGTCTTGGCCACGAACCGCCAAGAATCCCAAAAGTCCGGAGAGAACTTCAGCTCCTCGCCGCGTTGCCTTGCGCCGGGGAACCTGCTACAACGAGGGTCAGTACTTCGAAAAGTACTGGTGAAGGCTAGCTGCTCAACTTTACCAAGCTCATGAGATGAGATCTAATGAGTATGCTACAATTATGTTCTTAGGTGGGTTTCTATTCTTGCCTAGCTCAGATTTCATTTAGCAGCTATGCAAGAACAAATAACATAACTTCACATGCCACCGTTCGGTGACTTTACCTGTACCGTCTGAACCACCTGTACAACTTACCATAGCCTTCCCTGTCACGAAGACATAGTTAGTCTGCACAGTTTAAATATACACAACATCTTCTTTGTTGTTTAGGAGCCATCATGGGTTTAGTCTGGGCTGGCGGCGATGCTTGCAGCGCGGGTAGCTAGCGCCGCTATAATTCCCCGCTCCCACGACTAAGAAAGTAGATTCCGCCCGGGTCGAAACGGCCCGGTGCTCCGGTAACCGTTCGCAGGAACCTGGATCCCTTGTGCACAAGAATTCCCATGACCATTTCTATGAACCGAACTTCATAGATTCACTTACTAGCGATTTAAAGAACATCATGTACGAAACTGCTTTACTGTACTATTACAATCAACCAACAGTTATATGAAATAACATGCAACAGTTTATAAAAAAACACTTTGAACTATCAATAAATACCAACCCATTAAACACCCAACGAACATGCATGCATCAATGAATTTATGCAAGGTTTTGTATGACAAGCAATGGGTGTTCCAAGCCTACTTCTTATCTTATCTTGTTATCCAACTTGTTACTTAATTGGTATTGTTTGATTGAATGCACAACTGAGTCAATTTTATTATGGACGGAGCCCTTGGAAAGAAGGTGCTTATCGAAATAGAGCCACTCACAAGTTGGTTGAATAGGAAGAAGAAGGAGAGATCCCTAAGACTCCGCTCGCGCGTCGTCTACACGATCACCTGCACGCACCAACGGATGATCAATACCTCCTGCTTCGGTCTCCAAGGCCCGATACGAAATGCGAAATCCTAAGAACGAAAGCAATGAAATCCATTGAAACCGTTCAAGAAAACGCAAGTCATAAAACCAACAAGAAAGCAACCAAGCGGCACGAAAACGGACAAGAAACCAACGCAACGGAAAGGCCCCTCTCGACTCTGTCGCCGAGTCCATCCTTGAGGCACAATCCATTGTATATGGGACCTAATTCCGAAGAAACCAATCCATAACGAGGAAAGGATCTTAATTCAATCTGTCCCGTTCGGACGGTCGTAAGTATTTCTTGGCCGCGCTCCCCGAGTAGGGGGAACGGGACATTACATCATAACCATCCAAAAGAAAGTTTCGTCCCGAAACTTAGGAATGGAACCTACCACTAAGGAATAATGAGGGGAACCTTTCCCTCATATCAGCTTCAAATTCTCAGGTCGACTCCTCGACCGAGTGGTTCCGCCACAGGATGCGCACTAGCGAGACGGTTCGGTTCCGCAACTGCTTCTCTTTACTATCCAAAACTTGGACAGGCTCTGCCGCGTACGACAAGTCCGCTTGCAGATTCAACTGACCCAAGTCGACTATGTGGTTCGGGTCGTGTACAAACTTTCTCAGCTGTGAAACGTGAAAAATATCGTGTACTTCTGATGGGGCAGGCGGCAAAGCAACTTGATAGGCGACCGGAGTAACCCGTTTGAGAACTTCAAACGGTCCAACAAATCTCGGACTTAGCTTTCCTTTTACTCTGAACCGCATGACTCCGCGCATAGGCGAGACTTTCAAGAACACATGGTCCCCTTCAAAGAATTCAAGGGGGCGACGTCGAGCATCGGCATAACTCTTTTGTTGGCTTTGTGCTGTCTTCAACCGTTCACGAATCAACCGAACCTTTTGGACGGTTTGTTCAACCAGCTCCGGCCCAAGGATTTGCCGTTCTCCGACTTCGTCCCAGCAGATTGGTGACCTACACTTCCGCCCATACAAAGCCTCGTACGGAGCCATCTCGATGCTGGACTGATAACTGTTGTTGTATGCAAATTCGGCCAGCGGCAGGTAGACGTCCCAACTTGACTTCGAATCGATCACGCAGAGGCGCAACATGTCTTCTAGTATCTGATTTACTCGTTCCGTCTGACCATCGGTTTGTGGATGATAGGCTGAGCTGAACTTCAACTTGGTCCCCATCGCCAACTGAAGGCTCTCCCAGAAACGCGAGATGAATCGCCCGTCCCGATCTGATACTATAGAAACTGGCACTCCGTGCAGCCGGACTATCTCGTCAAGGTAGGTCTGGACGAGGCGATCGGCGCTCCAAGTACTTTTGATGGCAATGAAGTGTGCAGACTTGGTTAACCGGTCGACGATAACCCAGATTGCGTCGTTCCCCCGTTGCGTCCTTGGCAGGCCAACAATGAAATCCATGCAGATGTGCTCCCACTTCCATTCTGGGATAGCAAGATTTTGCATCTCCCCGCCCGGCCTCTGATGCTCTGCTTTCACCCTTTGACAAGTTATGCATTGGGACACAAAGAGTGCAACATCTTTCTTCATGTCGTGCCACCAGAAGGTCGTTCGGAGGTTCTTATACATCTTCGTGCTCCCGGGATGGATCATATAGGCTGCGTAATGAGCTTCCGCAAGGATCTCCTTTCTAAGTTCTGAATCATCGGAGACGCATAGCCTTCCTCTCACCCGCAACGCTCCATTTTCATCTACTGCAAAGTCCTTCGCCTTCCCCGCTAGAATTTGCTCGTACATCTTCCTTAGGAAAGGGTCGTCTTTCTGAGTAGATGTGACCCGCTCTATTAGGTTGGGTACGAATCGTATTTGAGCGACCCGCGCGCCACGATATCGAATTCGGAGTTCGATGCCCAACTCTTCTAAGTCCCTTCGTAACCTGCGATCGACTGACAGAGATCCAACGAAGATCCGACTCAAAGCATCCGCTACAATGTTTCCTTTTCCAGGCGTGTAGTCTATCGTCAAGTCGTAATCTTTTATCAATTCTAGCCAACGGCGCTGACGAAGGTTGAGGTCTGTCTGGGTGAATAGGTACTTCAAGCTCTTGTGATCGGTATAAATTCGGCAAGGCACTCCATAAAGGTAGTGTCGCCACAATTTTAGGCCAAAGACAATTGCCGCTAATTCCAGGTCGTGTGTAGGATAATTTTTCTTGTGCTTCTTTAGTTGCCTGGAGGCATAGGCTATCACTCGATCTCGCTGCATAAGTACACACCCCAAGCCTTGCCCGGACGCGTCGCTAAATATTTGGAATCTCGAGATCTCGTCTGGTAGTGCAAGTAACGGGGCAGAGGTGAGGCGATGCTTTAACTCTTTAAACGAAGCTTCGCAGTCGGCGGACCACTCAAATGCGACTCCCTTTTGTGTGAGGCGAGTCAGAGGTAGTGCAAGTTTGGAAAAATCCTTCACGAACCGTCTGTAGTAGCCCGCTAACCCGAGAAAGCTTCGAATCTCGCTAACGGATGCAGGTCGCTTCCACTCGACAATGGCCTCCACCTTCTTTGGATCGACTGAGATGCCTCCCGCAGAAATGATGTGCCCGAGGAAAGATACACTACTTAGCCAGAATTCACACTTACTCAGTTTAGCATATAGCTGGTTGTCCCGAAGAGTTTGTAGCACGGTCCGCAAGTGCTCTGCATGTTCTTCCTCACTCTTTGAATACACCAAGATATCATCGATGAATACTACTACAAACTTATCGAGATAGGGCCGGAACACAAGGTTCATTAAACTCATAAAGGCAGCGGGTGCATTGGTTAGTCCGAACGGCATCACCAGGAACTCATAATGGCCATAGCGAGTTCGAAAAGCTGACTTTGGCACATCGTCTGGCTTGATCTTTAGTTGGTGATAGCCCGAACGGAGGTCGATTTTAGAGAATACCGTGGCAGCTTGCAACTGATCGAAAAGATCGTCTATTCTTGGAAGAGGATACTGGTTACGAATGGTTGCTTTATTCAATTCTCGATAGTCGATGCAGAGCCGCAACGAGCCATCCTTTTTCTTTACGAATAGTACAGGCGCACCCCACGGAGATACACTAGGCCGAATATATCCTCGATCTAGCAAGTCTTGCAACTGTACTTTAAGCTCCTTCAATTCTGCCGGGGCCATTCGATAGGCGTCTTGAAAATTGGTCGAGTTTCTGGGAACGTGTCTATAGTGAACTCTGTCTCTCGATCGGGCGGCATGCCTGGCAACTCGTCGGGAAACAAATCAGGAAAATCCGCCACAACGGGAATAGACTCAACGTTTGCGCAATCTTGCCGAGTGTCTCGAACGGACGCTAAGTACCCTTCGCAGCCGGAGTGAATCATCCGTCGAGCAGACATTGCTGAGATCACCATGCAGGTATTCGACGCCTTTGACTCAGGACTGCACGTGAAGAGAAATTCGGTCTCGCCGGGCAAACGAAACACGACTTCCTTTTTCGCACAGTCGATTGTAGCTGAACAAGCGCCGAGCCAATCCATCCCCAGAATAAGATCGTAGTCCCTTATGTCTAGAACTATCGCATCTAATGACAATCTCCGTACCCCGATGCAAATGTTACCTTCACGACAGACTAAGCGAGCCGATAAATCTACGCCCGAAGGAGTACTAACACTTAGGTTTAAGCCTAGCGGTGTCATAGGGAATGTGTGTTCGGCGGCAAAATCTGCCGAAATGAAGCTATGTGTTGCACCAGAATCAAACAATACTCGAGCAGGTACATTATTAAAAAGTAATATACCTGACACCGTCGTGTTCGATGCAAGTGCCTCGTCCCGAGTCAAAGCGTAGACTCGTCCCTGAGCGTTTTGCGATGCCTGGTTCGCTCGTTGAGTTTGCCCCTGACCCTGAGCTGAGTCATTATTCTGCTGCGGACGGTGTGAAGATGGATCGTTGGAACGGGTTGGACAATTACGAGCAATGTGGCCCATCTTGCCATAATTGAAACATCCTCCTTTGCTCGCGCGATATTCGCTGACGTGGTGTCCTGGCTTGCGGCAGTAGGCACAATTTTGTCCTTGCTTTCTTCCTTGATTCGAGTTTTGGGAGCCGCCGTTGTTGTTGTGGCGCTTATGCGCGTTGTTTCCTCCTGTGTTGGCAGGACGCTTGTGATTGTGATTTTGCACAGCGCCGGTGCAAACTGGAGGATACTGCGACTCTAGGGACAGTGCATGATTCAAGGACTCCCGCACGGTACGATATTGAGTCACTACGACGTGGACACGGATAGAAGGTCGTAGTCCGAGCTCAAACTTTCGTGCACGACTTTCGACATCGACGAGCTGAGACTTGGCAAATTTTGCAAGTCGGTTGAACTCTGAAGCGTATTGACGCACCGTCATGTCTCCCTGCTTCAGTAGCGCAAACTCGTCTTCCTTTTCGCGATGGACGGCGGGTGGAAGGTATTCCTCCATGAAGGCCTTGCGAAACACGGACCAGGAGATAGCTGTTGTGCCACCTTCACTCAAAATAGCTTGCTTGTGCACATCCCACCAATCATGTGCATTTTGTCGGAGCTGAAGCTGGGCACACGCCACTTTCTTGGTCTCGTCTAGGCACAGCACTTCAAAGTGGTCCTCCAACTCAACCAGCCAGTCCATCGCTAAGGAAGGGTCCTCGGTGCCTTTAAACGTAGCACGGCACATCTTCTTAAATTCTGATATTGACACGATTGACCTATTCTCGCCTGAGGGTAAGGTACCCTGGGAATTCTGCGGTCCGGTGGCTTCAGCAATTATAGGCACGGTTGCGGGGGCGGATGCAGAATGATTGTTGGCGACCATATTCGTCACCATTATTTGCAGACTATTCATCTGCTTCTGTTGTGTATCCGCCTGAAATCGCTGCGCCACGAATTGAGCCTCGATCCGTGACTCGAACTGACTCTGCCGTAGTTCAGCTTGTTTCTGCTGCGTCTCCATCAAACGCATCATTCGCTCGAACGGATCGGCAGAGGGTGCGGCAGCTGGACTCCCAGAGCTGCCTGAGGTGCCTGAACTACTCGCTTGCACTTGCGCCACCATCTGCGCTTGTGCACTCGGCTCGGAAGTCGTTCCTTGAAAGGAAAGTAACTTGTATTAGTCTCAAGGTATATTATGGACTCATTGTATGGAACGTATCTCATTTTGGCCAAGCGATTTTAAGGGTCTACTCGGAAGGAACAAGGTCCTCTTTAGAAACTTTTTTTGTGAGATCAAAGGATCTGAAGTACGCTCTGATACCAATATGTCACGCCCCGATTTCGGCTAATCGATAATCGTCCCCCGGGCGTGATGCCGTACACGCGTAGGGCGCGCGTGCACAAGGCCTTAGGCATAAGGATATTCTTTAGAACAATGCAACAGAGTGGACATATAAGATAACACAAGGTTGAGGCATAGAAAAGTTTCTCTTTTATTCATAATGAACATCTTTTTACATCGCTTGACTCAAAAGTATAAAATGCCCCACGGGCTTACAAACTTGGACGCAAAATGAGATAGCCGATCCATACATTATGTCCCTTTAGATAGATTTAAAAATACAAAATACCTTGGGTGCGAGTAAGCACCATCGCCTTAGCGATATTCAGCAACGGAGAGAGTGAAAGGCTTCTAGCTTGAGCCTCCAAAAGTCTTGGCCACGAACCGCCAAGAATCCCAAAAGTCCGGAGAGAACTTCAGCTCCTCGCCGCGTTGCCTTGCGCCGGGGAACCTGCTACAACGAGGGTCAGTACTTCGAAAAGTACTGGTGAAGGCTAGCTGCTCAACTTTACCAAGCTCATGAGATGAGATCTAATGAGTATGCTACAATTATGTTCTTAGGTGGGTTTCTATTCTTGCCTAGTTCAGATTTCATTTAGCAGGTATGCAAGAACAAATAACATAACTTCACATGCCACCGTTCGGTGACTTTACCTGTACCGTCTGAACCACCTGTACAACTTACCATAGCCTTCCCTGTCACGAAGACATAGTTAGTCTGCACAGTTTAAATATACACAATATCTTCTTTGTTGTTTAGGAGCCATCATGGGTTTAGTCTGGGCTGGCGGCGATGCTTGCAGCGCGGGTAGCTAGCCCCGCTACAATTCCCCGCTCCCACGACTAAGAAAGTAGATTCCGCCCGGGTCGAAACGGCCCGGTGCCCCGGTAACCGTTCGCAGGAACCTGGATCCCTTGTGCACAAGAATTCCCATGACCATTTCTATGAACCGAACTTCATAGATTTACTTACTAGCGATTTAAAGAACATCATGTACGAAACTGCTTTACTGTACTATTACAATCAACCAACAGTTATATGAAATAACATGCAGCAGTTTATAGAAGAACACTTTGAACTATCAATAAATACCAACCCATTAAACACCCAACGAACATGCATGCATCAATGAATTTATGCAAGGTTTTGTATGACAAGCAATGGGTGTTCCAAGCCTACTTCTTATCTTATCTTGTTATCCAACTTGTTACTTAATTGGTATCGTTTGATTGAATGCACAACTGAGTCAATTTTATTATGGACGGAGCCCTTGGAAAGAAGGTGCTTATCGAAATAGAGCCACTCACAAGTTGGTTGAATAGGAAGAAGAAGGAGAGATCCCTAAGACTCCGCTCGCGCGTCGTCTACACGATCACCTGCACGCACCAATGGATGATCAATACCTCCTGCTTCGGTCTCCAAGGCCCGATACGAAATGCGAAATCCTAAGAACGAAAGCAATGAAATCCATTGAAACCGTTCAAGAAAACGTAAGTCATAAAACCAACAAGAAAGCAACCAAGCGGCACGAAAACGGACAAGAAACCAACGCAACGGAAAGGCCCCTCTCGACTCTGCCGCCGAGTCCATCCTCGAGGCACAATCCATTGTATATGGGACCTGATTCCGAAGAAACTAATCCATAACGAGGAAAGGATCTTAATTCAATCTGTCCCGTTCGGACGGTCGTAAGTATTTCTTGGCCGCGCTCCCCGAGTAGGGGAAACGGGGCATTACATAGTAGTAGTCAAATAATGGAAACTATCAAAGAATGTAATCGCCTGTGGTCCAGAGCAAATGATGCAAAAGGTGTCCGAACCGGTGTCACAGACCTATATATGGAATATTGTATTAATACAAGATTTTGGGAATGAAAATAAATTAAACTAGTCAACTTCTAGGTCATAAAGCCTTTTCTAAGTCAAAACGGTCAAACTAGGTCAACTCTAAGCCAAACTAGTCAAACTTGGTCAAACTGGCTATTTCTAAGTTGTATGAGTCCAACCCTAGGATATTAGGTCCATACACTATTCAACTAGGCTATACTAGCTATACTAGGATACTAGAAAATTAACAAGTCAGTATCATAAGATACGTAATTTATTAGATATAAAAATATTGTAATATATATACAAACAACAATATATAATACTCTTAACTAAACTAATGCTAAGTGGATACCTTGGCTTTGAACCAAAAGTGGTATTGTACCTCCTACACACCCATCTTGATATACAAACTCAATACCTTGAGTATAAACCAATACCTTGACATTACCTTGGTATCACAAGGTAATTCAATATCTAACATATAACTAACTACCTATACACCTCACTATACACTAATATGTATTTAAGCTTATAACAATACTATACTAACTAACATACTAATATAACTCATGATATTTAATACCCGTACCCAAGATACCTCACTCTCATGACCTTGATGTAATCTAGAAATAATACTAACCAATGCTAACTAGCGCTTATGTATATATATATATATCTCATATATATATATATATATATATACACTAACTTACTAATATATACATAACTTACTAACTTATTAATATATACAACTAACTTATCAATATATATACTAACTTTCCAATATAACAATAACTTATCAATATATACAACTAACTTATCAATATATATACTAACTTATCAATATATACAATAACTTATCAATATATATACTAACTTATCAATATATACACTAATTTATCAATATATATAACTAACTTATCATTATATACACTAACTTATTAATATATATACTAACTTATCAATATATACAACTAACTTATCAATATATACACTAACTTATCAATATGTATAACATTAAGCACAGCTTACTGCATCTTACTGTAGCTCACTGCAGCTTACTGCAGATTAATGTAGCTCACTGCAGCTTATCGCTGCTTACTGTTGCTTCTGCTTCTGCTGCTGCTTCTGCTTCTGCTTTCTGCTGCTTCTCGGCTTACTGCTTCCTGCTGCTTTTTAGCTGCTTCTCTCAGCTTTTCTTCCACTGCTTATCATTACTTTTCTTCACTGTTTTCATTATTTTCTCACTATTTTTCTATTGTTTCTTCTCCCCTCAAGCTCGCACACATAAATACACACCTCATATATATATATATATATATATATATATATATATATATATATATATATATATATATATAAACCACATACATATATAACAATATATATATATGATGTGTAGATGTATATATATATATATATATATATATATATATATATATATATATATATATATATATATATATATATATATATATATTAGAGAAGAACATGAAGTTCCTACTCTCCAATGACCACCATCATAAAAAAAATATAGAACATACATATAATTATATATATACATATATCTCATATAATAATTATATTTATAATATTAGAATAGTTATAACAAAGGTAAGTTAAATTAGAATGCAAAGAACAAACACGTGGAGTGCACCGCTCCCGTATCACACTAGATCTATGATATGCTTGCGATACGGCCCTACCACACAACCAAATGTATCGCAACAAATACGAGCAATGTCACTACCACATTCCAGCACAGGAGTATTTTTATCTTTTAATTATAATAAGTATTATGTATATTGTATTGCATGTTATATTTATATATTATATATAGTTTTCTTTAATGTATGGGTTAGTAGACAAGACATAGAAATCCACTAGATGAACCTCTGACCAAATATAGGATTATGGATTTAATTAGTACATTTTTGGGATTTATTATTGGGGATTATAATTTATTATTTTGATTTTATTTGATTGTTGTACCTTACCGTTTCTTCAATATTGGGAGCGCTACACTAGCTTTGTCTTCCAACAAATTTTACACCCTTGTTCTAGACATAACAACCTTCCATTCTGACCTTTATGTAACTTATAAATATGCCCTTTTGTGCTTCATTTTAGTCGCACAATACTCATCGCAGATATTTATTCTTATTTCCAAATAAATTCAACTTTGAATCTTTGTGCGTTCCAATCGAAATTGGAGACACAATCTTGACCCATTTTGTGCAACCCAAATTATGGCAATATTCTATTTTAAGTCTTCTATGTCCGTGACACTTGTGTCCCACCTAATTTTAACCCCATGCACTTCCAATTAACTTAAGAGCACCATTTATATTAATTTAATTAAATTGGTGTAAGGACCCAACTTAACCCAAAACTAGACCCAACACCAAGTCAAACCCCATTCACATCCTCAAGGTTCATACTAAACACCACATACCCTTTTCATCCACTACATCACAACAAACATGATATTTTCTCTCATTTAATCCAAAAATCCTATTTTTGTGTAATTTTCTAATTGTTGGGGACTTTTATGCAAAAGTGCATTAAGGTGTCCATATCCCATTGGACCCAACACATGAAGAAAACCCCTCCCCTCTTCTTTGACTGGTCACATATAATTTTTTTCTATATTTTTGGAGTGTGCAACACTCAGCATCTTCCCCCTCACCAATCTTAACCATCCATTCAAACCCACTCAATCCTAGCCTTTAAAATTCCTTCATATAAAAGCCAACCCCAAATACCTAGGTGTACTTGGGCGGCCCAAATCCCTAGGGCTACGTCACTCTATTTCTCCACATATATAAATACTTTTTCTCCATATTTTCATCAACACCACAAAACTATAAAACTGAAACCTAACCCTAAGCCATCACCCTCTCCATCCCGTAGACCCCTGACCCTGACTCAACCCTGGCGTAGCCTCCACTGCGACGGCCACCATGGCCATTCCCGCCGCCTCCTTCCCACGGACCCCAGTCACCCCTGAAACGCCCGAGCACCCAACCGCAACCGACGCCTCCTTCATCATCATCTACACCAACACCACCATATCACCCCGAGCGCTGAACCCACCGGATCCTCGGCCGTCCATCGCCCATAGCAACCTCATCCGCTTGAACATCTTCCCCTGCCCATGACCTCATCATCCACTACATCCTCCACCACGACAGCCACCACGAACACCCCACTGTCAGCCCCGTTCCCGACTTTCCCATCATCCATCCCCCGCTGCCAGACTTCCCCGCGGCTACGATCGCCTCGCCTGAGCCTCTCCTCGATGACACAGCAGCACCGACAATCTTCTTACATTATCATCATCATCACCACCATGACACGACGCCATCCTGCTGACAGCATCTCGCCGGAGCCCGAGCCCCCGCCGTGACAGCAGCCGAGCAGTCCGAGCACCATATCCAGTCGACAACCTCCCTCAATGTCGACTATACCCTCGATCTTGTGCACGCACAGGTTCGACTTGCCCTTCCTTCCTGATTGTGTGTGTGTGCATGTGTGAATATTATTTAGGATTAGCATCTTGCTTCATGATAGTTTGGTTGATTTCAAGACACTATGCAAGTAAACCTAAAAACTAGTTGCGTGTGCGTGCGTGTGTGTTTAATAACTAATTGGTATATATATATTGTGTGGAAATTGATTGCTAGTACTATGTATAGCAGTATTATAGATATTGTATGACCATAAGTGATAATTGTGAGTGTCTCGTATTTATATATATTTGCATGACCCTAGGTGTTAGTGAACTGTCTGCCTTGTGTACACTAACGTACTGGCTAGACATGTATTAGTACCAGTTACTGTCTTGTTATGCACAGTAATCAAGAACATGACATCCGTGCATTTAAACGCACGCTTGACCCTGCTAGATGACCAATATCACCCCTAGCGTAGTTTCTGAGTTCAGTGTATTATGTTTGTGTGTGTGCTAGTATAACGACTGATGCTATATTATTATTATACTATGTATATAGGACTGTTGGATTGTTCAGACGAGACTTCAGAAACATGATATTGGTATTGCCAGCAGAGGACCATAGACGAGTACATTCTCTGACAGTTTTTATTATGTTGATCATCTCTATGATTCTAGTTGTATATCGTACTTGATTCTAACACTATGGGTACATAGGTTAGCATCATCAAGACTTGTCACGAGGAATCGTGATTGGAATCCATCATGCTAGCTGGTGACAGGGAAATATTAGTAGATTATATGATCATACCCCATACTACATGCATCATAGCTCACCTCACACATCATGTCGGATGCAACCTGACCACTTACATACCTCATAGCCTGTTATATATGATTAGCCTGACTATTGCTCGCATCATAGCTAACCGGATGGTTAGCCTGACCTTACATGAATCATAGCTAATCATATTTAACAAGCATGATCTGTCCCAAGCCGATCACATGATAGACTGATGTTTCACACACTTAGCTAAATACTCTGTTCATGTATTTCCAGTTCATTGTTCTTCCAGTTCATTGTTCTAGCATGCATTTGTATTTCTATTTCATTGCTAGTCGTACCATTGATGATGATATATTCTCCAACATTTCTTATTTCTAGTATTTCATACTCATCAATATTTCTTATTCTAATATTTATATCCATCTTGTATTTCTTTACACTGTATTATAGTTTTTGTCAATATACATGAAACTGCTGTTAGTGCTTGTACTTCGCTCCAATCCTGACTGGATATTTTTTTTCCAGAGGATCTTAAGGACTTCTGTCCTACACATTATGGACCAGGTGTAGAGGGAGACTACATATCAGAGAGCTTAGAAGAGTCCCTTCCCTTAGAGGAGACACTACCTGCAGCTATTTAGACAGTTATTTTATGCATCTTTGAGACTTACTTTGAGACTTATTTTGAGACTTATGTTGAGATTATGTTGAGTCTTATGTTGAGACTTTTGTGGAGACTATTTATGTTGGACAGCTAGATTTTAGTTTTATCTCTGTTTTGAGTGGTTGTGCTTGACTTCTGTCAGTACTTCTTATCTTTTATCGTGCCATTTATTTCTTATAGTTATTATGATTGAGTATACATTATAAGCTATTGAGAGATGTTTATTTCATTGTCCTCCTTATAGAGTTGATATTATTGACAGGTTGTAAGTTATGTTTAGTATTATTGAGACATAGACAACGTTCTACCGTCGATGCTGCGGCGTAGGCTGGATGTACCCACGACTCATGCCCAAATTTTGGATGTGGATTATGACAAGAAAGTTTAAAATAATAATTATGAATAATACGAAGAGCTAACTACTCATCTACGTATCCGTGTCAAAATGTGACATGCTCAATCTCCCGTGTCGGAAGAAAACTCCCCAAATCAACCGGTATCTCCAAATTATTGGGATACGGCCTACACGTATCCAATTATGGATATGACACTAGCCAAAAAAATCAAATACATTTCAATTTGTTCTAATTGACCAATTGATAAACACAACATGTGTCCAAAATTGACAAAAAATATACCATAACTTTCTTCATAGGCCTCCTATGAACCTAATTCCAATTCCTATGGGTATCCTTAGCATGTGGGATATTTTTTTTGGTTAAATCACACATTTAGAGTCTATTTAAAGGAAAAAAAACTGAATTGTACCTATTGGGAGCTGGATTCCTAATAAAATCCTTAAATTGGGTGAAAAGAGCCTCCAACTTGTAGATCCTTGCTTCTCTTTGTAGATACATTCTTCCTTCTTGTAGATCCTTGATCTAATAGCCTCCAATGGTAATTTAGAAAGAAATTGGGTGGAATTTGGTAGGCATTTGTTAGAATTTGGTTGAGAAAAATTCTAGATCTAGATTTGGAATGAAAAATAAAGAGAGAGAAAGTTTTTACCCCCTTATATAGGCCTCTCTTGCCCCCTCCCTCAAGCTACTATGTAAAGTCTAAAATAAACCCTTGGGGCCTCTTATGAAAAAATTAATTAAGGAGGGAAGGTTCTAGTCTAATGGGTTTAACTTAATTAATCATCCTCTTAATGATTGGGCTTATTATTGGGCTCAATTCTAACTAGAATAAAATATTGGTCCATGGATCTAATCTAAACTATTTAGGTCCACTAACACAAATCCAAAATAAAATCTAACATGCTAATAATAAATAATAATACAATAAATAAATATTCAACATGCACAATATTTAATTAATTACTAAATGACTAAAATACCATTTTTTTAGAAAATATGGTAGTGACAAGACTACTCCCTTAGAAGAATTTTATCCTCAAAATTAAAACTCTCTCCCCTCCTTCTTTAGCCAGTCGCAACATATTCATACAAATTTTACTATTGTCAAACCTCCATCAATCATAGTCTAAAATAGTCCTATCATATAGAATATAATCCTACCATTCTACTGAAAGAGAAATCATACTCTAACTATCATGAATTTCTTTCTCTGCCCTGCTGGGGTATCTTTCTCTACTGGTGTGGGGTAATCTACTATGCCACATATGGCCTATTCTATCACACACTAAGCATTTACTAATCATTAACCTAGTCAAGATATTTTTAATACTTAGGGTTACCAAATATTAGTGATATACTATAGTTCTAGGTCATGGATGTAACACCCCGTTCCGTTCAAGCGGACTACCGTTTCAAACGACAAAAGTGCAACTGTCCCGACCGGCTTTGCCTCAGACAAGAAGCAAAGGATATCTAGACTTGTCCCTACAGGAATTCGGCTTAGGCTTTCAGAGACTCGCTCAGCGTATCGCTCTGCCGAGGCGAATCATCGCTAAGGTGGGTGGCTACGGTGAACTTGTCTTTGCTTAGCCAGCACACATAAAATCTGGAATATTTATGCTAGTCGCTAGGTGATTCATCCCCTGCATGATAATAAATCCAACGCACCTAGCTAAGGGAATAATCCTAACTTGTATTGCTTGCTAGAACATGGAAATTGAAATACTGCTTATATTCAGACCCTCGCATGCTAAGTCCCTTAACGGTTTCAACTCTCGGCTTACCTTCGGGTCCGAGCAACGTGCCTGCTTATGTTCCTTAGAAACGCATGCTTGTCTGCTTGAATGTTGCCTTGTTTTTATCCAACTCCGGGAGACTACTAAGTAGTTGTTCCGTGCATGTTTGACCCTGCAAGTATCCGGGACCGTTAGGTCACCAGGTAGCCCCGAACCAGGGGAATGCATCAAGGCAAGATATTCACTGTACAGAATCATGATTCAAGTATCCCGTGTACTCGTGTTCCCGTGCACTCGTGTTCTCGTGTTCTCTTGTTCTAGTGCACACGTGTTCTCGTGTTCTCGTGTATCTTGTGATAATTGGAAGACCCCAATTATGCATGTCGCGGACTAGTTCCACGGACGGTCACCGGGGCACTGGGGCAGATCCGGTCCGGATGGAGCTCGTGTGTAGTCGTCGTGTTCGGGACTGGGTAGCTTGCAGCGCATCGTGTACTCTCGTAGCATGCTATCCTTGTCCTCGGCTACGTCCATAATGGCTTTGCCAGCGACCGTGTTCATATAGATAAGTCATCCTCGCTTAGCGGCTATCCGTGTGCGAGTCATTGCATCGCATCAAGAACAACTAAACACCTGAACGATCCTGTTAAAAACGACCCTCGTGTTTGCATATGCTTGCCTCCTGAATGCTTATGCTTGCCCCGTGCATGAATTAACATGTTTGCCTCAATGTTTGCCTTGGACAGGGAAGGAGATGGTAAGTTGGTAAGTCTCACCGTGTTTCCTCTCATGTTGCACGGCGCACTGTCCGACACGTTAGGCTATTCAATGTTTGCATGAAACTGATCCTAAGGCAACTAGAAAGACAACTTAATAGTTGTGCACGGAACCTGTATTACGTGTTTGGATTTGTCGAGCGGGCGAGTAGCTTCCCCATCAGTGCATTCAATGTACTGATAATCCACCAGTTTGTATGCAGGGTATGGGAGAACCTCGTTCGGTGCGGACGTCTCCAACGTGCGTGCTTAGGCGTGAAGATCACTCCGAAGCAACGGTGCGTCCGGAACTGAAGCACATATACAAGACATAATGTTGTGAACATAGCCTGAACATCGCCTGTACAATCATTCCACAATCGTAGCCATTTGGCACGCTTTATGTTTCAGAGAGAGGCTTGAGCGACTTGTAATCTCGGCTATACGCCGCCTGTAACACATGTTCATATCAATAAAAGAGCTTGCTTTACTTCAACTTGTGTTTCAATGCTTCCGCTATATTTGTCAACTCAGAGAACTTGTTATCGATCGCCTATGCGTTCATGACTCCGCTGCACTCGGACAATCTGTGCGACTCTGTGGCTTAGAACTCTTACCGCCAGCCAATGAATCACGGCCTTGCACGGGCGTGGTTCACGCTCGTGCGGCATCACGCCCGGATGGGTTAAGCAATCGTTCCGTGGGAGCGCTGGCGTGGGTGATTCCCGCCTAGAGGGAACGGCCGATTTGCCTGCGGGAGATCGGGGCGTGACATGTTGGTATCAGAGCCTGGCTTCTACGCCTTTGGACTTCGATTCGATATCTCTGTTTCGAAAGCTCGTTCGTGGGTTATGTGCACGCTCTCTCTCAATGCCTCGATAGGATGTTCCAACAATAAGTCTAAATACTTTCAAAATGCGTTTTGAATGATATGATATGCTTGCTTGTGTATGCTGTGCTGCGAGTGGCCTTTGTGCCAACCTGTGCGAACCCTTGAGAGTATCGCTAGTAGCTTGTTCGATTTTTACTAACTCTAAGTTTGGTTGAATGTATCTATTCGAGGGACGCCTTGAACTAGTGCACCATCCAAGACTTAAGAAAAGGTGAAACTCGAGTGCTAAGACTTCGCTATCACTGAGCTGGTTGACATGCTCACGCTAGAGGGTACCTTCAAAAGTGCGCACGATCCAGTCTAAGCGATATGCTGATTTTGACGCTTGTGCAAGTGAAGATCCAAATGAACAAGTACAACGACTTGTCTAGGATTGCCTCAACCCTAGATTACTGCTTGTCCTCAGTAAGTCTCGAGGACGAGACTTTTTCTGAGTTGGGTAGGATACACCCCGTTCCGTTCAAGCGGACTGCCGTTTCAAACGGCAAAAGTGCAACTGTCCCGACCGGCTTTGCCTCAGACAAGAAGCAAAGGATATCCAAACTTGTCCCTACAGGAATCCGGCTTAGGCTTTCAGAGGCTCGCTCAGCGTATCGCTCTACCGAAGTGAATCATCGCTAAGGTGGGTGGCTACGGTAAACTTGACTTTGCTTAGCCAGCACACATAAAATTTGGAATATTTATGCTAGTCGCTAGGTGATTCATCCCCTACATGCTAATAAATCCAACGCACCTAGCTAAGGGAATAATCCCAACTTGTATTGCTTGCTAGAACATAGAAATTAAAATACTGCTTATATTCAGACCCTCGCATGCTAAGTCCCTTAACGGTTTCAACTCTCGGCTTACCTTCGGGTCCTAGCAACGTGCCTGCTTATGTTCCTTAGAAACGCATGCTTGTCTGCTTGAATGTTGCCTTGTTTTCATCCAACTCCGAGAGACTACTAAGTAGTCGTTCCGTGCATGTTTGACCCTGCAAGTATCCGGGACCGTTAGGTCACCAGGCAGCCCCGAACCAGGAGAATGCATCAAGGCAAGATATTCACTGTACAGAATCATGATTCAAGTATCCCGTGTACTCGTGTACTCGTGTACTCGTGTTCCCGTGCACTCGTGTTCTCATGTTCTCTTGTTCTAGTGCACGCGTGTTCTCGTGTATCTCGAACTGTACCTACTGTGGGCCAAGGGTGGTCCCCTCTGAAATCCTCCGGGGGCTGGTGGACGCTGTCCTCCTGGCGGGGGTAGTATCCTCGGAACTGGTGCTGCTGACTCTGTCCGGTCTGCGGTGCTGTCTCCCTATGCTGTAGGTAATCTCTGACAAGGTGCTGGTTCGCTCCACAAATTATGCATGTCCCCAGTCTCTTTCGGCAGTCCTTCTCGAAGTGGCCCCTCTTACCATAAAAGTAGCAAGTTGAAAGTTCCTGGTGTGTGTATGGTGCTATTCTCTGTTGTGTATGCGCTCCGGAATGATGGATGGGTCCTCCTGCTCTGGACTGGACTCTGGCTGGCATGGTCGTGCTGGAACATCTAGTTCCTCTGACAATGGCCTCCTGGATCCTCGCCTCTGCAAGAACCTCCTCGTATGATATCCTCGCCTGTGCGGCGGTGTACCTTTGTAGCTCGAAGGTGAGGTCGTGATGGAATCTTTGAGCCTTCTCTAGATCATTGGGTATCAAGACGGCACCAAATCTGCTAAGGTGGCTGAACTCCGCGTCATAGGCGTCAACGGTCATATTTTCCTGCTCAAGATGTAGGAATTGGGAGTACAGAGCATTCCTGACTGTAGCTGAGAAATACTTCATATTAAAGTACTCTAAGAACTGTTCCCAAGTCTGGTTCTTACCTACACTACGCTCAATAGAATCCCACCAGTGATGGGCATTGCCTTTTAGTTGGGCCCTCACGACGGTCATCCAAAGATCTGGGTGTAGTTATGAAGCCTCTAGTAACATCTCCATGTTGGCGACCCAATCGGAGATCTGCTTTGCAGTCTCATTGCCTGAGAAAGTATCTGGTCCCATCTGTCGGAACCATCTAACAGTGCCACCTGTCTGGGCTGGTGGAGGTGCTGGTACTAGTATTGTGACATGTGTTCTCTCTAGTACTGCCATCAGACTCTGTCTCAATGTCTCCGTTTGCTGCCACTAGGCTTGCATCATAGTCTGAAAGAACTGAAGCATCTGTGGCTTGCCATCTAGCTATGGCATCTGGGGTGGATAAGGTGGAGGTGGTGGTAATGGAACCTCTGGCTGTGCAATAGGCGTCTCCTCAGATGTCGTCCTCTCGGTCTGCAGTATCGGTGTACCTCCTGAAGTCTGTCCCTCAAAGTGCTGCATGGGGATCGTCTGGGAAGTCTGTCCCTCAGGCTGCGGTGTAGGATCGCCCTGCGAAGTCTCGTGCCAATGTATCAGCGGGGTCTGTAATGATGGTTGCCCTTGGGGTATCTCCTCTCTTTGGGTGGTATTGTCTGGCACCGCGGTACTGGGTGCTCCTCGTCCACTGCGCAAGTTTATCTTGCTGCAAGAGATAGGACTTCAAGAGCACGGAATCAAGCAAACAGGATGCAGATATTTAGAAATAATACGAAGGAATTCAAAGACGAAATCAAAGTGGATGAGACCTAAAAATTTCTATCCTATTGCAGGCTCGCTGGGCATGTTTCCATACCACAAGCAAAAAGTCGACCTGCATGGGCCACCACTAAAACCATGTCACGTCCCAGTCCCAAAATATATGAAACTAGGTCACGTGACAATAGCCAGCTGACACATCTCCGAGGATATCCTAATTTAATGGATCCTAACAAAGAGTGCTACGCTGTCTTAAATACTAACATATCCTATATAACTCAACAATAAGTAATCTAATCTCATCCATAATATAAAACAGCAAGAAGTACTAAATAAACTGCTGGAAGATAACACCAGTCTCAAGATATCATAGTACAACCAATAACATCTGGTGGGAACAAACCCATTACTATGACAAAATAAATATACTGAAATGATAGATAAAAGAGTAATGACTAGGGCATTGGCTGACTAGATAATGATGCGCCCAATCCTAGGCAGAAGGCCTACCAAGTGATCACGGAAACTCTGATGGCTGCACCTCTAACTCCTCAGCTGTAGCGAACCTCGTCTCCTGTCCTGGCCCATATACTGTGGGGTAATATGCCTCATCCAAATCTGGAAAGGTACCAGGTCCTCAGAGGGACGTAACAAGATACATAGAAATATGCCATATATATAATACTGAATAAAATAAATACAATAAGGGTGTGCTAACCATCTAAGTGAATGCAAAGTGAGGACAACGCTGGTACGTATGGGTAGGTATAGGCATAACGTCCATACTCCGAAGAGAGTGGCACAGTACAATATATCATCCATAACGCTCCGAAGAACGTGGCATCAGTATAGTATATCATCCATATCGCTCCGAAGAATGTGGCATCAGTGTAAAGGAATTCATTGGATCCGAGGTTTCTCCGAAATTATGGCACCAATGTGTGTACCCCATGTCACTACCACAATTCCAAATAAGGGCATTTGTGTAATTTCACCATTTTAAATAATTATGAATTTAATTAATTGCTGAGTTTTGTAACTAATTATATTATTATTAGTAATGTTTAGTTTTAGGTCAAACCCTAGAACTCATTAGGACAGACCCTAGTGAGTCAACCCTAATTTAAAAACCTAGTTCTAGTGAAACCCTAGAATTCTAATTTTAGGTTTGGACCTCAAACCCTAGAAGGCCTAAACCTGAGTTAATTAGGTTCTACATGAGAGGGCCAGGGGGTTTAACCTAAAAACTATGCATGGAAACCCTAAAACTAGGTTAATATAAAAAGGAAGCCTCTTTCTAAGCTATTCTTTACGTAGAGAAAAAGGAAACCCTAGCCTCCACAAGAGAAACCATCTCTCCACCCAATTTTTGAGATCTAGCCCTAGGTTTACATTTTCTCCTCCTCCAAAGCAAGGAAAGCAGGGAACTTGGGTCAAGGAAACTTGGGAAGGAAGAACTTTCATAGGGAACCATCTCCCTGCAGGTAAAAACCCTATTTCTATTCCTTTAAATTCTGTTTTCAGATGTTAATAGCCATTAGGAATCCACCCCATCTGTGTAGAGTTGATTTTAGGGTTTTGTTTAGGTTTAAGTGTCCCCAACAATTGTTTTCCCCAATTACCAGGAACCCTAACCCTAGGTATTGTAGGTAGACTGATTTCATCTCATAGGGGGTGGGTTAAACTCGATTTCTTAGGGTTTTTGGTTTGAGGATTCAAGGGTTTTAGGTAATTTTTGTTTCTGCACTGTATATGTTTGATGAAATGTTATTAGGAACTTACCTATCTAACTTATTTAAATTTCTGCAAAATTGATATGGGAATCTATATGTATATATATATATTGTGTTGTAAATAGGTTGTGCACAGTCGAATGTAGATCTGTGGCGTGTACAGTGGGATTCATTGGGCACATTCGAGGTGAGGAGACTCCTGTGCAAGTCGGGTTGGTCTATAATTTAGTGCAGTGATTCTGTGGTATCTGTGTGTGTGAGTATCCAAATATCTGTGTGTGTGAGTATCCAAATATCTGTGTGTATATGGCTGTGTATTTGGAGTTTTGAATTTGATTTGTAGGAGCAGTTGGTATTAGTGAGGGTTATGTATCAATAGGATTTGTAGGTGCAGTGTATCTGATATTGGGGGATAAAAAGAACCAAGTTCAGCACCGTGAGTGAACAATGGGTGTGCATTGTAGTTCACTGTGTGGTTCATCAGTATTTGGGTCCTGTGTATTAGTTGAATAGAGTATGGGTTTCAGAGTTGCTGTGTGTACACTAGGGAGTTTCAGGGTAGTTGAGGCCAGCATGGGCATCAGGAATTCAGTGTGTGTGTCCTAGGTTCATCAGATTTCAGTTCAGTGTGTGGTTGGGTATTATGAATCAGTATTTTGTGCCTGTGTGCAGTGAACTTCTACCTGTGTGTCAGTATGTGTCTAACTATGTGTCTGTGTGTAGCTGTGTAGATGTGTAGCTGTATGTATCTATGTAATGCAGTGTGTGTGTGGCTGAATATATTATGTGTACCAATTTCAGTAGAGTAAATATGTGTAGCAGTTAGGTGAGGAGCCTGTGTATTTTTCCTGTCCAGTGTGTTGGGCATATGGGTATCAGATTCCAGTGTATCAGTAAACTTGCAGTGAGTGATTTTAGGGAGAGGGAGATGATGTATCAGTAAATCAACTATGTGTGTGAGTGAGGACAGTTAACAGTTAGCCCATGTATAAGTTAGTGTTATGATGGTATCAGTCAGTAGTGCTAGTCATAAGTTGGTCAGTTAGTAAGTTAATATATGTTAGCATAGTAGTCTTAGCATTATATAGTGTAAGTTGTGTACAGTTAAGATTAGTTAGCTATTAGTGTTAAGGATGTATCATTGAACAATTAGAATTATGTATTGTCAGTTAGTGTATCAATGAACCTGTGTTCATGGGTAATTAGGTGTGTGTGAGTGAGGGATTTGTATCAGCAGCTAGTTAGGGTATTTGAGTGTCAGTGTATCAGGAATTATTTATGTGTATTAGGTACAGATTTCTGAGTTAGATAGCTATATGTAGACTGTGTAATAGTGAGGATAGCATGTGCACAAATTACTTTTCAGTATCTATAGTTAGTGTCAGTCAGTAGGTTGGGGGGGAAACAGAGTACCCCAGAGTATGAGTATTAGTTTAGAGGAGCAAGGAGAGAGAGTTGGGTACAGCAGAAGGTATGTAGCAGTATCCTGAAACCAGTGAGTATGGCTGTGAATTGGGTGTATGTGTGTAGCAGTTGTGTGAGCCTAACTAGTATGTGAGAGCTGTGTATTAGGCAGCTTAGCATCTGTAGTAAAATCACCATGGATCTGTAGGTAAGTATCAGGGTGTATCAGTGAAACACACTGATTTGTGTATCAGAGGGAACACATTGCAGTGGTTTATATGGGATGGCTTGGTGTGTATGAGAGTTGAGGTAGTAAGTCAAGAATTCATTCAAGGTATCAAGGATGTTTAACTAAGTATCAGGTAAAAAGATAGGTGGTATAGTACTAGTTAAGGTAATCAATAGCATTAAAAATAGATACTAAATTATCTAGAACACTTAGTATTAAGAGTTAGTCTAATTAGATATCGATAATTAGTATATGATAACCCATTACCTAGTGTAAATAGTTAGTATAGACCTAGAAATGGCCTAACACCCCATTTCAAATTAGATAATCACTTTTATTATTCCAAACACCATTTTAACATTTGTTATCTTATATATAGGTCATTTCGATCCCACTTTGGACATCGATCCTCACATTTTGCTCAGGACCACAGGCGAGTACATTCTCTGACAGTTTTCATGGTTGATTACTTCTATAAATTGTAGTGTATTACATACTTGATTCCGACACTATGGATACACGGGTTAGCACCCTAGATCCCCATCATGAGGAGTCGTGATTGGAATCCATCGTGCTAGCTGGGGGATGGGGAACTATTAGTAGATTATGTGATCATATCCAAACTATCATGCATCATAGCTCACCCCACATCTCACGTCGGGTGCGGCCTGACCATCATCATGCCTCATAGCTGTTATATATGATTAGCCTGACCATTATCATGCATCATAGCTAACCATATGGTTAGCCTGACCTTCAAGAATCATAGCTAATCATATATAACCAGCCTGATCTAGTCCCAAGCCGATCACATAATAAACTAATATTTCAAACACTTAGTTAGATGTTTTATCTTATTCAGACTTACTTGTTCTAGCATTCACTATTTATTGTTCATTGCTAGATGCTCTATTGTCTATTTCATTTCTCCTATACTTCTCATTTTTAGCATTTATTTCCATCTTGTATCTCTTACACTGTTTATAGATTTTGTCAATTTAATGAAACTGCTGTTAGTGCTTGTGCTTCGCTCCAATCCTGACTGGGTAAACATTTTCAGAGGACCTGGAGAACTTTTGCCCTACTCATTACGGCCCAGGAATAGAGGAGGATTTCACCCCAGAAATCCCAGAGGAGGTGCCTATCCTAGAGGAGATCCTACCTGGCTGTTCTTAGATTACTTTTCTGCATTTATTGTTTTAGACTGAGACTGAGTTGTATTTATTTATTTTGTGACATTGTGAGGTCATTTAGACCCAGGATTTGAGTTGGACTTATTGTGGTTGGTTTTTATTAAAACTCTTTTCAATTCTCATCGTGCCATTATTCTTATAGTTTGTGATTGAGTATATTATAGAACTGTGGTTTATTTATCATTGTCCTCCGTACGGAGCTGAGACTATTGACAGGATATACTATGTTTGTGACCTAGACAGCGTTCTACCGTCGATGCTGCGGCGTAGGCTGGACGTACCCACGACTCATGCCCAAATTTCGGGTGCGGGTCGTGACACGTTTTAGTGGTGGCCCATGCAGGTCTAAACGTCTTAGATTCACATTAGAGCCATATCGTAGTGGTGCTCGCTTAGAGTATTACTACGAGCCTGTTTTAGGAAGTAGGAATTAGGCCAAGGATATGCTCAATCACAATTAGGGAATTCTGATTCTTATGATACTATTCTTAATGATTAATTCCTTTAGAAATTTTTTCTGTCCTTCCTTGATGATATCGTGTCTATTGCCTTAATTAAATCTTCGATCTGTCTTCAGGATGCCGCCAAGAAGGTCCCAGAGACTCGGAGCAGCAGATTCAGAGAGGTCTGCCACCTCTCGCGCTGCCGGACAGATATCAGCAGCACCTCCTACATCTCCAGTACATGTGGGAGTGTCTGCAGCATTCGGGGGTCCTCCACCACCTGTTCAGAGGGTCCCCGCAGCTACGACGGAGCAACCACCACCACCAGTTCAGTATCCAGGAGGTGTGCCCGTCGATGGAGCACAGATGTTCGCTTTGATTCAGGGCATGGTCGATGCCCAGAGGACGTCGGCAGAGGCCCAGAGAGTGCAGGCTGAGGCACATCAGGCCCAGACAGAGATGATGAGGGTGAACATGGAGAATGCTCACCAAGTGGCTCTCCAGGCTGTGGAGAGGGTCACTCAGCAGCAGCAATATCCTGGTCAGCAACAACAGAGGCCGGGTACCATTGTGGACTTTAAGAGGATGATGTCTCAGGAGTTCAAGGGGACAGAAGGGATACTCTACGCCGATGATTGGCTAGAGGACATCGAGAGGAACTTGCGTTTGGCGCAGATTCCAGAGGCGCTCCAGATCGAGGCTGCTGGCAGCCAGATGTTCGATATTGCCCTGACATGGTTTCGCACGGAGCCGAGACTCTTGCGCGGAGGACTCACTTGGGAGGCTTTCAGGGAGCTCTTCAAGGAGAAATTCTTTCCTGACGTTGCCCTGGGAGCCTTGGAGAGTCAGTTCCATGACTTAGTCCAGGGAAGCTCGTCCGTCGATGAGTATGCCGCGGAGTTTTGCCGCCTGAGCCGCTTTGCGCCGTCAATGATTAGAGATCCGGGGGACAGGGCCCGGAAGTTCAGAAAGGGGCTGGCAAGGGAGATCAAGTCTCGCACGTCGGGACGTCGCACCGCTACTTTCGAGGGCATATTGATGGATGCCCAGATAGCCGAGGACGACTTGGACCTCAGGCCCAAGAGGGGACGCGATGTTTCCGGAGGAGCAAACAGTAGTACGGGACCAGGCAAGCGTCCACACTATCAGCAGCAGCAGAGGCCCTTTCAGCAGCAGCACCAGCAGCACCAGGCACCAGCCCGAGGGCAGGTCCAGCAACAGCAACAGAGGCAGACTCAGCCCGCCCTTCAGTGTGCGTACTGCGGAAAGACAGGACACACCAGAGAGATCTGCAGGAAGAGGTTGGGCTCATGTTTGTACTGCGGATCGACGACACACCAGCTGAAGGATTGCCCTACCATTCATCCAGGTCAGGGTGGAGCAGCCGCCCAGAGAGGACCAGGCAGGGTACCTACCGTACCAGGAGGCCAACAACAGAGGGGACCACTTCTACCGCAAAATCAGAGGTTTGCCCAGCATCAGCAGCAGAGAGGTGCACCCCAGGGGCGAGCGTACGCCATGGCAGTCGAGGAGATCGAGCCAGCAGGAGACTTGATCACAGGTTCGGTTCTTCTCGATTGTATTCCCGTATTTACCTTATTCGATTTTGGCGCTTCCCATAGTTTTGTGTCTGTATCATATGCACTTCGACATCATTTAGACACAGAACCATTAGCTAGGACTTGCAAGATCATGACTGGTGGAGGTATTATACTAGTCCGTGATCACTGCAAGGACCGGAGAGTGTCAGTAGGAGGCCGAGACTTGAGCGTGCGTTTACTCGTCATGCCACTTCCGGGGTACGATATTGTGCTCGGAATGGACTGGTTGAGTAGACATCATGCTACTATAGATTGTTATAGAGGCAGAGTATTGTTTAGACCACCAGGAGAGCCGGAGTTTGAGGTTGTCAGAGGAGCAGCGGAACAGCAGAGTAGGAGCACATTTTGCGGAGCCAGGACGGAAGAAGAGGAGTTACCACATCCTCTGATAGCGGAGTTCCTGGATGTATTTCCAGAGGAGTTGCCAGGCTTGCCGCCAGACAGAGATATTGAATTCTCTATAGACTTGGTTCCAGGAGTGGAGCCCATTTCACAACATGTCTATAGAGTCAACAACAGCGAGCTGGCAGAACTGAAGAAGCAAGTTGAGGACCTGCAGGACAAAGGCTTCATCAAATCCAGTTCATCACCATGGGGAGCTCCGGTATTGTTCGTACCGAAGAAGGACGGCACGGTGCGCATGTGCATTGATTATAGAGCTTTGAACAATATCACTATCAAGAACAAGTACCCACTGCCGAGGATAGATGATCTTTTCGACCAGTTGAGCGGGGCGAGGGTATTTTGGAAGATTGATTTGAGGTCAGGCTATCACCAGGTGAAGGTGAAGAAAGAAGACACGCCGAAGACAGCTTTTCGGACCAGATACGGCCAGTTTGAGTTCATGGTGATGCCATTTGGTTTAACCAATGCACCGGCAGTATTCATGAACTTGATGAACAAAGTGTTCCACCAGTACCTTGACAAGTTCGTGGTGGTGTTCATCGACGATATTCTTGTGTATTCCAAGACCCCGGAGGAGCACGAAGAGCACCTGAGATTGGTCTTAGAGACTCTTAGGAGGGAGAAGCTGTACGGGAAACTCTCTAAGTGTGAATTCTTCCTTGACAAGGTCGAATTTCTTGGGCATGTGGTATCGGGTGACGGAATCTCGGTAAACCCAAAGAAGATCGAGGCAGTGGAGTCGTGGGCTACCCCCAGTTCGGTAGCTGAGATCAGGAGTTTTCTCGGGCTAGCAGGATACTACAGGAGGTTTGTACAAGACTTCTCCAAGATTGCAGCGCCGATGACCAGACTGACTAGGAAGGATGTGGATTTTGTGTGGACGAAGGAGTGCCAGGCTGCATTTGATGAGCTGAAGAAGAGGTTGACGACAGCTCCAATTTTGACGTTGCCAGCAGGGACAGGTGGTTTTACCATCTACAGTGATGCTTCAGGGAAGGGTCTGGGATGTGTTCTTCAGCAGCACGGGAAGGTAATTGCCTATGCTTCCAGGCAGTTACGCCCTTATGAAAAGAACTACCCCACCCACGATTTAGAGTTGGCAGCAGTTATCTTCGCTCTAAAGCTGTGGAAACATTACCTGTACGGAGAGCGTGTGGAGATCTTCACAGACCACAAGAGCTTAAAGTACGTGTTCACACAGAAGGAGCTGAACATGAGGCAGAGGAGGTGGTTAGAGTTGATGAAGGACTTTGACATCTCATTGCAGTACCATCCAGGGAAGGCCAACGTAGTCGCCGATGCCTTGAGCAGGTATCCGATGGCTATGTACTTGACGACTGATAGACATTTGTTGGCTGATCTGGAAAGCTTGGAGATTGAGGTGTTAGTTTCCGGTGCTGAGATTCAGATGTGGGGATTGCAGATACAGTCCGAACTGATGGACAGGATCAGAGCTGCGCAGTACGATGGTGACACTCTGAGGAGTATCAGAGCACAGGTTCAGATGGGATTATCGGACGACTTTACTATCGCAGATGATGGTTCTTTACGGTACGACATGAGGATATGTGTGCCTAGCGGGGAGCTGCACGAGGAGGTTTTGCAGGAGGCATACCGCTCTCAGTACTCGATGCATCCCGGTGCCAACAAGATGTATCGAGACTTGAGGGAGCACGTATGGTGGTATGGAATGAAGCGCGAGGTAGCACGCTTCGTATCCCGGTGTCTAGTGTGCCAGCAGGTAAAGGCAGACCGACAGAGGCCAGGTGGTTTGCTTCAACCTTTACCGATTCCAGAATGGAAATGGGAGCACGTGACCATGGATTTCGTTTCAGGACTTCCACGTTCTCCAGGAGGGAAAGACGCGATTTGGGTCATCGTGGACAGGTTGACCAAATCAGCCCATTTCTTACCTTTCAAGGTGGGCACGTCGACAGAGAAGCTAGCAGAAATGTACGTGCGACAGATTGTTAGGCTTCATGGAGTTCCTATGAGCATCGTCTCAGATCGGGATAGTCGTTTCACTTCCCACTTCTGGAGGAGTCTGCAGGCTAGCTTGGGCACTCAGCTCAAGTTCAGTACCGCATATCACCCCCAGACAGACGGGCAGTCTGAAAGGACTATTCAGACTCTCGAGGATATGCTACGCACTTGCGTTTTAGATCTCGGAGGTTCTTGGGAGGATCATCTGCACCTGATAGAGTTTGCTTACAACAACAGCTACCAGGCCAGCATCGAGATGTCACCATTTGAGGCTCTTTATGGACGGAGGTGTCGTACACCGCTATCGTGGGACGACGTTGGAGAGAGAGCCTTGCTAGGACCAGAAATGGTCGTGGATGCAGCAGAAAAGGTGAAACTCATCAGAGACAGACTGCGAGTGGCGCAGGACAGACAGCGGCATTGGGCTGACAGCCACCGTAGACCCCTTGAGTTTCAGGTTGGCGATCTAGTATTCCTACGAATTTCTCCGACGCGTGGAACGATTCGTTTTGGTAGAAGCGGGAAGCTTAGCCCACGCTACATCGGACCCTTCGGTATTCTTGCAAGGGTAGGTGCAGTGGCGTATAGATTAGACTTGCCGTCTGCATTGGAGGGAGTGCATGATGTGTTCCACGTGTCGCAGCTGAGATGGTACGTGGCCGACCCTAGTCACGTACTTGATCACTCGGAGATTGAGGTTGGTCCGACGCTCAGCTACCCCGAACAGCCCGTAGAGATCTTAGACCGCAGAGAGAAGGTGTTGCGGAACCAAACTATTCCTTTGGTTCGTGTAGCATGGAGACATCACTCTCCAGGGGAGTCGACCTGGGAGAGAGAGGACGAAATGCGCGAGCAATACCCGTATCTCTTCTAGACTTGAGGTATATTCCTTTTCTGATTTCATTCTTGTTGTAGTTCAGTCCAATTTTGAGGACGAAATTTCTTTTAGGAGGGTAGACTTGTCACTACCACAATTCCAAATAAGGGCATTTGTGTAATTTCACCATTTTAAATAATTATGAATTTAATTAATTGCTGAGTTTTGTAACTAATTATATTATTATTAGTAATATTTAGTTTTAGGTCAAACCCTAGAACTCATTAGGACAGACCCTAGTGAGTCAACCCTAATTTAAAAACCTAGTTCTAGTGAAACCCTAGAATTCTAATTTTAGGTTTGGACCTCAAACCCTAGAAGGCCTAAACCTGAGTTAATTAGGTTCTACATAAGAGGGCCAGGGGGTTTAACCTAAAAACTATGCATGGAAACCCTAAAACTAGGTTAATATAAAAAGGAAGCCTCTTTCTAAGCTATTCTTCACGTAGAGAAAAAGAAAACCCTAGCCTCCACAAGAGAAACCATCTCCCCACCCAATTTTCGAGATCTAGCCCTAGGTTTCCATTTTCTCCTCCTCCAAAGCAAGGAAAGCAGGGAACTTGGGTCAAGGAAACTTGGGAAGGAAGAACTTTCATAGGGAACCATCTCCCTGCAGGTAAAAACCCTATTTCTATTCCTTTAAATTCTGTTTTCAGATGTTAATAGCCATTAGGAATCCACCCCATCTGTGTAGAGTTGATTTTAGGGTTTTGTTTAGGTTTAAGTGTCCCCAACAATTGTTTTCCCCAATTACCAGGAACCCTAACCCTAGGTATTGTAGGTAGACTGATTTTATCTCATAGGGGGTGGGTTTGTCACTACCACTTTTCCATATAAGGGTATTTCTGTAATTTAGCTATTTTAAATAATTATGAATTTAATTATTTTGCTGAGTTTTATAAACTAATTATATTTATTAGTGATATTTGGTTTAAGGTAGAAACCCTAGAACTCATTAGGACAGACCCTAGTGATTCAACCCAAATTTGTAAACCCTAGAATACAAAATTAGGGTGAACCCTCAAAACCCTAGACTGACTTAACCTGAGTCTATTAGGTCCTACATGGCTTAACATAAAGGTTTAAACCTAAAGCTGTGCAAGGAAACCCTAGAACTAGGTTTATATATAAAGGAAGCTTCTCACAAAGCCATCCTTCATATAGACAGGAGAAACCCTAGCCTCCACAAGAGAAGCCATCTCCCCACTCCAAAAATTCGAAACCCTAACCCTAGGTTCCATTTTCTCCTCCTCCAAAGCAAGAGAAGCAAAGAACGTGGGTCAGGGAGCCTTGGAGAAGAAGAGCCTCGTTGAAGAAACCTTCCCTGCAGGTAAAACCCTAGTTTTACTCATTTAAATTCTGTTTTCAGATGATCATGGCCATTAGGAACCCCAAATCTGTGTGTAGTTCGATTTTTAGGGTTTTTGGATTAGGTTTTGGTGACCAACCTAGTTTTCCCTAATTTTCGTGAACCCTAACCCTAGGGGTTGCATGTAGATTTAATTCATCACCTACATGTAGGTTAGATCTTGATTTTTAGGGTTTTTGGTTAGAGGGATTCATGGGTTGTATGTAAATTCGTGTTCTGCATGCTAGGTGTTTGGGGAAATGCTTCATAGGATGAATACCTACCTAATTTACTCTAAAAATAATCTAATTTGATGAATGATGTATATATATATATATTTATACATATGTATATGGATTTGATGTGTTGTATATATATATATCTAGGTTGTAGTTGTGTGGGTGTTAGAAGAGGGGAAACTGTGAAGGGTTCACTGTATGATCGGGTTTTGGGAGATGGGTATCTGGGCACTGTGGGATTTAGAAACTGTGAAACCAGGGTGTATTTCTGTGTATCAGTAAGCAAGGGTTGTGAGTTTCAGTTTGTTATGGGTCAGTGCCTGTGCAGTGCAAATGGGTAGACAGGGGATCACAGCAAGATTGGTTGATCCCTGCTGTGCTCTTGTCCACATGTGTATTCATGTGCACATAAGGGATGGGGGAAAACAGGTTCTAGTTGGTTTCAATAGAGGATTCTATGTGTTTATGTATCAATATATATATATGTGTGTGTGGAGTGAATTAAACTAGAACCTGTGTGTATAGATAGTGTAGTGTAGATTAATTTCTGTTGTGTATCAGAATTAAACTGTGTATGTGTGTATCCAAGATGGAGTTAAGGTGAGTGAATTGTGAGGGTGTAAGGTTATGTATCAGTGTTTTGATTGGGGAGAAATCTGTTAAACTGAATTCTGTGTGTGCATTGGGGGTAAAATTCAGTTTGTATGTGTGTATTAGAGTGTCTCTAGGATACTGAATTTTGGGTTAGCAGTGTGTGTGCATCTGTGTATATGTGGGTGGTAGTGTGGAATGTTCACAGGTTCAATAGAATGATACCTGTGTGTAGGTAGTTAAGGGTATGTGACTGTATGTGTAGGATCTCAATTTTAGTAGGTGTCTGTGTGCACATGTGTGTGTGTGTACTGTGTCAATTCAGTCACTTATACCTGTGTGTATTTTGAGAGAGAGATGAGAACATATGCTGTGTGTGTGTATCCTTGTTCAGATGTGAACTGTGTTACCTCTGGCTGTGCATTGGTTGTGTATAGATGGAGTATCAGTCAGTGTAGGATTTCAGCATGTGTGTGTGTGTGTTCAGTGAGTAGGTTGTGTGGGGTTGGGTGTAAATTCTGAGTATTGAACATAACTGGGCATAATATTCAGTTAGTTTCCTGTGTGTAGGTTATGTGTCTCAATGTGGTTCAGTACAGAATATGCACAGTTGGGTCTCTGTGTGCAGTGGACAGGGGGTGTACCTATGGGTGCAGCAACTGAGCATGTTTCAGAAACAGTATTAGGACTGATACTGGAATGTATCAGTAGTTGGGGGTTTCAGTTAGGCTCCCTGTGTGTGTAACTCTGAGAGAGGGGAGGAAATAGGTATATGTGTGTTCAGTGTAGCCTCAGTGTGTGCAGATTTGCTGTGTTGTATCTGTGTCCATGGGTAATTAGGTGTGTGTGAGGACTGAGTTCAGAGAGCAGTGTCTTAGTGTTTGAGTCTCAGTTGAGATACCTGTGTGATTTATCTCAGAAATCTGGGTGTTTAAGTATCAGTACCTGTGTTTCAGCATTCAATTTAGGGAATATGTATCAGTGGGATTTGGGGGATTCCAGATTTCAGTGTGTGTACCATAGAGCTCATTATACCTATGTGTTAATGAGTGACAGTGTGCAGGATTTTGACTTAAGCTATGTGACTGTGTAGGTGTGGTGAGGTGTTCACTGTGAGGGATAATTAGAGTGTGTATCAGTGGATAGGTAATAGTGTGGGTAGGTATTAATATGGGTTTGATGAAATACTAAGGTAGTAAAGTAGCAACTAGTGCTAACTAGTATATACTAAAACCACTAAAACCTTTAGTATAACCAATAAATTTAGTGAGTATAACTAATAATAACTACTTTAGTTAGATATTGTCTAATATAGACTATTATGGTATAAAAATTAGACCAATTGACTCAGTTGGACCTAGTATTGACCAGTAAACCTTAGACATGGCCTAGAAACCTCGTTTTTAAATTGTTAAACATGTTATTCTTTTAATTCATTAATTAACATTGAATTTCCATAAATAGGTCATTGTGATTCCATTTTGGACCTCGATCCTTACATTTTGCTCAGGACCACAGGCGAGTACATTCTCTGACAGTTTTTATTGTTGATTACTTCTATAAATTGTAGTGTATTACATACTTGATTCCGACACCATGGATACACGGGTTAGCACCCTAGATCCCCATCACGAGGAGTCGTGGTTGGAATCCATTGTGCTAGCTGGGGGATGGGGAACTATTAGTAGATTATGTGATCATATCCAAACATTATATGCACCATAGCTCACCCCACTTCTCACGTCGGGTGCAGCCTGACCACTTATATGCTCCATAGCTGTTATATATGATTAGCCTGACCATTATATGCACCATAGCTAACCATGCGGTTAGCCTGACCTAAAAGAATCATAGCTAATCATATATAACCAGCCTGATCCAGTCCCAAGCCGATCACATAATTAACTAATATTTCAAACACTTAGCTAGATGTTTTATCTTTATTCAGATTTACCTGTTCTAGCATTCACTATTTATTGCTCATTGCTAGATGCTTTATTGTCTATTTCATTTCTCCAGTACTTCACATGTTCAGCTTTTATTTCCATCTTGTATCTCTTACACTGTTTATAGATTTTGTCAATTTAATGAAACTGCTGTTAGTGCTTGTGCTTCGCTCCAATCCTGACTGGATAACAACATTTTCAGAGAACCTGGAGGACTTTTGCCCTACTCATTACGGTCCAGGAATAGAGGAGGATTTCACTCCAGAAATCCCAGAGGAGGTGCCTATCCTAGAGGAGAACTTGCCTGCCCATGCTTAGATTATTGTCTGCATTATTATTTTAGACTGAGACTGAGACTGAGATGTATTTATTTTTATTTGTGACTTTGTGAGGTCATTTAGACCCAGGATTTGAGTTGGACTCATTGTGGATGGTTTTTATTAGAACTCTTTCAATTCTCATCGTGCCATTATTCTTATAGCTGTGATTGAGTATATTATAGACTTGTGATTTATTTATCATTGTCCTCCATACGGAGTTGAGACTATTGACAGGATATACTATATTTGTGACCTAGACAGCGTTCTACCGCCGATGCTGCGGCGTAGGCTGGACGTACCCACGACTCATGCCCAAATTCCGGGTGCGGGTCGTGACACGTTTTTAGTGGTGGCCCATGCAGGTCTAGTCTGTAGTCTAGTCTCTAGTCAGTAGTCTTTGGTTCACATTAGAGCGATATTGTAGTAATAGGAATTAGGCCAAGGATATGCTCAATCACAATTAGGGAATTCTGATTCTTATGATACTACTCTTAATGATTTTCCTTTAGAAGTTTACTGTCCTTCCTTGATGATATCGTATTTATTGCCTTAATTGAATCTTTCGATCTGTCTTCAGGATGTCGCCAAGAAGGTCCCAGAGACTCGGAGCAGCAGATTCAGAGAGGTCTGCCACCTCTCGCACTGCCGGACAGACATCCGCAGCACCTCCTACATCTCCAGGACAGGTGGGAGTGTCTGCAGCATTCGGGGGTCCTCCACCACCAGTTCAGAGGGTCCCCACAGCTACGACGGCACCACCACCTCCACCACCACCAGTTCAGCATCCAGGAGGTGTGCCCGTCGATGGGGCACAGATGTTCGCTTTGATACAGGGCATGGTCGACGCCCAGAGGACGTCAGCAGAGGCCCAGAGAGAGCAGGCTGAGGCACATCAGGCCCAGACAGAGATGATGAGGGTGAACATGGAGAATGCTCACCAAGTGGCTCTCCAGGCTGTGGAGAGAGTCACTCAGCAGCAGCAACATCCTGGTCAGCAACAACAGAGGCCGGGCACCATTGTGGACTTCAAGAGGATGATGCCTCGGGAGTTCAAGGGGACAGAAGGGATACTCTACGCCGATGATTGGCTAGAGGACATCGAGAGGAACTTGCGTTTGGCGCAGCTTCCAGAGGCGCTCAAGATCGAGGCAGCTGGCAGCCAGATGTTTGATATTGCCCTGACGTGGTTTTGCACGGAGCCGAGACTCATGCGTAGGGGACTGACTTGGGAGGCTTTCAAGGAGCTCTTCAAAGAAAAGTTCTTTCCCGATGTCGCCCTGGGAGCTTTGGAGAGTCAGTTCCATGACTTAGCCCAGGGGAGCTCGTCCGTCGACGAGTATGCCGCGGAGTTTAGCCGTCTGAGCCGCTTCGCACCGTCGATGATTAGAGATCCGGGGGACAGGGCCCGGAAGTTCAGAAAGGGGCTGACAAGGGAGATCAAGTCTCGCACGTCGGGACGTCGCACTGCTACTTTCGAGAACATATTGATGGATGCCCAAGTAGCCGAGGATGACTTGGACCTCAGGCCCAAGAGGGGACGCGATGTTTCCGGAGGGGCAAACAGCAGTGCGGGACCAGGCAAGCGTCCACACTTTCAGCAGCAGCACCAGCAACACCAAGCACCAGCCCGAGGGCAGGTTCAGCAACAACAGCAGAGGCAGACTCAGCCCGCCATCCAGTGTGCGTACTGCGGGAAGATGGGACATACTAGAGAGATCTGCAGGCATAGATTGGGCTCATGTTTGTCCTGCGGATCGACGACACATCAGCTGCGGGATTGCCCTACCATTCGGACTCGTCCAGGCCAGGGTGGAGCAGCCGCCCAGAGAGGACCAGGCAGGGTACCAGCAGCACCAGGAGGCCAACAGCAGAGGGGACCACTTCCACCGCAAAATCAGAGGTTTGCCCAGCATCAGCAGCAGAGAGGTGCACCCCAGGGGCGAGCGTACGCCATGGCAGTCGAGGAGATCGAGCCAGCAGGAGACTTGATCACAGGTTCGGTTCTTCTCGATTGTATTCCTGCATTTACCTTATTTGATTCTGGCGCTTCCCATAGTTTTGTGTCTGTATCATATGCACTTCGACATTATTTAGACACAGAACCATTAGCTAGGACTTGCAAGATCATGACTGGTGGAGGTATTATCCTAGTCCGTGATCACTGCAAGGACAGGAGAGTATCAGTAGGAGGCCGAGACTTGAGCGTGAGCTTACTTGTCATGCCACTTCCGGGGTACGATATTGTACTCGGAATGGACTGGTTGAGTAGGCATCATGCTACCATAGATTGTTATAGAGGCAGAGTATTGTTTAGACCACCAGGAGAGCCGGAGTTTGAGGTCGTCAGAGCAGCAGCGGAACAGAGCAGGAGCACATTTTGCGGAGCCAGGGCGGAAGAAGAGGGGTTGCCACATCCTCTGATAGCGGAGTTCCTGGATGTATTTCCAGAAGAGTTGCCAGGCTTGCCGCCAGACAGAGATGTTGAATTCTCTATAGACTTGGTTCCAGGAGCGGAGCCCATTTCACAACATGTCTATAGAGTCAACAACAGCGAGCTGGCAGAACTGAAGAAGCAAGTTGAGGAGCTGCAGGACAAAGGCTTCATCAAATCCAGTTCATCACCATGGGGAGCTCCGGTATTGTTCGTACCGAAGAAGGACGGCACGGTGCGCATGTGCATTGATTATAGAGCTTTGAACAATATCACCATCAAGAACAAGTACCCGCTGCCGAGGATAGATGATCTTTTCGACCAGTTGAGCGGGGCGAGGGTGTTTTCAAAGATTGATTTGAGGTCAGGCTATCACTAGGTGAAGGTAAAGAAAGAAGACACGCCGAAGACAGCTTTTCGGACCAGATACGGCCAGTTTGAGTTCATGGTGATGCCATTTGGTTTAACCAATGCACCGGCAGTATTCATGAACTTGATGAACAAGGTGTTCCACCAGTACCTTGATAAGTTCATAGTGGTGTTCATCGACGATATCCTTGTGTATTCCAAGACACCGGAGGAGCACGAAGAGCACCTGAGATTGGTCTTAGAGACTCTCAGGAGGGAGAAGCTGTACGGGAAACTCTCTAAGTGTGAATTCTTCCTTGACAAGGTCGAATTTCTTGGGCATGTGGTATCGGGTGACGGAATCTCGGTTAACCCAAAGAAGATCGAGGCAGTAGAGTCGTGGGCTACCCCCAGTTCGGTAGCTGAGATCAGGAGTTTTCTCGGGCTAGCAGGATACTACAGGAGGTTTGTACAAGACTTCTCCAAGATTGCAGCGCCAATGACCAGACTGACTAGGAAGGATGTGGATTTTGTGTGGACGGAGGAGTGCCAAGCTGCATTTGATGAGCTGAAGAAGAGGTTGACGACAGCTCCAATTTTGACGTTGCCATCAGGGACAGGTGGTTTCACCATCTACAGTGATGCTTCAGGGAAGGGCCTGGGATGTGTTCTTCAACAGCACGGGAAGGTAATTGCCTATGCTTCCAGGCAGTTACGCCCTCATGAAAAGAATTATCCCACCCACGACTTAGAGTTGGCAGCAGTTATCTTCGCTCTAAAGCTGTGGAAACATTACCTGTACGGAGAGCGTGTGGAAATCTTCACAGACCACAAGAGCTTGAAGTACGTGTTCACACAGAAGGAGCTGAACATGAGACAGAGGAGGTGGTTAGAGTTGATGAAGGACTTTGACATCTCATTGCAGTACCATCCAGGGAAGGCCAACGTAGTCGCCGATGCCTTGAGCAGGTATCCGATGACTATGTACTTGACGACAGATAGACATTTATTGGCTGATTTGGAGAGCTTGGAGATTGAAGTGTTAGTTCCCGGTGCTGAGATTCAGATGTGGGGATTACAGATACAGTCCGAACTGATGGACAGGATCAGAGCTACGCAGTACGAAGATGAGACTCTGAGGAGCATCAGAGCACAAGTTCAGATGGGATTGTCAGACGACTTCACTATCGCAGATGATGGTTCTCTACGGCACGGCACGAGGATATGTGTGCCTAGCGGGGAACTACGCGAGGAGGTTTTGCAGGAGGCACACCGCTCTCAGTACTCGATGCATCCCGGTGCCAACAAGATGTATCGAGACTTGAGGGAGCACGTATGGTGGTATGGAATGAAGCGCGAGGTAGCACGCTTCGTATCTCGGTGTCTAGTGTGCCAGCAGGTAAAGGCAGACCGGCAGAGGCCAGGAGGTTTGCTTCAACCTTTACCGATTCCAGAATGGAAATGGGAGCACGTGACCATGGATTTCGTTTCAGGGCTTCCACGTTCTCCAGGAGGAAAGGACGCGATTTGGGTCATCGTGGACAGGTTGACCAAATCAGCCCATTTCTTACCTTTCAAGGTGGGCACGTCGACAGAGAGGCTCGCAGAGATGTACGTGCGTCAGATTGTTAGGCTTCATGGAGTTCCTGTGAGCATCATCTCAGATCGGGATAGTCGTTTCACTTCCCACTTCTGGAGGAGTCTGCAGGCTAGCTTGGGCACTCAGCTCAAGTTCAGTACCGCGTATCACCCCCAGACAGACGGGCAGTCTGAAAGGACTATTCAGACTCTCGAGGATATGCTACGCACTTGCGTTTTAGATCTCGGAGGTTCTTGGGAGGATCATCTGCACCTGGTAGAGTTCGCTTACAACAACAGCTACCAGGCCAGCATCGAGATGTCACCATTTGAGGCTCTTTATGGACGGAGGTGTCGTACACCGCTATCGTGGGACGACGTTAGAGAGAGAGCCTTGCTAGGACCAGAAATGGTCGTGGATGCAGCGGAAAAGGTGAAACTCATCAGAGACAGACTGCGAGTGGCGCAGGACAGACAGCGGCATTGGGCCGACAGCCACCGTAGACCCCTTGAGTTTCAGGTATAGATTGTTGTTTTCTGGTTGTGTTTGTTGTTTGTTTAGATTACGTGCTGAGACTGTTTTTGTGTTAGGTTGGCGATCTAGTATTCCTACGAATTTCTCCGACGCGTGGGACGATTCGTTTTGGCAGAGGCGGGAAGCTTAGCCCACGCTACATCGGACCCTTCGGTATTCTGGCGAGGGTAGGTGCAGTGGCATATAGACTGGACTTGCCGCCTGCATTGGAGGGAGTGCATAATGTGTTTCACGTGTCGCAGCTGAGACGGTACGTGGCCGACCCTAGTCACGTACTTGATCACTCGGAGATTGAGGTTGGTCCAACGCTCAGCTACCCTGAGCAGCCCGTAGAGATCTTGGACCGCAGAGAGAAGGTGTTGCGGAACCAAACTATTCCGTTGGTTCGCATAGCGTGGAGACATCACTCTCCAGGGGAGTCGACCTGGGAGAGAGAAGACGAAATGCGCGAGCAATACCCGTACCTCTTCCAGACTTGAGGTATATTTCCTTTCCTGGTTTCATCCTTGTTGTAGTTCAGTCCAATTTCGAGGACGAAATTTCTTTTAGGAGGGTAGACTTGTCACTACCACTTTTCCATATAAGGGTATTTCTGTAATTTAGCTATTTTAAATAATTATGAATTTAATTATTTTGCTGAGTTTTATAAACTAATTATATTTATTAGTGATATTTGGTTTAAGGTAGAAACCCTAGAACTCATTAGGACAGACCCTAGTGATTCAACCCAAATTTGTAAACCCTAGAATACAAAATTAGGGTGAACCCTCAAAACCCTAGACTGACTTAACCTGAGTCTATTAGGTCCTACATGGCTTAACATAAAGGTTTAAACCTAAAGCTGTGCAAGGAAACCCTAGAACTAGGTTTATATATAAAGGAAGCTTCTCACAAAGCCATCCTTCATATAGACAGGAGAAACCCTAGCCTCCACAAGAGAAGCCATCTCCCCACTCCAAAAATTCGAAACCCTAACCCTAGGTTCCATTTTCTCCTCCTCCAAAGCAAGAGAAGCAAAGAACGTGGGTCAGGGAGCCTTGGAGAAGAAGAGCCTCGTTGAAGAAACCTTCCCTGCAGGTAAAACCCTAGTTTTACTCATTTAAATTCTGTTTTCAGATGATCATGGCCATTAGGAACCCCAAATCTGTGTGTAGTTCAATTTTTAGGGTTTTTGGATTAGGTTTTGGTGACCAACCTAGTTTTCCCTAATTTTCGTGAACCCTAACCCTAGGGGTTGCATGTAGATTTAATTCATCACCTACATGTAGGTTAGATCTTGATTTTTAGGGTTTTTGGTTAGAGGGATTCATGGGTTGTATGTAAATTCGTGTTCTGCATGCTAGGTGTTTGGAGAAATGCTTCATAGGATGAATACCTACCTAATTTACTCTAAAAATAATCTAATTTGATGAATGATGTATATATATATATATTTATACATATGTATATGGATTTGATGTGTTGTATATATATATATATATCTAGGTTGTAGTTGTGTGGGTGTTAGAAGAGGGGAAACTGTGAAGGGTTCACTGTATGATCGGGTTTTGGGAGATGGGTGTCTGGGCACTGTGGGATTTAGAAACTGTGAAACCAGGGTGTATTTCTGTGTATCAGTAAGCAAGGGTTGTGAGTTTCAGTTTGTTATGGGTCAGTGCCTGTGCAGTGCAAATGGGTAGACAGGGGATCACAGCAAGATTGGTTGATCCCTGCTGTGCTCTTGTCCACATGTGTATTCATGTGCACATAAGGGATGGGGAAAAACAGGTTCTAATTGGTTTCAATAGAGGATTCTATGTGTTTATGTATCAATATATATATATGTGTGTGTGGAGTGAATTAAACTAGAACCTGTGTGTATAGATAGTGTAGTGTAGATTAATTTCTGTTGTGTATCAGAATTAAACTGTGTATGTGTGTATCCAAGATGGAGTTAAGGTGAGTGAATTGTGAGGGTGTAAGGTTATGTATCAGTGTTTTGATTGGGGAGAAATCTGTTAAACTGAATTCTGTGTGTGCATTGGGGGTAAAATTTAGTTTGTATGTGTGTATTAGAGTGTCTCTAGGATACTGAATTTTGGGTTAGCAGTGTGTGTGCATCTGTGTATATGTGGGTGGTAGTGTGGAATGTTCACAGGTTCAATAGAATGATACCTGTGTGTAGGTAGTTAAGGGTATGTGACTGTATGTGTAGGATCTCAATTTCAGTAGGTGTCTGTGTGCACATGTGTGTGTGTGTACTGTGTCAATTCAGTCACTTATACCTGTGTGTATTTTGAGAGAGAGATGAGAACATATGCTGTGTGTGTGTATCCTTGTTCAGATGTGAACTGTGTTACCTGTGGCTGTGCATTGGTTGTGTATAGATGGAGTATCAGTCAGTGTAGGATTTCAGCATGTGTGTGTGTGTGTTCAGTGAGTAGGTTGTGTGGGGTTGGGTGTAAATTCTGAGTATTGAACATAACTGGGCATAATATTCAGTTAGTTTCCTGTGTGTAGGTTATGTGTCTCAATGTGGTTCAGTGCAGAATATGCACAGTTGGGTCTCTGTGTGCAGTGGACAGGGGGTGTACCTATGGGTGCAGCAACTGAGCATGTTTCAGAAACAGTATTATGACTGATACTGGAATGTATCAGTAGTTGGGGGTTTCAGTTAGGCTCCCTGTGTGTGTAACTCTGAGAGAGGGGAGGAAATAGGTATATGTGTGTTCAGTGTAGCCTCAGTGTGTGCAGATTTGCTGTGTTGTATCTGTGTCCATGGGTAATTAGGTGTGTGTGAGGACTGAGTTCAGAGAGCAGTGTCTTAGTGTTTGAGTCTCAGTTGAGATACCTGTGTGATTTATCTCAGAAATCTGGGTGTTTAAGTATCAGTACCTGTGTTTCAGCATTCAATTTAGGGAATATGTATCAGTGGGATTTGGGGGATTCCAGATTTCAGTGTGTGTACCATAGAGCTCATTATACCTATGTGTTAATGAGTGACAGTGTGCAGGATTTTGACTTAAGCTATGTGACTGTGTAGGTGTGGTGAGGTGTTCACTGTGAGGGATAATTAGAGTGTGTATCAGTGGATAGGTAATAGTGTGGGTAGGTATTAATATGGGTTTGATGAAATACTAAGGTAGTAAAGTAGCAACTAGTGCTAACTAGTATATACTAAAACCACTAAAACCTTTAGTATAACCAATAAATTTAGTGAGTATAACTAATAATAACTACTTTAGTTAGATATTGTCTAATGTAGACTATTATGGTATAAAAATTAGACCAATTGACTCAGTTGGACCTAGTATTGACCAGTAAACCTTAGACATGGCCTAGAAACCTCGTTTTTAAATTGTTAAACATGTTATTCTTTTAATTCATTAATTAACATTGAATTTCCATAAATAGGTCATTGTGATTCCATTTTGGACCTCGATCCTTACATTTTGCTCAGGACCACAGGCGAGTACATTCTCTGACAGTTTTCATTGTTGATTACTTCTATAAATTGTAGTGTATTACATACTTGATTCCGACACCATGGATACACGGGTTAGCACCCTAGATCCCCATCACGAGGAGTCGTGGTTGGAATCCATTGTGCTAGCTGGGGGATGGGGAACTATTAGTAGATTATGTGATCATATCCAAACATTATATGCACCATAGCTCACCCCACTTCTCACGTCGGGTGCAGCCTGACCACTTATATGCTCCATAGCTGTTATATATGATTAGCCTGACCATTATATGCACCATAGCTAACCATGCGGTTAGCCTGACCTAAAAGAATCATAGCTAATCATATATAACCAGCCTGATCCAGTCCCAAGCCGATCACATAATTAACTAATATTTTAAACACTTAGCTAGATGTTTTATCTTTATTCAGATTTACCTGTTCTAGCATTCACTATTTATTGCTCATTGCTAGATGCTTTATTGTCTATTTCATTTCTCCAGTACTTCACATGTTCAGCTTTTATTTCCATCTTGTATCTCTTACACTGTTTATAGATTTTGTCAATTTAATGAAACTGCTGTTAGTGCTTGTGCTTCGCTCCAATCCTGACTGGATAACAACATTTTCAGAGAACCTGGAGGACTTTTTTCCTACTCATTACGGTCCAGGAATAGAGGAGGATTTCACTCCAGAAATCCCAGAGGAGGTGCCTATCCTAGAGGAGAACTTGCCTGCCCATGCTTAGATTATTGTCTGCATTATTATTTTAGACTGAGACTGAGACTGAGATGTATTTATTTTTATTTGTGACTTTGTGAGGTCATTTAGACCCAGGATTTGAGTTGGACTCATTGTGGATGGTTTTTATTAGAACTCTTTCAATTCTCATCGTGCCATTATTCTTATAGCTGTGATTGAGTATATTATAGACTTGTGATTTATTTATCATTGTCCTCCATACGGAGTTGAGACTATTGACAGGATATACTATATTTGTGACCTAGACAGCGTTCTACCGCCGATGCTGCGGCGTAGGCTGGACGTACCCATGACTCATGCCCAAATTCCGGGTGCGGGTCGTGACAGGGTTGAACTCGATTTCTTAGGGTTTTTGGTTTGAGGATTCAAGGGTTTTAGGTAATTTTCGTTTCTGCACTGTATATGTTTGATGAAATGTTATTAGGAACTTACCTATCTAACTTATTTAAATTTCTGCAAAATTGATATGGGAATCTATATGTATATATATATATATTGTGTTGTAAATAGGTTGTGCACAGTCGGGTGTAGATCTGTGGCGTGTACAATGGGATTCATTGGGCACATTCGAGGTGAGGAGACTCCTGTGCAAGTCGGGTTGGTCCATAATTTAGTGCAGTGATTCTGTGGTATCTGTGTGTGTGAGTATCCAAATATCTGTGTGTGTGAGTATCCAAATATCTGTGTGTATATGGCTGTGTATTTGGGGTTTTGAATTTGATTTGTAGGAGCAGTTGGTATTAGTGAGGGTTATGTATCAATAGGATTTGTAGGTGCAGTGTATCTGATATTGGGGGATAAAAAGAACCAAGTTCAGCACCGTGAGTGAACAATGGGTGTGCATTGTAGTTCACTGTGTGGTTCATCAGTGTTTGGGTCCTGTGTATTAGTTGAATAGAGTATGGGTTTCAGAGTTGCTGTGTGTACACTAGGGAGTTTCAGGGTAGTTGAGGCCAGCATGGGCATCAGGAATTCAGTGTGTGTGTCCTAGGTTCATCAGATTTCAGTTCAGTGTGTGGTTGGGTATTATGAATCAGTATTTTATGCCTGTGTGCAGTGAACTTCTACCTGTGTGTCAGTATGTGTCTAACTATGTGTCTGTGTGTAGCTGTGTAGATGTGTAGCTGTATGTATCTATGTAATGCAGTGTGTGTGTGGCTGAATATATCATGTGTACCAATTTCAGTAGAGTAAATATGTGTAGCAGTTAGGTGAGGAGCCTATGTATTTTTCCTGTCCAGTGTGTTGGGCATATGGGTATCAGATTCCAGTGTATCAGTAAACTTGCAGTGAGTGATTTTAGGGAGAGGGAGATGATGTATCAGTAAATCAACTATGTGTGTGAGTGAGGACAGTTAACAGTTAGCCCATGTATAAGTTAGTGTTATGATGGTATCAGTCAGTAGTGCTAGTCATAAGTTGGTCAGTTAGTAAGTTAATATATGTTAGCATAGCAGTCTTAGCATTATATAGTGTAAGTTGTGTACAGTTAAGATTAGTTAGCTGTTAGTGTTAAGGATGTATCATTGAACAATTAGAATTATGTATTGTCAGTTAGTGTATCAATGAACCTGTGTTCATGGTTAATTAGGTGTGTGTGAGTGAGGGATTTGTATCAGCAGCTAGTTAGGGTATTTGAGTGTCAGTGTATCAGGAATTATTTATGTGTATTAGGTGCAGATTTCTGAGTTAGATAGCTATATGTAGACTGTGTAATAGTGAGGATAGCATGTGCACAGATTACTTTTCAGTATCTATAGTTAGTGTCAGTCAGTAGGTTGGGGGGGAAACAGAGTACCCCAGAGTTATGAGTATTAGTTTAGAGGAGCAAGGAGAGAGAGTTGGGTACAGCAGAAGGTATGTAGCAGTATCCTGAAACCAGTGAGTATGGCTGTGAATTGGGTGTATGTGTGTAGCAGTTGTGTGAGCCTAACTAGTATGTGAGAGCTGTGTATTAGGCAGCTTAGCATCTGTGGTAAAATCACCATGGATCTGTAGGTAAGTATCAGGGTGTATCAGTGAAACACACTGATTTGTGTATCAGAGGGAACACATTGCAGTGGTTTATATGGGATGGCTTGGTGTGTATGAGAGTTGAGGTAGTAAGTCAAGAATTCATTCAAGGTATCAAGGATGTTTAACTAAGTATCAGGTAAAAAGATAGGTGGTATAGTACTAGTTAAGGTAATCAATAGCATTAATAATAGATACTAAATTATCTAGAACACTTAGTATTAAGAGTTAGTCTAATTAGATATCGATAATTAGTATATGATAACCCATTACCTAGTGTAAATAGTTAGTATAGACCTAGAAATTGCCTAACACCCCATTTCAAATTAGATAATCACTTTTATTATTCCAAACACCATTTTAACATTTGTTATCTTATATATAGGTCATTTCGATCCCACTTTGGACATCGATCCTCACATTTTGCTCAGGACCACAGGCGAGTACATTCTCTGACAGTTTTTATGGTTGATTACTTCTATAAATTGTAGTATATTACATACTTGATTCCGATACTATGGATACACGGGTTAGCACCTTAGATCCCCATCATGAGGAGTCGTGATTGGAATCCATCGTGCTAGCTGGGGGATGGGGAACTATTAGTAGATTATGTGATCATATCCAAACTATCATGCATTATAGCTCACCCCACATCTCACGTCGGGTGCGGCCTGACCATCATCATGCCTCATAGCTGTTATATATGATTAGCCTGACCATTATCATGTATCATAGCTAACCATATGGTTAGCCTGACCTTCAAGAATCATAGCTAATCATATATAACCAGCCTGATCTAGTCCCAAGCCGATCACATAATAAACTAATATTTCAAACACTTAGTTAGATGTTTTATCTTATTCAGACTTACTTGTTCTAGCATTCACTATTTATTGTTCATTGCTAGATGCTCTATTGTCTATTTCATTTCTCCTGTACTTCTCATTTTCAGCATTTATTTCCATCTTGTATCTCTTACACTGTTTATAGATTTTGTCAATTTAATGAAACTGCTGTTAGTGCTTGTGCTTCGCTCCAATCCTGACTGGGTAAACATTTTCAGAGGACCTGGAGAACTTTTGCCCTACTCATTACGGCCCAGGAATAGAGGAGGATTTCACCCCAGAAATCCCAGAGGAGGTGCCTATCCTAGAGGAGATCCTACCTGGCTGTTCTTAGATTACTTTTCTGCATTTATTATTTTAGACTGAGACTGAGTTGTATTTATTTATTTTGTGATATTGTGAGGTCATTTAGACCCAGGATTTGAGTTGGACTTATTGTGGTTGGTTTTTATTAGAACTCTTTTCAATTCTTATCGTGCCATTATTCTTATAGTTTATGATTGAGTATATTATAGAACTGTAGTTTATTTATCATTGTCCTCCGTACGGAGTTGAGACTATTGACAGGATATACTATGTTTGTGACCTAGACAGCATTCTACCGCCGATGCTGCGGCGTAGGCTGGACTTACCCACGAGTCATGCCCAAATTTCGGGTGTGGGTCGTGACACCCCATACGCCTACTAGTTGTCCTTCCCGCCCAATGTAAATACACCAGTTGAATACTCGACGTGCATACCACGTATCTATATGCCAGTCTCTACAAATAAAATATCTTGAGTTACGCACTAACCGTGATGCATGTCACCCGTATTGATAGCTAGTCGAATACACGGACCCGCATCCCAATATGAATATCACAGTGAATACGTGTAAAAGTGTCAGGTCTTGGAAGATATCAATGTATCCTCCTTAATTGGGGTGAGTCTACAAATGGCTAGGTCAGATATACAATCATCGACGCAACCGTCGATGCACCCGAGTCAATCTCGGACGCACACAGTCATATAAAGTAAAGCAACAAGAATCATACAACATATGCATAATCTAAATTAAACAGTAAATATGGCAAGATATCTTGCCTGGGTCCTGAAGATGTGAAAGCCAATAGCCTGCTCCTGCAGTGTCTTCTGGCTGATCCAATGATCCTAAATACACCAATATAATATAACAAATACTGATATCAGACACTAAACATTAAATATACACGACTACAATACTAAACTTGAATATTGTCGCAAGTTTACGGCTGCTCGAATACAGCGTCACATGTGCACGTAGCTAGGGTGTACAAGTGTTCTATCCTCGGCTAACATGTACCTTGAGACAATAATTACTATGTCTAGGGTTTTACAAAGCTTCATTATATCTAGTACAATTGTTGGTCCTGAAATTCCCATATTCAGCATACTTGGCAATGTCTAAGTTTTATTGATGAACTTCATGTTTCTAACAACAGGTCTTATGATTAAGGAATAGTTAGTTATTAACCAATTCTAAATCTTGTTGATCAACATGCTATTATATACCTAGTTAGGGTTAACTGAGTTTGTGTCCAATACTACAAGTTTCGATAAGACGACACAACGATCTTATGTGGATACAATACAAGAAGGGATGAGTCAGGTGTTTACCTAGTTGATAGGATTGGGTCTCCTCGCTGACGGGTCGTCCTCCGGCGAGTGGTGGGCTCCGGTGTCGGTCGACGGCAGACAGCAGCGGCAGCGGCAACAGCAACAGCTAATGTATCAGCGACGGCGGCGGCTTATGCAGCGGCGGGGGTGACTGACCGATCGCGGGGAACGGTCGGGTAGGTCTGGAGTGGTGGCAGGCGGCGACTGAGGCGGTCGGGGGCGACTGAAGGTGGTCTGGGGCGACTGAAGGCGGTCGGGGGTCGCTCTGGAGTAGCGGCTAAGGGGTCGGGCTGATGTGGGAGGTTGGGATGGTGGTGGTTGGCGCCGGTGCCAGCGGTGGCAGGCGGTGGGCAGGGTGGTCCGACGGCCGCGGGGGGGGGGGGGGGTGGCTCGGGTGCAAGGGGCAACACGGCTAGGGTTTTGGTGAATAGTAAAAACTAGGGTTTCATGTGGGAGTATATATTTTTATAGATGTTGGCTCTAATGGTCTATCCTTGATATTTGGGCCGGCCAGGCTCTAGGGTGGGGCTGGTCTATGGTGTACACGGCTTGGTCTAGTCCTATTTTAGGTGAACTTGGCCTCAACTTAATTAAATTACCAATTAATGCGCAAGGCGCTCACTTATGAATATTGTGAAACTAAGGCGAGATGCAATGACGGGTATCTAAATTTGTACAATGGTCAGAGGGGTAGCCTGACAGGTCTAAGAGATGTTCGTGACCTTGGGTGGAAGATAACTACTGATGTGGTACTCCATTCTTGAAGCAACGGCAAGGTGTATTAGGATAAATAATTATTGAACAATTATTCCAATTGTGTCCAATTAAATCTAAGTCTCTCAACTTAACTCGAATTGGACCCTAAATTGGTCTAGGGGTTTATACCTACAATATTCAATTTTATCAAATACCAACAAGGAACATTATTCGATACCATCTCAATAATTAAGGTAATATCTCATGACTGACGATCCAATAATAATACCAATCCGTGTTCCATCGTTTCAAGAATCATAAGTAACATTTCTAAATACTTAAATTATAGTAGTATTCAAATAATAGAAACTATCAGAGAATGTACTCGTCTATGGTCCAGAAAAAATAATACAAAATGGTGTCCGAACTGGTATCACAGACCTATATATAAAATATTATATTAATACAAGATTTTGAGAATGAAAATAAATTAAACTAGTCAACTTCTAGGTCATAAAGCTATTTCTAAGTCAAAATAGTCAAACTAGGTTAACTCTAAGCCAAACTAGTCAAACTGGCTATTTCTAAGTTGTATGAGTCCAACTCTAGGATATTAGGTCCATACACTATGCAACTAGGCCATACTAGCTATACTAGGATACTAGAAAACCAACAAGATACCGTATTATAAGATACGTAATTTATTAGATATGAAAATATTATAACATATATACAAACAATAATATATAATACTCCTAACTAAACTAATGCTAATTGGATACCTTGGCTTTGAACCAAAAGCGGTATCACACCACCTACACACCCATCTTGATGTACAAACTCAATACCTTGACATTACCTTGGTATCACAAGGTAATTCAATATCTAACATATAACTAACTATCCATATACCTCACTATACACTAATATGTATTTAAACTTATAACAATACTATACTAACTAACATACTAATATACCTCATGATATTTAATACCCGTACCCAAGATACCTCACTCTCATTACCTTGATGTAATCTTCAAGGTAATCTAGAAATAATACTAACCAATGTGAACTAGTGCTTATGTATATATATATCTCATATATATATATATATACTAACTTACTAATATATACATAACTTACTAACTTATCAATATTTACAACTAACTTATCAATATATACACTAACTTATCAATATATACAATTAACTTATCAATATATTCACTAACTTATCAATATATACAACCAACTTATCAATATATACACTAACTTATCAATATATATACTAACTAATCAATATATACAACTAACTTATCAATATATATACTAACTTCTCAATATATACACTAACATATCAATATATAGAATAACTTATCAATATATGCAACTAACTTATCAATATATATACTAACTTATCAATATATACACTAACATATCAATATATATAACTAACTTATCAATATATACACTAACTTATTAATATATATACTAACTTATCAATATATACACTAACTTATCAATATATATAACATTAAGCACAGCTTACTGCATCTTACTGTAGCTCACTGCAGCTTACTGTAGCTCACAGCAGCTTACTGCAGCTTATCGCTGCTTACTGCTGCTTTTGCTTTTGCTGCTGCTTCTGCTTTCTGCTGCTTCTCGGCTTACTACTTCCTGCTGCTTTTCAACTGCTCTCTCAGCTTTTCTTCCACTGCTTATCATTGAATTTCTTCACTGTTTTCATTGTTTTCTCACTGTTTTTCCATTGTTTCTTCTCCCCTCAAGCTCACACACGTAAATACACACCTCATATATATATATATATATATATATATATATTAGAGAAGCACATGAAGTTTCTACTCTCCAATGACCACCAACACATCACAAAGGAATATAGAACATACGCATAATTCTATATATACATATATCTCACATAATAATTATATTTATAATATTATAATATTTATAAGCAAGGTAAATTAAATTAGAATGCTAAGAACAAACACGTGGAGTGCACCGCACCCATATCATACTAGATCTATGATACGCTTGCGATACGGCCCCACCACACAACCAAATGTATCCCAACGGACACGAGTAAGTTTAAAATAATAATTATGAACAATACGAAGAGCTAACTACTCATCTACGTGTTCGTGTCAAAATGTGACATGGTTTGCCTCGTGTCGGAAGAAAACCCCCCCAAATCAACCCGTATCTCCAAATTATTAGGATACGACCTTCACGTATCCAATTATAGATACGGCACTAGACACAAATAATCAAAAATGTGTCAATTTTATCTAATTGGCCAATTAACAAACACAACATGTGTCAATCTCAAAATTCGTCCAAAATTGACACAAAATATACCATAACTTTCTCCATAGGCCTCCTATGAACTCAATTCCAATTCCTATGGGTAGCCTTAGCATGTGAGATGGTTTTTTATGGTTAAATCACATATTTAGAGCTTATTTAAAGGGAAAAAAAATTGAATTGCACCTATTGGGAGATGGATTTCTAATGAAATCCCCAAATTGGGTGAAAAGAGCCTCCAACTTGTTGATCCTTGCTTATATTTATAGATCCTTGCTTCCTTCTTGTAGATCCTTGCTCTAATAGCCACCAATAATGATTTAGAAAGAAATTGGGTTGAATTTGGTAGAGATTTGATAGAATTTGGTTGAGAAAAATTCTGGATCTAGATTTGGAATAAAAATGAAGAGAGAAAGTTTTTACCCCCTTATATAGGCCTCTATTGTCCCCTCCCTCAAGCTACTATGTAAAGTCTAAATACCCCTTGGGGCCTCTCATAAAGAAATTAATTAAGGAAAAAAAGTTCTAGTCTAATGGGTTTAACTTAATTAATTATCCTCTTAATGATTGGGCTTATTATTGGGCTCAATACTAACTAGAATAAAATATTGGTCCATGGATATAATCTAAACTAGTTAGATCCACTAACACAAGTCCAAAATAAAATCTAACATGCTAACAATAAATAATAATATAATAAATAAATATTCAACATACACAATATTTAATTAATTACTAAATAACTAAAATATCCTTTTTTAGAAAATATGGTAGTGACACCCAGCACCAACATCAGGGAGGTACACGTCAGGGATGAGAGTTTGCTATGACAGTCGAAGAGACCGAGCTCATCGGAGATGTCATCGCAGGTTCTGTTCTTCTTGATTTTATTCCAGCTTTAGCTTTGTTTGATAGTGGTGCTTCCCATAGTTTTGTATCTGTTTCTTTTGCTCTGAAGCATCATTTGATAGCTGAGTCTTTGCTTAGGACTTACAAGATCATGACCGGAGGAGGCATTATCCTGGTTATGATATTTTCAAGGATTAGAGAGTTACTTTGGGAGGCCGGAAGCTGAGGGCGTGTCTACTTGTAATGCCACTTTTGAGCTACGATATTGTAATCGGGATGGATTGGTTGAGTAGGCACCATGCTAGTATAGATTGTAGAGGAGGTAGAGTTTTGGGACTATGTTTATCTTGCGACAAGGTAGGCCATCTCGCTAGCGAATGCCGACTCAGATTGGGACTATGTTTATCTTGCGGATCCAAAAAGCATTCGGTAAGGGATTGCCTTGAACGGCGAGAGAAAGTATTGATGATTCATCAACCAGACACATCAGCACCAGCCAGAGCACCACAGAAAGAAATTGCAAAAAGGTCTCACATGTACCAGCCTCCCCGAGCATCTTCGCAAGTACTGCCTATCTGTCAATATTGTCGCAAGCGAGGCCACATTGAGAACGAGTGCAGACGCAAAAGGAGATTATGTTTAGCTTGCAGATCCAGTCAATATTTAGTGAAAGAATGCCTTGAGCGTCGAGAAGGAGCACCAATGTTAAACAGACCAGCACCAAGGCCAGCCTCTCCAGTATTGGGAGTACCACAGACGAGAATTAGAGAAGTCAGACCACCTGTCCCAGGAGGGTATCAACAGAGGCCACCCTTGGCACCACAAGCAGCACTCGTCCAGCAGGCCCAGCAGCAACAGAGGAATCTACCACAAGGACGCGGACAAGCTTTCGCGATGACCTTAGAGGACGCGCAGACTCTTTGAGTAGCTAATGTGCGTAAGTTCGTAGTTATATGTTTCTAGTATTGCTTTAGTTCGTGCCTGTTGGTTCGTGACCTCAGCCTTAACCTGGTAATTTTTAAACTTGCTAATAATTGATAACCTAATACACCTAGTTTTTCTAAACTGTAGTCTTCTAGATTTCCTTCATCCGGGAAATTGTATAACTTTTAATGCTTAGGGAAATGATTTTTCCTATGTGTTCTTCTTAAAACCCTCAACCTTGATTCTTCTTGATAGTGATGTGTATCGAATAATGCTTGCAACCGTGTTATCTCTGTTGACCGGTTATTCTTTGATTGCGAGGACACAATCCTTTTAAGGGGGAAGATTGTAAACCCCCTGATTTGTCAAGAATTTTAAATGATTTTCATAAATTTTTTTGAAATTTTTTGGGATTTTTAATTAATTAAAATAAGGGTACTTTAAGATTAAATAATTTTAAATAATGTTAAATAATATTAAAATATTATAAAAATAATATTTTTAGGTGTAAAATAAAATAATAGACATAAGGTAATTTTTTGAGAATTTATTGGACCCCGAAAACATTTTTAAAGACCTAAAAACTAAGTTTTAAATAAACCAAAATAAATACTAGAAATAAACTGGTTTAATTGAACCAAACCAACCCGAACCGGACCGGTCTAACTGAATTGAACCCAATTTCTAGCGGGTCGGGTTGGACCCAAACCTGACCCGAAACCCGAAAACCTAAACCCGCACCCTTGCCTAATGGATCGGGTCGGACCCCCATCCGCCCGACCCGAACCCAAACCCGACCCGGGAACTAAATCCCTAACCCCTCTTTCCTCGACGGTTCGACTTCTGTAACCGTCGTCGACCGCCGCGACCCCCGCCGTGGATCTCCGGCTTCCCCTTGACCGTTCCCCAGCGCCGCTTTGGCTCCCCCGCAACCACTGCCGCTGTCTCTTCCCTTCCCGCCTCATCGCCTCCCCCAATGGCCGACTGGCCCTATAAAACCCTCTGCCACCCACTATTTTCGTCCACCTCCGTCCTCGTCGTGCCCCGCCCTCCAGCCATCTCCACCACCCATTCGCCTCCGTCGTCCCCGACGACCACGGCCTCCCCAGCACCCTCAGCCCCGAGCCCCTCCATCGCCTGACCGAGTAGCCCCATCCACCACAGCCTCCACCTGAACCTCGGCCGCCTCGACCCAGCCGAGAGCTCCTCCGGATCCGCCGCCCTCGAGACCAGCAGCAGCCCGAGCCTCCAGCCTCAGCCTCCCAGCACTCCGCTGCCTCCGACGAACCACTCCCCGCAGCGCCTCAGCCGAGCCGAGCCGCCTTCGCCTTCCTCATCCCCGAGCAGCCCGCCGGAACCCTAACCCTAGACACAGCACTGTGCCGTATCATGTCGCATCGCCTCGCAGATACGAGGAAATCCAGTTTCTGTGTAGCCCTGTTCAGGTAGCCTTTTTTCTCTCCTCGCTGCCCCATTTTCTGTTCCGTCTGCTGTGACGCGAACCCTGGGTGACCCTCTCGATGCCCGTACAACCCGTTCGGTGTGTCTTATCCTGTGGCGATCGTGAACTGTGATCCAAAAACAGGAAAAAATTTACCCTATTTTCCTCCGAAACTGAGTGCGCCCCGCCAAACGGGACGACTTGGTCACGTGTAAACTTTATCGAAAGGTGTGCGCCGTTGATACGGACGTGTGGGATTTTGCGGAAGTTGATTTGGATGTGCGTGCATATCGGAATCAACGCGTATCCGCCGACAACGCCCCGTATCGGCCTATTCTGGAACTCGTTGTAACTTTGTGTATACACGTCGGATCGAAACGAAACTTGCGCCATCGGACTCGTAGAAATACACTGGTCCTGTGACCCAAGTTGGTTCGATTATGAGAACGTTGACAAAATCGCGTATCGTGGGCCCTACGGCTCCACTTGAAGGGCAATTTTGTGATCGGCTCATCGAAATCCAATTCTGGAAGTTCCATTGGGTTTGTATCATCGTTCTGGACTTGTTGGCACTAAGTTTGACAAATTTGGAGAATATTGGTTCTGACACATTTTTCGGTGCGAAGCGGGCCATATGTGGACCCCGCTTTGACCAGAAACTGTCATTTTTGTCCTTGTGTCCAAATTGGACTCAAGGACAGGCATTTCTAGCTATTTAATGTCTTCTGAATCTGTTGATGATATCTATTTTAGCAACCAGAGGAGTACCTGCAAATCCCACTAAGACCAAAGCTACAGTTGGAGTCAGAACCCCAGGCAAGTGTACCTTGCCAACTTTGTAGTTTTGTTATTTATTTCTTTGACTTAATTATTTGTTGTACATGCTTAACCTAGGACCGTGTGACATTACTTAGCATCCGAATAATATTCGGGTGCCAACACCGTACGCAGAGTTGTGTAACGTCAACTAGTGATGGATATCGAAACCCTTTTACGTTCTCGTACTTGTCTTATCAAGTACATCATAACCCAGGACACTTGATACTATTCATGAGACAGAATCTTCCTGAGATATTCATGGTGATTCTGTATAGGATACAGGTTTCATGACATATTCTTTATATGCTTATATTTTATTATGACTTACTGCATTAGTTATGATCTTGCGTGTCATGGACATGAGACATATGATTACATTGGGTGGGGAGAGACACACAGGCTACAGGCTGATTATATATAAAACCCTTATTAATGCGGTGCTCAAGACTCTAAACCCGAGTTTGACCCACTACGTGATATCACTGCTACCGGCTCCCCAACACAGAGCTTGTAGTAGTTTCAGCCTGAGTTCTAGTGATGCTCTTAACTTGCATATCACTTAGCTGGTTATATAGTTTATCCTATTATTTTATTTATTGCTGCAATGCATTTATTTTGGCATGAGTTATTTTTTACCTTGCTATGTCCCCTGAGGACCTGGATCCGGATTATGTCCCAAGGATTAGCAGAGGAGATCCAACCCGAGGTATACAGGACAGGAGCATTAGCAGGAGCAGAAGCAGGAACAGGTGTATACATTAGAACAGGACCAGGGACCGAGGACTAGGTGATTGCCATAGATTTTTTCTGAGTATATATTTCTTCTATACTCAGTCTGTGATGCTATTTACATTCTTGTTTAATGAACAATTATATCAGACTTGTTATCGGGTTGTTCCTCGATTTATTTACTTGTAATTTGATGATGATATTGTTTCCTTTTGTTGATATTGATATATTCATTCTGTGGATGAGATTAGTAGACCTTATTGTTGTATTACAGCTTAAGTACATCCTGATGGGTCCATTAAATTGGGTTTGCCCATCGGTGTGTGCTGCTGGCCATTACCACGTGTCTAGTCCCTTGATATTTTGGGACTGGGGTGTGACACATGTGCATCGATTATATGGTATTGAATAATCTCACTATCAAGAATAAATACCCGCTTCTACGGATTGATGACATATTCAATCAGTTGAGTGGTGCCAAGTTATTTTCCAAGATAGACTTGAGATCAGGCTACCACCAGGTAAAAGTAAAGACGGAGGACATTCCAAAGACTGCTTTTAGGACTCGGTATGGCCTGTATGAGTTAATGGTGATGCCATTTGGGTTGACTAATACCACGTCGGTATTTATGAATTTGATGAACAAGGTATTCCATCAGTATCTTGACAAGTTCGTAGTGGCATTCATCGATGATATACTCATATATTCGAAGAATCCAAAGGAGCACGATGAGCATTTTCGGATTGTGTTGGATGTGCTGAGGAAGGAGAAGCTGTATGGGAAGCTGTCCAAGTGTGAGTTCTTCCTGGACAAGGTAGAGTTCTTAGGACATGTTGTGACTGGTGATAGAATTTTAGTAGATCCGAAGAAGATAGCAGCAGTGGAGTCTTGGAAGACCCCGAGTTCCGTGGCAGAGATCATGAGTTTCTTGGGTTTGGCAGACTACTACAGAAAGTTTGTACAAAATTTTTCGAGGATTGCCGAGGCGATGACTAGACTCACCAGAAAGGATACAGAGTTTATTTAGACAGAGGAGTACTAGGTTACTTTTAAGGAATTGAAGACGAGGTTGATGTCTGCTCCTATTTTGACATTGCCATCAGGGTGTGGAGGTTTCACTATTTATAGTGATGCATCGAGGAAAGGTCTGGGTTGTGTTCTTCAACAAAATGGGAAAGTGATTGCCTATGAATCCAAGCAATTGCGTCCTCATGAGAAGAAATATCCTACCCACGGTTTGGAGTTGGCATCAGTCATCTTTCCCCTGAAGTTGTGAAAATACTATTTGTACGGAGAGCGTGTAGAGATCTTCACAGAAAACAAGAGCTTAAAGTACGTTTTCACTCAGAAGGAGTTAAATATGAGGTAATATCGGTGGCTGAAACTGATGAAGCATTTTAACATATCTTTCTAGTATCATCCTGGAAAAGCTAATGTAGTTGCCGATGCCTTGAGCAGGTATCCGATAGCTATATTTTTGACGCAGGATCGGTATTTGTTGGAGGACTTGGAGAGCTTGGGCATTGAGGTGATAGTTTCTGGTTTTGCTATACAGATATGGGGTTGTAGATACGTTCAGAGTTGATTGACAGGATCAAGGCAGCCCAGTACGAGGATGTATCTCTGAGGAGCATCAGAGCTCAGGTGAGAGCAGGATTGGAGGATGATTTCACCATTGCTGAGGATGGTTCTTTGAGGCATGGTGTTATATTATGTGTGCCTAGTGGGGATCTGTGTGAGAAGATATTGAAGGAAGCACATCGCTCTAAGTATTCTATACATCCAGGTGCCAACAAGATGTATCAGGATATGCGAGAGAGTGTGTGGTAGTTTGGCATAAAGAAGAAAGTGGCACAATTTGTATCCAGATGCTTAGTGTGCCAGCAGGTGAAAGCCGAGAGGCAGAGGCCAGGTGGTTTACTTCATCCATTACCCACTTTTACTTTTTAAGATGGGTTTGTCTACGGAGAAGCTGACAGAGATATATGTGAGGCAGATCGTCAGGATACATGGGGTTTCCGTCAGCATAGTCTCGGATCAGGATAGTCGTTTTATTTCTCATTTTTGGAGGTGTTTGCAGGATAGTTTGGGTACCCAGTTCAAGTTTAGTACTGCATATCACCCCCAGATGGATGGGCAGTCAGAGAGGACCTTTCAGACACTCAAGAATATGCTGTGCATATGTGTACTTGATTTCGGAGGATCTTGGGAGGACCATCTCCATTTGGTAGAGTTTGCTTACAACAACAGCTACCATGCTAGTATAGAGATGTTACCATTTGAGGCTCTGTATGGTCGAAGATGTCGTACTCCTTTGTCATGGGATGATATTAGAGAGAGAGATTTGCTAGGGCCAGAGATGGTTGTAGATGCAACGAAGAAGGTTAAGCTGATCAGAGACAGACTTCGAGTGGCACAAGACAGACAGCGACATTAGGCCGATAGCCACCAGAGATACTTGGAGTTTGAGGTATAGTTTAAATTTTTGTTTTGTGCTTGATATTGGTTGTTTGTTATAGATTAAGTTCTTAAGGCTGTATTTTGTTCTAGGTGGGTGGTTTGGTATTTTTGAGAATTTCTTTGATACGAGGCACAATTTACTTCGGTGGAGGCAGGAAGCTTAGTCCGCAATTCATCGGACCTTTCAGTATTCTAGAGAGGGTCGGTGCAGTTGCTTACAGACTAGACTTGCCACCTACATTAGAGGGAGTGCATAACGTATTTTACGTGTCGCAGTTGAGATGGTACGTGGCGGATCCTAGTTACGTTTTGGATCACTCGAAGATAGAGGTAGGCCCTACTCTTAGCTATCCAGAGTAGCCAGTTGAGATTCTGGATCAGAGAAAAAAGGTGCTAAGGAACTAAACTATTTCCTTGGTACGCGTTACATGGAGGCATCACTCTCCGGAGGAGTCTACCTGGGAGAGGGAGGATGAAATGCGAGAGCGTTACCCATATTTGTTTGTGCCTTGAGGTATGTTCTATTCTTTCCTGATTCTGTTCTGTTCTATTTTATTCTATTTTCTGGGGGTAGTTTTGTCTTTGAATTTCGAGGACAAAATTATTTAAGGGGGGGAGACTTGTCACTACCATATTTTCTAGAAAAGGGTATTTTGGTTATTTCATAACTAATTAAATATTGTGCATGTTGTATATTTATTTATTGTATTATTTATTTATTGTTAGATGTTAGTTTATTATTTTGGACTTGTGTTAGTGGAGCTAACTAGTTTAGATTAGATCCATGGACCAACATTTAAATCTAGTTAGAATTGAGCCCAATTAGAAGCCCATTCATTAGGAGGATGCTTAATTAAGTTAAACCCATTTGACTAGAACCTTCATTCCTTAATTATTTCTTCATGAGAGGTCCCAAAGGGTATTTTAGACTTTATATAGTAGCTTGGGGAGAGGGTTTGGTGGCTGGCCATATTTCAAAGGGAGGGAAAGTTTCTCACTCTTCATTTTTATTTCAAATCTAGATCTAGAGTTTCCTCTTCCAAATTTTTTTATTCCCAAATCAAATTCCACCCAAATTTATTCCCAATTCCTTTCCTAATCATTATTGGAGACTAGTAGAGCAAGGATCTGCAAAAAGAAGGTAATGATCTACAAGGAGGAGCAAGGATCTACAAGTTGAAGGCTCTTTTCACTCAATTTGGAAGTTTTATTAAGAATTTATCTTCCAATAGGTACAATTCAGTTTTTTTTTCATTTAATTAGACTCTAAATCTATATTTTAATCATTAGTAACTATCCCATATGCTAAGGCTACCCATAGAAATTAAAATTAGGTTCATAGGAGGCCTATGGAGAAAGTTATGTGTTATTTTCTGTCAATTTTATAGGAATTTCAAGATTGACACATCTTGTGTTTGTCAATTGGTCAATTAGACCAAATTGACATATGTTTGATTGTGTGTGGCTAGTATCATATCCATAATTGGATATGTGTAGGCCGTATCCCGATAATTTGAAGATACAAGTTGATTTGGAGATTTTTCTTCCGACACAGGGGTTTGAGCATGTCACAATTTAACACGGACACGTAGATGTATAATTAACTCTTTGTATTATTCATAATTATTAGTTTAGATTTGATTATGTCCTTTGCGGTATGTTTGGTGGTGTGGTGGACTCGTATCACAAGCGTATTATAGATCTAGTGTGATACGGGTGCGATGCACTCCACGTGTTTGTTTCTTTATATTTCAATATAATTGTTTATAACTATTAGAGTATTATAATTATATATGTATATGTATGGTGATATATATATATATATATATATATATATATATATATATATATATATATATATATATATATATATATATGTTTGTGTGTGTGTGTGTGTGTGTGTGTATGATGATTATAGTGTATCTCTAGTTATATATATATATATATATATATATATATATATATATATATATATATATATATATGGTGATTATATATATACATAGAGAGAGTTGTATATATTTATGTGTGTTTGTTTATTTGTATGTATATATATTGATATGTATATATGTTCATATGTGTGTGAGTGAGAGTGTTATATATATATATATATATATATATATATATATATATATATATATATATATATATATATATATATATATATATATATATATATGTGTGTGTGTTCATAGACGTGTATGTGTGTGCATAGATGTGTGTGTGTGTGCGCTAGAAAGGGGGGTCAGGCAGTACAACTGGGGTAGTAGAATCAGTGGGCAACAACCACAACATCAGTATAGTGATGAGCAGCAGTAGCAAAGCATGCAGTGAGCTGCAGCATGCACAACATATCAGTAAGCAGCAAGGAGGTATAGCAGCAAGGAGAAGCATTGAGCTGAACAACAACATGAGTAGCACAGCAAGCAACTGCAAGCAAGCATGCAGTAGCAGCAAACTGCAGCTGCAGCAGCCAACAACAACAATATGTTGTAGTAGCAGCTCAAGCTAGCAAAGCAGCAACAACAGCAATGTAGTGTACCAGAAACATCAAGCAAAGCAGTAGCAGCAATGCAGCAAGCCAGCAACTCCAGCAGCAACAACATATCAGTGAGCAATAGCCAAGCAGCAAGCAGTATTTCAGCAGCCAGAGGGCAGCAAGGTAAGTTAGGTAGTAGTTAGTTTCTTGATAGTTAGTTTAGTTAGTAGTTTAGCTAGTTAGTTACTTGTTAGTAGCTATATATATATTGTACATTTTGTTATCTAGTAGTTAGATATATATACTTGTATACTAGTTAGTGATATGTGTGTATGTATATATATATTAGTAAGATAGTAAGTAGTTAGTGTAGTTAGTAATATTGTACTAGCTAATACATTTTAGTTGTAGTTTAGAGTTTTGGGTAGTTAGTTATATGTTAGAATTCACATTACCTTGTGATACCAAGGTAATGTCAAGGTATTGATGGATACTCAAGGTATTAGGTTTGAGTATCAAGATGGGTGTGTAGTGGTGTGATACCGTATTGGTTCAAAGCCAATGTATCTACTTAGCATTAGTTTAGTTAGGAATATTATATAATATTGTCTTGTATATACATATTATGATATTTTCCTATCTAATTACTTGCGTATCTTACGATACGGTATATTATTGGTTTCTTAGTATCTTAGTATAGCTAGTGTGGCCTAGTTACATAGTGTATGGACCCAATATCCTAGAGAAGGACTCATGCAACCAAGAACTAGATAGTTTGACTTAGAGTTGACCTAGTTTGATTATTTTGACTGAGAAATGACTTTTTGACCTAGAAGTTGACTAGTTTAACTTATTTTTATTCCAAAATCTTGTATTGATTTAAGATTCCATATTTAGGTCTTCGAGGCACTGTACTAGACATCTTTGATACTATTCACCCAATTTCAGGCGAGTACATTCTCTGATAGTTTCTCATTTATGATATCCTCTATGTCTCTTGTATCTAGTATAGATATCCTTAATTTCTTGACACGATGGTTACACATATTGGTATATCCGGATCTCGTCATGAGATATTATTTCTTGGTATGTATGGTATATTTTGTGCAAGCCTTATTTTCTTGTTCTTCTTGTACATGTACAAACATTGATTCTTGGGGAGACTTGTTACCTTCCCAGAAAATCCTATGTCATAACGTACCATGGTTGGATCCACTCTACCAGTCGGGGGCGGAGAATATATAGTATAGATATGTGATCATACCCTCCTTGTATCATGTCTTATTCATTGAATAGTGTTAATCATACACTGCACGTATGATTATTCAGGCCATAATTCTTGTATCAAGTTTCCAAGCCGATCACATGTTAAAGCTGGTACTCACTCACTTAGTCATTAGTATTTCTTGTTCATTTCTCTATTGCTCATTCTCGTATTTATTTCCAGTATTTTATTTATTGCATATCTCTTGTATCTGTATATTGCATCTTGTATATTCATATCTATTTACTATTACATAGTTTATATAATTTATTAGAACTGTTGTTAGAGATGTACTTTGCTACTTTTCTGACTGGATATTTTTTTTCCAGATAACACTGAAGAGTGGTACCCCACTCACTACGGGCCTCAGGACGTGGTAGGTTTAGAGCCAGAGACCTTGACTAAGGAGGGTCTCATCCCGACTGAGACAGACAAAACTCGTAGCTAGTAGTTAGTTTTCTTTTGTACTGGATTTGTCTCCAGCATTATTTTTGGTATTTCTCTGACTCATTAGATATTATTTTTGTCTCATGAGTTGTATTTATGTCTCTTCTACTCTTTTATCATATTCGTGCTTATTCTATCTGTAGATCTGTGATTGACTATTCATATTATATTAGTGTCATATTATATCTTGATTGCTAGATAGGTAGTTTACCCAAATAATGTTCTACCGTCGATGCTGCGGCGTAGGCTGGGTATTGTTCACTACTTGCATCCCTACACCGGGTGCGGGTCATGATACAAGTTGTCCGTGACTATGCAAGTTTTAGGTCTACCATATTATATGACATGCACGAGATCAATCTTGATTTTGAACGAGTATTGCTCCTCGAGATGTGTTGACCATATCTTTTGCTTGACTTGACATGCTGTAGTCCTCTAGTTCTGGAACTGCCTTGGCGAACTAACGGTCCCGAATACTTCCAGGTTCATACTTGCACGGAATGACTATTCGATAGTCCTTCGACTAAACTAGATGATACAAGACATGTATCGTTTTACTTGATCCATGGCATGAATCTATGTGACAAGCATAACAAATATGTAAAGCAGTACGGTACAAGGAATATGTAAATGGTCTACTTGAAACATAATCCTTTACACTAGCGTGAGTATAAAGGGTTAGTACGAGGATTAAAACCATGCAGAGTCATATAAAGTGGCAGATAAGAAAATCTATCAAGTTATTTCTTTTTCATGTTCTAAACAAGTAATACAAGATATGATTATTCCCTTAGCTAGGTGCGTTATATTCTTTATTAGCATGCAAGAGATGATTCGCCTAGTGACTAGCATGTATCGTTCGTATTTTTATATGTGCACGATAAGCAAAGAAAGGTTCATCGTAGCCACCCACTTTATCAATGATTCACCTCTACCGAGCGATACTTCGAGCGCGCTTTGAAAGTCTAAGTTTGAAATCCTGAAGGGCCAAGTCTGAATTCTTTTACATCAAGTGAGTCATTTTACTAGGCAGGGCAGAACAGGTTATCGCACTTGCACCATTTGAATTAGCTCTTCAAATTGATCCAGAGCGGGTCGTTACATTATACACCACTCAAAACAAGTCTCATCCTCGAGACTTTCTGAGCGCAAATCGTTATATCGCACACTATCGAATCTAACTCAAGCATCTAACTTCATATTCTTAGACTCATTCTATCTCACACTATCGAATCTAACTCAAGCATCTTGTATTACTTGTGATTGTTTCATTGAATGAATCTATCACTCAATTCGATTTAACTATCTCCACTCGGTCGTTGTGTTCTCTGATCAGTCTCTAGTATGCCTTAGCGCAAAACTTATATCACTTAACGTGGGGCATGATATACTGTGTACGATGATCTATGGCTGAGACTAACTTACCTAAATCGTTATACTTATCTAAGCACATCTAATATATTCACTTACAATTGTATTCGAGTTCAGGGTATCACTGAGTCTGGATCATGAACATATTCCAGGCATCCCTGAAACACATATATTTCAACCAAGCTTAAAGATAGTGGAGTCTTTGCAGTTGAGCTAGGTCTATCTCTGAGTCTGGATCGTGTACACATTCTAGGCATTCTTTAAACATATGTATTTCAACCAAACTTAGCGATAGCGAAGTCGAACAAGCTACTCGCAAAAATCTCAAGTGTTCTCATCTTACGAATCATAATGATACCTCGAACGGAGTCAATCAAAATCTAAGCTATTTCTAATCTAACTCAAAACCAAGCATTGCATTCTCATCAAGCACAATCTATCCAATCTACCGACTAGTATCCAAGTCCTATAGTCCATTTTGTTCGTATCAAACATAGCACCCACTTATCGTTCCAAGCCTAATTCTAAGTTGTTGCCCCAGTTCTTTGGCTTGTCCAGCCAATACTCTAAAGTTGGTCACATAAGTTCTTTTACTCGGTATATGGTCGTCTGCCTAACCGCTAGGTTAGCTTACAAGGTCATAGGTACATATTCAAGTTTATGATTTTTTATCATGCAAATTTGTTGCACGATGTTCATCCTAATTTCTAAGGTCAAACCATTCTTCATTCGTATTGGGTATTTTATCCAAGATAGTTTTACTCAGATTTATAAATATCGAGCAGTGATCATCCTATTCACATCAATACGTTCGTTGCACAGGGTTCGAGTCTAGTCAACAAAGCCGTTCTTAAGATATGTTCATTAAACCGAATCTACGATATATCCATGTCGTATGTCAAACCTAATAATTTACATAGTCTATCTCCTCAAACATGTGATAGAATTTACCTATCCATTCTTTTCTTAGTCTAGACCACCAAGTCATAATTTAATCTAAATCTTTGATCTTAATCATAACTTTAAGTCGTCCAACACAATTTACGTATCCGTTTACGAAACCATCAAGCGTATCTTACTTTACGTTCTAGACTAACTCATTCTCGAAACACTTTCGATTCACTTGTATCTTGAAACTTGTCTTCGCACGTTGAACCATAAGTCAAAATAATCCTTCAATTGTCACATTCTGATGTTCTACAAGTTTGATCATCCCCGCTGGATGTGATATCACCATGCCAACTCTCCCACGGGACAATCGCCCTCATTCAGACGTGACATATGTACGAGCTTGGAGTTACGCTCGCATAAGATAAGAACGTCAAACGTTTATCAACAAAACAACCAAGATACCTTATCGTTATACTTTATTTCATTCAAGTTATATATTAATTCTTTAAGTCGTGTATATCTAATAACCGTTCATACTGTGATCATAATTCACCTAACCAAGTCATCTGAATTCAATGTTACAGTTGATCAATCCATAGTCTAATATCGAGAAGTCTCTAAACAACTAAGTTCAAATCCTCTAACCAAAGCCTATTCACCTTCGTTATGTTCTATTTCATAGAGTTCGTTTGTATAATCATCGAACACGTTAGGCCCTGATCTTTCGCGAGTTTGATCATCCCCGCTGGACGTAAAATCACCACGCCAATGCTCCCATAGGATAATCGTTCTTATCTGGGCCTGATATCGAGTATTATCTTTCGAACTAGATTAAAGATCATTCGTCCAAATCCAAGGTTAAATCCTTGATCGCTTGCCTTAATTTATTGAACCTCAAAATTCTCAAACTTGTATCAATCCGTACTATCTTCTAACTATCGATATCATATCAAGTCTTCCAAATTTGAAACTACGATCATCCATACTCGGGCTAATACTATCGAGCGATAACCTACTCAATCTAAATTTTTTATGTGCGCTATCCTTCGTTCGCGCTATCATTTCAATTGTACTAACTCCGATCGCATCCTCGAGTATTCCATCTTAAACTCAAGTTTTAATCTATTTGATTCAATTCAAAATTGCACGTACGTTCCACTATGTTTCCTTGACCAAGGTTTTAGTTTCATTACTCTGAATCCTTATTCGATATAAGCCTTATCACTTGATCAACACATTCTCCATCGTTCGAACCAAATCTCGCATGATACCTTCGAATTCGCTATTTGCTAGGCATTACTTCTATTAAGGATTTGCATGATCATATCGTTTGCTGACTGACTCGTTGCTACCTAATCCTTGATTCTCTCAAATATTTCTAACACAATCCATACATCACTCAGGGTTCGAGCTATACTCTATGAATCTTCAGAACTTATTCTATTCTTAAATTGTTTATTCGTTCCCGAGCTATTGCATACACCACTCAGAAATTGAGTCATCCAATTAAATCTTCAATCACGTTCGCATCGCTCATATATACTGTGAGACTTGCCTCTCTATTCTAGTATATGTACCCGATATACACATATAATACGTGTATAACTTGCTTTATGTTTAATTGCTTACTTTATGCTTTATGCCATTCGTGCATTGTCTTGGTTGTTTTTGCAAATTTTTTCTTAGTTGGATGCTTTGGACAGTTGATCCCTTAGTTTTTGTATGAATGGCTATGATGAACCCAGGAGAGGGACTGGATTATGATCAAATGGCCTACAATCAACCCTTTGCCTATGTAAGCAAATTATTTCTCTTTCCTTTACTTTTTTTCCTTTTATTTCTCTTTCCTTCTTCACTTCTTCAGCCTTCGCGGAGAGCAGCCGAGCTTGGCCTTGGCCGTGGGTGACCTTGGTAGTATTAGGCTAGAACTTGACCATAGGCAAGTACATCTTTCCAACCGAAGGAACAACCATGAATCTTGCTTTGATTCTTAGTATAACTTGTTTTAATTGATTGAGTTGGTTTTATTTTTGGGTAACACTTAGAACTTGTCCCATTGATAATTTTATTTTTCTTGAATTAGATTTCTCATGGAGCTAGAGAATAGCAAGTCAGAGAATGCAAAGTTAGCCTGAGAATGCATATAAAAAGTATGCAGGGAACCCTTATCGCATAAAGCGAAGTTCCAGTGAGCACACTTGTGTGTGTTCACAAATTTCTTAGAAAGTACGCCAAGATATATTGAGTACTTTGGGCGCACTTCTCTACTCCAATATATATTTTGTACTATGGAAATTCCTCAAAAGTACGCCAATCCTATTTGGCGCACTTTTGAATGGGTCTGCAAGTCATCAAGAATGTACGCCACTGCTTAAATAGCCAAGTTGACGCAATTTACAGATATTGTAGAGTTGGTGCACTTTGATGAAACATTCCTTACCGGCGCACACTTTGTTACTTTTGGAGAATTGAACACTTTGCCTTGTTGGCGCACTATGTGTAATGCCCCGCAACTACACGATGCGTTACGCTGAGTAGGACTGAATGAGGCAATAGCTGGTTATATTTTAATTTATTAAATTTGGGAACAAGTATTGATTGAGTTGGTTTCATGTGCAGATTGCTAGCGGAGTTCGATGGAAATCAGGTGTTCGTTCAGAGCAGTACTGAGATAGATGGATTAGAGCGATAATGCCGTCTTTCTTAGTCCGATCGGTCGGATGATTTGGAGAAGCACGACCTGCTCGTACGGCCATACCAATTGAGTAGATAGTACTTTGCATCGGACTACGGGTTCAAGGGATCGGCTATATCGGCAGGACATGATGCTTAACGGAATCAAACTTGGTGAGTGGGCTCTGTCCCTTCTCCTCTACTCCTTCATGCCTAATAATATGGAACACACGTAAAGGCTTGAACACTTGGACTATAACTTGAAAATCACTACACTGAGGTGTACATAGAGTATACGTCATTTTTTTGGTTAGGTTTGTGGCTTGAATTAGTTTTCGCGTTGGATAGTTGGAGCTAGAGTTGGATTACACTTGGGGCAGTTGGAGAAACAGTTAAAATTGTATATCTTGGTTGGAACATCGGGAATTCGAGCGAGCGAGCGTGCACCCGTGCATGAGTATCACTTAGGCGCTTTATCAAGCAAAGCGTGCAGTTATGATTCAAAACAGGACAACTGCATCAGCGAGGGCATTGTGCCACTGTTGGGGCATTGTGCTATAGGATTGTTCTGAGCGAGGGGTATTGCACCAATTGGAAACACTGTATCGAGATGCAACATTGTGCCTATGGGGATAACTTGAGATTTGTGCCTTGGGCTATATATGTTGGAGAATGGTTATGGATAATTGGTTGGATAGTTAGTTGGATGAGTTTAGGATCGTTTGGTGGGGAAAGAATGCTCGATCCTCTCATTATACCTACTTGGTGTCTGCATGGTCACGGACAACCTGTATTGCATGGGGTTTGGTCTCCTCGAATAGGAAGGCTTCGGGGCACCGGGACCGTTTTGCCATGGGGAGAAAAATTGGTAACGTGCCTCTGGTGCGGTACTGGCGGTTTAATATGATTCAGGCGGGCTCGCTACTTAGCACTGTTTCGAGTAGAACTACACTTGATCAGTCCGATCAAAGTCCTTTATGGCTTAGCCAGTGACTTTATATAGATAAGAGTTGGTTTTTTTTTACTTTGGTTTGGTTTGTGCTTATCGTGTAGGCGGCGGCCACCTTGCCTTGGCAAGAGTGTGTATATCGAGATTGGATTATAAGGTTTGGATTTAGGATGGATATTGAGGCTTGAAAATGGTTCGATAGGTTCTAAAGTTACTTGGGTTTGAGTAGGATAGTTTGCATGCTAGAATCCTTCGAGTTTGGCTATATTTTGCTTCTCGATTGGTTGAGTTGAATGATCACATGCTTAACTTGATTTATAGATTTCCTTAATATGTCATACTCTATGCCATGAAACGAATCTAGGATTCAACTAGAAAGATCACCATATAACTGTTTGCATTCACTATTTTACTTAGTGTCGGCTTAGACGAGTGGGTTATCCCGCTCACCAGTACGGCTGTGTACTGACCTACATTTGTGGGATTTATTTCAGGTACGCAGGTATAGTGGCGCTGCTTGGATATACGGGATATAATGTATGAACGGTAAGTACCTTTGTGGTCTAGAGAAAATAGCAAGAGTATTACATCGCCTTTGTGGCAATCTTCTTTGTGGCATTTCATTTGGACCCTATCGAGAGCTTTGCTGCGTATACTCTGATGTGTGCTTGGTACACAATACTTGACTTCCGCTGCAACTTGGTCGTTTCGATGATAACTTTGATGTTTGACAACATCGTCTTATGCGAGCGCAACTCCAAGCTCGTACGGCATCACGTCCCGATGAGAACGATTATCCTGCAGGAGCGCTGCAACATATTGATTCACGTTCAGTGGGGATGATTGAGCTTACGGGAGATTGGGGCATGATACTATGTGGCATTCTCCAGAGACGACGAACTTTATATCCCTTCGCAATTACTTAATGACTAAGCAATAACTTCTGACCATTTTTAAGAATTGTGTTCTCGATTGCAGGATTGTCTCGACTGCTGTGCCATGCATTGAGACTTACGTTTTGTCTTTTATTAGATCTTTCCACGCTCTTTGTGCGCCAACCCTCCTTTTTGGACATACTTGAAGAAGTGCGCTGTAAACTCCCTAATTTATAATTTATAATTTATAATTTTAGTAATTTTATTAAATTATTGGATTTTTAGCTATTTTATTGGTTAGTTAGAAAATAACTTCTTTGATTTAATTACTTATATAAATACTTGTTTAGAATTATTTTCAGGCTATTTTAGAATTTTTTAGATTTTCTAGAATTTTTGGGTGATTAAAACCTAAAAATGTAATTTTTTAGGGCTTTTATGATTTACTATGCGACCATACTTACATGTTTTTCAAATTTATTTTAGGGTTAAAATGATTAAATATATTTTATGTAATTTATTTAGATTTTTGTGAAATTTATTTGGATTTATTTGGTTTTAAAATAGGCTAATAACTAATTTTCTAGGACTTTTAGAATTTACTGTAGAAGCCTATGAACATAAAATGGCCCAAAGTATTATTTTATGATTTATAATGGTATTGTAAATTTTCTAGATTGTTTTAAAATAGGCTAATATTTTTTCATATTTATTTGGATTTATTTATGTTAAAAACTGATTAATACATGATTTCTGGAATTAAAAATTATATTACCCAGTCAGTAGCTTAGTCAGCGTATAGTCAGCGCCTGCGGGATCTAGCCATCAGCCTCTGCCTATAAATAGGGTATTAAAATCCTAGGTTATTATTCCGCCGAAATAATATTAGGAGAGAGAGAGAGAGAGAGAGAGAGAGAGAGAGAGAGAGAGAGAGAGGCTTGAGGGAGATTGCTTTCTAGGAGTTTTCAACTTAGTACAGCCATATCTTATAGCTCTGAACTCCAAATGCATCCCAGTTTCTTGTGTTAGAACCGTATCGAGTTATAGCTTATGAATACCTAATTTATTTTTCATAAGTTCTGAACCTAATTTTCTGGAAAATTTGTTGAGTGCCAGTTGTCCAAAATCTGATATATTTTGGTGTTTTCGAGATTTCGGGAGATCCCTTACTCGAAATCGTGATCTGTTTGAAGTTTTAGAAAGATAACATGACAAACTATAACATATGTTTTTCTCAGAATTAACTATGCTAGTTTCATATTCTAAAAAAATCGTGCAACCTAGAAGAAACTAGAAAACTACCGAAAACTGTCATCGGTTCGAGATTTGGTGAAACCATCGATTCCAGCATTATGGAGCACTAAAATCAACAGAATTTTACACACAAATCTTGGTTTTGTCTTATTTGACTTTTTGGTCAACAGAACGTATCAATTTGCGTGCCACAGATCCCGAATTCGTAAAATCAATTTTCTTTAAACTAAAATCTAAGGTTAGCCTTAAAATTAGAATATAATTAAATTAAAATAGTATTTTAGGTTATTTTATTCAGAATTAAAATATATTAGACCAAAAAACCTATCCAACTACTTATGTAGATCTAACTTGTTTAATTTATGTGACAGATAGATCGGACGACGTCTTGAGTTGCGACTTCATCCTTTTTTGCAGTAGGCAAGATACCTTACCAACTTTGTACAGTTTCTTTACATGCATTATTTCTATGTGTACATGTCTCTATTTCTATTCTGTAAGTATATCTTGCCAAATTGTATATGTATTTAATAGTCTATTGTTTCCTTCTATTATTGTTAAGTTGCTTGCATTATTATTTGTTTAAGTGATAGTTTCATAAGTAGTTTTAACTTCAAATTTTGTATCATAGATGTATATTAGTTGTCTCGTAGTTATCGCAATTGTATGCTTAGACGTATCCTCTAGACTCGTGTTCAAGTATGTTATTAGGCATTGTTTATTTACTTGCACTACCATCGCATCATTGTTATATTTTTAGAGATCGAGCCACGGGATGGAAAGAACGATTATACGTGTATGAACTACTTTTTCTTATTTTATTTTTATTTTAACCTAGTGTCCACGAAGGATAGGGTTATGTTATTATCCTAGTGGCCACGAAGGTCTATGGTTTGACTCGTTCAGCTGTAGTTCTCTGAGGGCTATGGTGGTTTGACCCTATTTTCTTTTGGCAATTCACACATATGTAGTTATTCTCATATACGCACCATGTTTAGAGTAGGTTCAAACTTTGCATGATCAATTCTTACTTAGTTTCATGATACTATTTATTTACTGTATCTCTGGCATATTTTTATGTATCTTGTTATGTCCCACTGAGGATCTGGTCCCTTTCTAGGTATAGACAATCAGGACTATCCATAGGATTACGAGTGATATTTAATTCTCTTTCGAGGAGGTCTTTCCTTTGAGCCTCTCTTATCATTAGATAATATACTTATTATATTTTCTTTTATATTCGTTTGGTATTGGATTTCTCTTCACCCAACTATTAGTTTTTCTTAACTATTTCATACTTGGTTCATTGTCATATTTGGCTATTTATTTTCATATTTAATTTTGTGGATGAGATTAGTATTGCCTGTGACTTGTGATATTATATACCACTTATGAATTATTATTTATAATGCAGCGTACATATGTATTATGGTTTTTATATATTGGAGTTGTCATATACATACAGCTGATATGCTTACGTATTCCTAATCCTACGTATTTTGGGACTAGGGCATGAGATATTTTTTTGGTGGCCCATGCAGGTCAAAAATATATTATCTCAGTTACGTTACTATACCGAGCAAGCCTGCGAATATGATTAGAGTATAGTATCTCATCCACTTATTTAAATCACCTTCCTTGGTTTTGTTTCGAATTCTTATTTGACTGCTTGAATTACATCTTGCTTGATCATTTCACAACGTCAATCTTATCTTTTCTTTCATTCTTGATAGAGGTTAGGAAGGTGACTTGTACTAGGTATATATGCTTCATTGGTCAATTACACTATTAGTTGAATTCTTATATGTTGAGTAGTATAGATGAGTTTAAGGGATAAAAGAATAGTGTATAAACGATAAGAAAAAAAAAGTTTTAGAATGGCTCACCATATAGGATGGCTCACCATAAACTTTTAGAAAGAACTGCTAGTTGGCAATGAAGTATTAATGACTATAGTGAATTATTACGAATATAGTTTAGTTTTAATTTCGAGTACAAAATTCTTTTAAGTTGAGTAGAATGTAAATCGTTAATTTTTAATTTTAATTTTATTAATTTTATTAAATTATTAGATTTTTTTGGCTATTTTGTTGGTTAATTATAAAATAATTTTTTTTATTTAATTAATTATATAAATACTTATTTAGAATCATTTTCAGGCTATTTTAGAATTTCTTGAATTTTTCTAGAATTTGTGGGTAATTAAAACCTAGAAAACGTAATTTTTTAGGGCTTTTATATTTTATTGTGAGACCATACTTGCATATTTTTCCTAAAAACATTTATTTAAAGGTTAAAATAATTAAATATATTTAATATAATTTATTTAGAATTTTTGAAATTTATTTGGATTTATTTGGTTTTAAAATAGGTTAATAACTAGTTTTCTAGGACTTTTAGAATTTATTGTAGAAGTCTATGATCATAAAATGGTCCTAATTATTGTTTTATGGTTTATAATGGTATTTTATATTTTCTATGTTTTTTTATGATTGTTTTTGATATTTTTACATATTTATATGGTGTTATTTAGGTTAAAAACTGATTAATAAATAATTTTTGGAATTAAAAATTATATTACCTAGTCAGCAGCTTAGTAAGCATAAAGTAAGTGCCTGCGGGCTCCAAGCGTCAGCCTCTGCCTATAAATATGGTATTAAAATCCTAGGTTATTATTCTGTTGAATTAATATTGGGGAGAGAGAGAGAGAGAGAGAGAGAGAGAGAGGCTTGAGGGAGATTGCTTTCTAGGTTTTTCAACTTCGCATAACCATATCTCCTAGCTTCAAACTCCAAATGCATTCATGTTTCTTCAGTTGGAACCATCTCGAGGTATAGTTTCTGAATATCTAATTTATTTTTATAAATTATGAAACTAAATTTCAAGAAAATTTGTGGAGTGTCAATTGTCCAAAATCTGATACGTTTCAGTATTTTTGAGATTTTGGAAGATCATGAACATGAAATCGAGATCCGTTTGAACTTTTGGAAATATGACATGACAAAATATAACATAAATCTTTCTTAGAGTTAAATATGCTTGTTTACTATTCTGAAAAATTTGTGCAACCTAAAAGTAACTAGAAAACTACTGAAAACTGTCATCGGTGCGCCATATGGACGATAATACTTTACCGGTTTCGAGATTTAATAAAACCATCAATTCCAGCATTATATAGCGCTAAAATATACACAATTTCACACACAAATTTTGGTTTTTTGCTGGTTGACTTTTTGGTCAACAGAATGCCCCGATTTGCGTGCCACAGACCTCGAATTCATAAAATTAATTTTCTTTAACCAAAATCTAGGGTTAGTCTTAAAATTAGAATATAATTAAATTATTATTTTAGGTTATTTTATTTATAATTAAAATAGATTACACTAGAAAACTTATCCAACCAATTTGTAGATCTAACTTGTTTAATTTTTGTGACGAATAGATCAGACGACGTCTTGAGTTGCGACTTCATCCTTTTTTTGGAGCAGGCAAGATACCTTTCCAACTTTGTACAATTTTTTTACATGCATTATTTCTATGTGTAAATGTCTTTATTTTTATTCTGCAAGTATACCTTGCCAAATTGTATATGTATTTAACAGTCTATTATTACCTTCCATTATTGTTAAGTTGCTTGAATTATTATTTGTTTAAGTAATAGTTTCATAAGTAGTTTTTACTTTAAATTTTGTATCATAGATGTGTATTAGTTATCTCGTAGTTATCGTAATTATATGCTTAGACGTATCCTCTAGACTCGTGTTCAAGTATGTCGTTAGGCATTATTAATTTACTTGCACTACCCTCGAGTCATTGTCATATTTTTAGAGATCGAGCCACGGGATGGGGAGAACTATTATACGTGTATGAACTACTTTTTCTTATTTCATTTTTATTTTAACCTAGTGTCCACGAAGGATAGGGTTATGGTGTTATCCTAGTGGCCACACAGGTCTATGGTTTGACTCGTTCAGCCGTAGTTTACTGAGGCCTATGGTGGTATGACCCCGTTTCCTTTTGGTAGTTCACACACATGGTTAGAGTAGGTTCAAAGTTTGTATGATCAATTCTTGCTTAGTCTCATGATACTGTTTATTTACTGTACCTCTGGCATATTTCTATGTATCTTGTTATGTCCCACTGAGGACCTGTTTCCTTTCTAGGTATAGACAATCATGACTATCCAGGAGTACGAGTGCTATTTTATTCTCTTTCGAGAAGGTCTTTCTTTCGAGCCTCTCTGATCATTAGATGATGTACTTATTATATTTTCTTTTATATTTGTTTGGTAGTGGATTTGTCTCCACCCAACTATTAGTTGTTCTCGACAATTTTATACTTGGTTCATTGTCATATTTGGTTATTTATTTTCATATTTGGTTTTGTGGATAAGATTATTATTACCTGTGACTTATGACATTATATACCACTTGTGAATTGTTATTCATAATTAAGTATACATATGTGTTATAGTTTTCATATATTGGAGTTGACATATACATACGAATGACATGCTTTTATGTATTCCTAGTCCTACGTATTTTGGGATTGGGACATGACATATTTTTGTGGTGGCCCATGCATGTCGAGAATATATTGCCTCGGTTACGTTATTGTACCGAGCAAGCCTGAGAATATGATTAGAGTATAAAATCCCATCCACTTATTTAAATCACCTTTCTTGATTTCGTTTTGAATTCTCATTTGACTGCTTGAATTATATCTTGTTTGATCCTTTCACATCGTCAATCTTATCTTTTCTTTCGTGCTTGATAGAGGTTAGAAATGTGACTTGTACTAGGTATATATATTTTATTGTTCAATTACACTATTAGTTGAGTTCTTGTAAGTTGGGTAGTGTAGAGTTTAAGGGATAAAAGAATAGTATATAAATGATAAGAAAGAAAAGTGCTAGGATGACTCACCATAACCTTTTAGAAAGAACTGCTAGTTGGCAATGATGTGTTTATGACTATAATGAATTGTTACGAATATGGTTTAGTTTTAATTTCGGAGACGAAATTTCTTGTAAGTTGGTCAGAATATAAACTCCCTAATTTTTAATTTTTAATTTTTAATTTTAGTAATTTTATTAAATTATTGGATTTTTTTGGCTATTTTGTTTGTTAATTAGAAAATAACTTCTTTGATTTAATTACTTATATAAATACTTATTTTGAATCATTTTCAGGCTATCTTATAATTTTTTGAATTTTTTTAGAATTTTTGGGTAATTAAAACATAGAAAACCTAATTTTTTTAGAATTTTTGGGTAATTAAAACATAGAAAACCTAATTTTTTTAGGACTTTCATAATTTACTGTGAGACCATACTTGTATGTTTTTCCTACCAAATATTTATTTTAGGGTTAAAATTATTAAATTTATTTTATGTAATTTATTTAGAATTTTTTTAAATTTATTTAGTTTTTTTGGTTTTAAAATAGTTTAATAACTAATTTTTTAGGACTTTTTAAAATTTACTGTAGAAGCTTATGGCCATAAAATAGCCCCAAGTATTATTTTATAGTTTATAATGGTATTGTACATTTTTAAAAATTTTTATGATTTTTTATGATATTTTACATATTTATTTGGAGTTATTTTGGTTAAAAATTAATTAATCAATAATTTATGGAATTAAAAATTATATTACCCAGTCAACAGCTTAGTCTGCGTACAATCAGTGCATGCGAGCTCCATCCGTCAGCCTCTGCCTATAAAAAGGGTATTAAATCCCTAGGTTATTATTCTGCCGAATTAATATTAGGCGAGAGAGAGGTTTGAGGGAGATTGCTTTCTAGGATTTTTCAACTTCGTGTAGTCATATCTCCTATCTCCGAACTCCAAATACATTTTCGTTTCTTGTGTTGGAACCATCTTGAGGTATAGTTTATGAATACCTAATTTATTTTCATAAATTATGAACCTAAATTTTTAAAAAATTCATGGAGTGCCAGTTGTACAAAATCTGACATGTTTTAGTGTTTTTGATATTCCGGGAGATCCCAAACTCGGAATCGCGATACGTTTGAATTTTTAGAAAGATGACATAAAAAAATATAAAATATATTTTTCTCAGAATTAAATATGCTATTTTACTATTCTTAAAAATTTGTGCAACCTAAAATTAACTAAAAAACTACCAAAAACTATCATCTATGCGCCATATGGACAATAATTCTTTACTGGTTCAAGATTTGGTAAAACCGTTGATTGCAGTATTATATAGAACTTAATTATATAGAATTTTACACACAAATTTTGGTTTTGTGTTGATTTACTTTTTGATCAACATAATATCTCAATTTGCATGTCACAGATCCCGAATTTATAAAATTGATTTTCTTTAAACCAAAATATAGGATTAGCCTAAAACTTAGAATATAATTAAATTAAATTAGTATTTTAGATTATTTTATTCATAATTAAAATAGATTAGACCAGAAAATCTATCCAACCGCTTTTGTAGATCTTGCTTGTTTAATTTATGTGACAGATAGATTAGATGACGTCTTGAGTTACGACTTCATCCTTTTTTGGAGTAGACAAGATATCTTACTAACTTTGTATAATTTCTTTACATGCATTATTTCTATGTGTACATGTCTCTATTTCTATTCTGTAAGTATACCTTGCCAAATTGTATATGTATTTAACAATCTATTGTTTCCTTCTATTATTGTTAAGTTGCTTGCATTATTATTTGTTTAAGTGATAGTTTCATAAGTAATTTTCACTTCAAATTTTGTATCATAGATGTATATTAGTTGTCTCTTAGTTATCATAATTATATTCTTAGACGTATCCTCTAGACTCGTGTTCAAGTATTTCGTTAGGCATTGTTTATTTACTTGCACTATCATCGCGTCATTGTCATATTTTTAGAGATCGAGCCACGGGATGGGGAGAACGATTATACGTGTATGAACTACTTTATCTTATTTTAGTTTTATTTTAACCTAGTGTCCACGAAGGATAGGGTTATGTTATTATCCTAGTGGCCACAAAGGTCTATGGTTTGACTCGTTCAGCCGTAGTTCACCGAGGGCTATGGTGGTTTGACTCCGTTTTCTTTAGCAGTTCACATATATGTAATTATTCTCATATATGCACCATGATTAGCATAGGTTCAAAATTTGTTTGATCAATTCTTACTTAGTTTCATGATACTGTTTATTTACTGTATCTCCGGCATATTTCTATGTATCTTGTTACGTCCCACTGAGGACCTGGTCCCTTTCTAGGTATAGACAATCAGGACTATCCACAGGATTATGAGTGCTATTTAATTCTCTTTCGAGGAGGTCTTCCCTTTGAGCCTCTCTGATCATTAGATAATATACTTATTATATTTTCTTTTTTATTCGTTTGGTAGTGGATTTGTCTCCACCCAACCATTAGTTCTTCTCGACTATTTTATACTTGGTTCATTGTCATATTTGGTTATTTATTTTTATATTTGGTTTTGTGTATGAGATTAGTATTGCCGGTGACTTGTGACATTATATACCACTTATGAATTATTATTTATAATACATCGTACGTATGTATTATGGTTTCCATATATTAGAGTTACCATATGCATACGGTTGTCATGCTTATGTATTCCTAGTCCCACGTATTTTGGGACTGTAGCGTAACATACGCCAAGCTCCTGTCTCGTACACTTCTATTATTTTGCGCCAAGGTTCTAGAGTACGTTTTAGTATCAATTGTGCACCATCTCTTGTTCAGAGCACTTTTGGTATCAAAGTACACCATAACTGTCCGGACTAGTGATTGTGTGCCAATAGTGGTTTTGGCCCATTGTGAGCAGATGTTGTTTTCTTGTCCAAAATTTGATAGAGAGATGAAGTGAATTGGGGGTGAATCAAATTGGGGATCAAGAATAAGTGAATTAATAAAGTGGAGAGAGAGAGAGAGAGAGAGAGAGAGAGAGAGAGAGAGGCCTCTAAATATGGCCGGCCCCTTCTCCCCTCTCCCAAGCAACATGTAATGTCTAATATACCCTCCACTAATTACTCATGAAGGGTATTTAACTAGAAGGGTTAATTATGGAAGCTTTTGACACTAATTGTGGCTAATTCTATTCTCCTAATTAATAAAAATAATGAGTCTAATGGGCCTAGCCCAAGTGTTGATGTCATGCCAAGCCCTAGTTGGTCCACTAGTGTCAAGTCTAAAATACTAGGCTAGCCTACTAACTATAAAATAAATAGCACAAAGCACAATATTAAATAATAACACACTAATTAATATTAACCATTAAAAATAAAATAAAATATAAAATGATAAAAATACCCTCATCTAGAAATGTGGGAGTGACAATCCTTCCCTCCTTAGAAAAAAATTGTCCTCGAAATTTAAAGATGGTCATGTCTCCTCTAGGTCAAACCCCCTGTCTCAACTAAATCATACAAGCATACAATTAAAATGAATCACAAACTATGGTCATATGCAATGTTATGGTCTATCCTTCATGGTATTGTAGTCTCTGCCAGGGTATACTACTAACTATACTAACTATATAACACAAGTAACTCATAAGATACTATAAAGAAATAAACTCAAATAGATAGAAAATAATAGAAAGAAAGAACTGAACTTCCTAACCCATTACCTGTAGCATTGGCCTCCTCGATCGTCATCGCAAATATCCCGCTTTGCCGGGGTGGCTCCTTCTGCGGGTGCTGAGCTGTCTGTGGTGCCATATATGGCCTAACTCCACCTCTCTAATCCAGATCTGCACTAAGGTCTTAACCATAAGGGTTGGTAGGGCAATCCCTTATACGGTGATCTAAGATCCACAATACATGCACACCTTGATCCTTCTCCTACATTCCTCCCAAACATGCCCATGCTTCTTATAATAGTTGTAGAAGGGTGCATGTTGTATCTGATCCTGAGGCCGTTGTGGTGCCTGATGAACTGGCCTCTGAAATTGATGTGTCTGCTGAGTTGATGCCCTGACTGGCACAGGGAACTGATGATGTTGATATACTATCAAATACTGAAAATGGGGTCGCTCAGCTGGACCCACACTACTACTAACTCCTCCTGAGGTATCTCTTATCCTCTTGGACATGAGATCCAAGTCATCTTCCGCCCTTTATGCATCCATCCAGATCTCCTCGAATGTAGCAGTGCGATTGTAGCACCCCATTTGTCACGCCCCGAGGCGTCCCCCGAGTCGTGGCCGCCGTGCGGGCCTGGGGTTGCGCCCGCACAAGGCTTTAATGATTTATATAGCAAGCACATACTCAGAGTACGCAGATAAATTGAAACACAGATTTGAAACATAGAAAAGTTCTCTTTATTGATAATGAACATCTATTACAAACTCTTGAACGAGTTAGCTAATATGCCGAACGGCTTACAAACGAGATGACTCAAAATAAGATAACAGTCCTGTACATTACATCCTTTTATAAACTCAAAATGATAAAGACCTCCTGGCTGGAGGATAGCTTTGCCACGGAGCTGCATTTGTGTATGAAGAGTTGCAAGCTCCTGACTTGAAGATGCTACGAGGGCGCGGTGAAGATGCGCCAACAGCTGGACTGGATCGGGAAGACGACTTCGGCTCCTCGCTCGGTTCGCCTTGGTACGGAGAACCTGTTTCAACGAGGGTCAGCATATCGAAACATGCTGGTGAAGGCGAGCTAGCCTGACTATACCAATCAACACGTTGTTTAGTGAAGCATGCATATTTGGTTGGTTTCTATCTTGCCTTAGTTCATTTATAAGTAAGCAGCATATAGAATTTACTGAAATGAACGTGCCACCGTTCGGTGGATTTTACCTGACCGTCTGAATTACCTGCACAATACTTACCTTGCCTTCCCTACCACGAAGACACAAGTTAGTATGCAACAGGTTTAAATGTACACGATGATCACTGGCTTGATTGCCATAATGGACACTAGTCTGAGACGAAGATGGTTTGCTACGTGCAAGAACGTTAGGCGCCGCATACCACCCTGTCCTAGTACGTGAGACTAAACGTTAGTTCCGTCCGGAGCCGGAACGGTGCCAGTGCCCCAGCAGCCGCCCGCAGGAACTATACCTTGTGCACAAGTTGTCCGTGATCGCACACTAACAATCATTCGCCCGGAGGCTACGTTGACAAGCATTCGCCCGGAGGCTACGTTAACAAGCATTCGCTCGGAGGCTACGTGAGTACAAGACAAGCGGTATTGCATGATTCATTTTACATTTGCAACTACGTTATATTCATGCATCAGGATATACGTTTAAACTTGTATCTATGCATTTGATGAACATTTCCGAACGAACAAGCATGCAAAGATATAACCGTTCACAAGTTTCATTGACAAGCATAAGTACCAAGTCTATTCTCTTTTATCTTGGTTTCTTTTAGTTATTACTTGGTATCGTTTGATCGAGGCAAAGAAGAGTGCGGATTGATTAGCTGTGAAGCTTGGAAGCAGGACTAGCTAATCGGGTTGGTAGCCACTCACTTAGATATTGGAAAGAAGAAGGAAAGAGGCACTTCACGACTCCGCTCGCAAGCCACCTACTGCTCGTTCACCTGCACACGAACAGCTCGATTAATCCTTCTTCCTCTCTTTCCAAGTCTCGGAATAGAAGTGCAAGTCAAAGAATGAAAACAATGAAAACCATCGAAACCGTTCAAGGAAAACAAGCAAATCCCAAAACCAACTCAAAGTACGAAAGCAACAAGCGACATCGAAAACTGAGGCAATAAAAGATAGCAGCGGAGAGGTCCCTCCTGACTCTGCCGCTAAGCCGATCCTTGGGGCGCAGTCCACTGAATATGGGAATCGATTCCGAAGAAACAAATCCATAACGAGGACGAGTTCTTAATTCAATCTATCCCGATCGAACGATACCGTCTTGTGTTTCTTAGCCGCGCTCTCTGTATCGGGAGAACGGGGCACTACATCCTACCCAACTAATTGGAAGTTTCGTCCCAAAACTTAAGAACAGGACCTACCATCAGGGAACGTTACGTTGGGGATGTTTAGCAGAGTATTTGGGGCAGTCACGAACTCTGTGGTTTGCATCGCCACAGATGAGGCATAATCCTTGTTTCAGACGACATTCGTTGACCAGGTGCCCTGGCCTCCTACAGAAGTAACATAGCTGCCCTCTCTACGGACCTCCGTTGTTGCGGCACTTTGTAGCGGTGTTTCCTCCTTCGTTGCTTTGGCGTTTGTGACTGGATGTATGCACAGCGCCGGCAGCAATATGAGGATAGAGTGGTTCGAGCGACAGGGCGTGATTCATGACTTCACGCATCGTACGATACTGAGAAACGGCTACGTGCGAATGAATGGCAGGGCGTAGTCCACCTTCAAATCTTCTAGCTCGACTCGCTGCATCAGGTAAATAGGCCCTAGCGAATTTGGAAAGTCGGTTGAATTCGGCGGAGTACTCCTTAACTGTCATGCTGCCTTGCCGCAGCTGCACGAACTCGTTCTCCATCTGGCGTTGGACTGGAGGGGGTACATACTCCTTTTCGAACGCGACACGAAAAGTCGTCCACAAGATCGCCTCCTCTCCGTGATCAAATTGGAGAGATCGTCGATGTACATCCCACCAATCGTGTGCGTTGAGGCGGAGCTGTAGCTGCGCGCAGGAGACGCGCTTATCTTCGGGGACCTCTAGCAGAGCGAAGTGATCTTCAAGTTCGGCCAACCAATCGAGAGCTACGACTGGGTCCTCAGTCCCGTTGAATGGGGTGTTGCAGACTTTCTTGAAGTGGCCAAAGTCGAAGGCAGTCACGTCCCTCGCTCTTAGAATTTGCGGCGTCTCTACTTCAAGCACGGGCTGTTCCACCGGAGTCGCTGGCGTTGCCGCAGACTGGTTGGATGCCAAAGTCTGAACGATCTGCTGCAGGGTATCTACCTGCTTCTGTTGGACTGAGAATCGTGCTTCTATATTGTCTTGAAACTTGAGCTGACTCTCTTCCGCCCGCTTCTCGGCCCGTTCATAGCGAGCCTCGTCCCTTTGTTGGTTTGCCTCCAACATCTGCAATATTCGTTGGACGGGATCGATGCTTGGCATGGCTCGCTGGCTCTCTGAACTTCCCGAAGTACCCGAACTACTTCCTTGGCCTTGCGTTTCGTCCGGGGCTTGCGCTGCAGATCGCGCTGGAGCCATTCCTTCAAAAGAAGGTAAATTACATTAGGATCATAATGTATTATGGACTTATTGCATGAACGTATCTCATTTTGGCCTAGCGAGTTCAAGAGTTCGCACAGGAATTTGATCGTTAAAGGAACTTTTCCAGCACGAAGTCTAAGGAACTTTGAATCTGTGCTCTGATACCACTATGTCACGCCCCGAGGCGTCCCCCGAGTCATGGCCGCCGTGCGGGCCTGGGGTTGCGCCCGCACAAGGCTTTAATGATTTATATAGCAAGTACATACTCAGAGTACGCAGATAAATTGAAACACAGATTTGAAACATAGAAAAGTTCTCTTTATTGATAATGAACATCTATTACAAACTCTTGAACGAGTTAGCTAATATGCCGAACGGCTTACAAACGAGATGACTCAAAATGAGATAACAGTCCTGTACATTACATCCTTTTATAAACTCAAAATGATAAAGACCTCCAGGCTGGAGGATAGCTTTGCCACGGAGCTGCATTTGTGTATGAAGAGTTGCAAGCTCCTGACTTGAAGATGCTACGAGGGCGCGGTGAAGATGCGCCAACAGCTGGACTGGATCGGGAAGACGACTTCGGCTCCTCGCTCGGTTCGCCTTGGTGCAGAGAACCTGTTTCAACGAGGGTCAGCATATCGAAACATGCTGGTGAAGGCGAGCTAGCCTGACTATACCAATTAACACGTTGTTTAGTGAAGCATGCATATTTGGTTGGTTTCTATCTTGCCTTAGTTCATTTATAAGTAAGCAGCATATAGAATTTACTGAAATGAACGTGCCACCGTTCGGTGGATTTTACCTGACCGTCTGAATTACCTGCACAATACTTACCTTGCCTTCCCTGCCACGAAGACACAAGTTAGTATGCAACAGGTTTAAATGTACACGATGATCACTGGCTTGATTGCCATAATGGACACTAGTCTGAGACGAAGATGGTTTGCTACGTGCAAGAACGTTAGGTGCCGCATACCACCCTGTCCTAGTACGTGAGACTAAACGTTAGTTCCGTCCGGAGCCGGAACGGTGCCAGTGCCCCAGCAGCCGCCCGCAGGAACTATACCTTGTGCACAAGTTGTCCGTGATCGCACACTAACAATCATTCGCCCGGAGGCTACGTTAACAAGCATTCGCCCGGAGGCTACGTTAACAAGCATTCGCCCGGAGGCTACGTGAGTACAAGACAAGCGGTATTGCATGATTCATTTTACATTTGCAACTACGTTATATTCATGCATCAGGATATACGTTTAAACTTGTATCTATGCATTTGATGAACATTTCCGAACGAACAAGCATGCAAAGATATAACCGTTCACAAGTTTCATTGACAAGCATAAGTACCAAGTCTATTCTCTTTTATCTTGGTTTCTTTTAGTTATTACTTGGTATCGTTTGATCGGGGCAAAGAAGAGTGCGGATTGATTAGCTGTGAAGCTTGGAAGCAGGACTAGCTAATCGGGTTGGTAGCCACTCACTTAGATATTAGAAAGAAGAAGGAAAGAGGCGCTTCACGACTCCGCTCGCAAGCCACCTACTGCTCGTTCACCTGCACACGAACAGCTCGATTAATCCTTCTTCCTCTCTTTCCAAGTCTCGGAATAGAAGTGCAATTCAAAGAACGAAAACAATGAAAACCATCGAAACCGTTCAAGGAAAACAAGCAAATCCCAAAACCAACTCAAAGCACGAAAGCAACAAGCGACATAAAAAACCGAGGCAATAAAAGATAGCAGCGGAGAGGTCCCTCCTGACTCTGCCGCTAAGCCGATCCTTGGGGCGTAGTCCACTGAATATGGGAATCGATTCCGAAGAAACAAATTCATAATGAGGACGAGTTCTTAATTCAATCTATCCCGATCGAACGATACCGTTTTGTGTTTCTTAGCCGCGCTCTCCGCATCGGGAGAACGGGGCGCTACACCATTCTCCCGGTGCGGAGAGCGCGGCTAAGAAACACAAGTCGGTATCGTTCGATCGGGATAGATTGAATTAAGAACTCGTCCTCGTTATGGATTTGTTTCTTCGGAATCGATTCCCATATTCAGTGGACCGCGCCCCAAGGATCGACTTAGCGGCAGAGTCAGGAGGGACCTCTCCGCTGCTATCTTTTATTGCCTCGATTTTTGATGTCGCTTGTTGCTTTTATGCTTTGAGTTGGTTTTGGGATTTGCTTGTTTTCCTTGAACGGTTTTGATGGTTTTCATTATTTTTGTTCATTGACTTGCACTTCTGTTCCGAGATTTGGAAAGAGAGGAAAGAGTATTAATCGAGCTGTTCGTGTGCAGGTGAACGAGCAGTAGGCGGCTTGCGAGCGGAGTCGTAAAGCGCCTCTTTCCTTCTCTCTTCAATAATCTAAGTGAGTGGCTACCAACCCGATTAGCTAGCCCTGCTTCCAAGCTTCACATCTAATAATCTGCATTCTTCTTTGCCCCGATCAAACGATACCAAGTAATAATAAAAGAAACCAAGATAAAAAGGGAATAGACTTGGTTATTATGCTTGTCAATCAAACCTGTGAACTGTTGCCTTATCGTATGCTTGTTCGTGCAAATGTTCTATGAATTATGCTAAGTATGACACACACCTTGTATTGTGTATAATTGTTCAGGGAGGCTATGCTAAATAAATCATGCATTACTACTTGTCGTGCACTCGTGTTCTTGCACTCGTGTTCTTGCAATCGTGTTGCCTCAACTGCATGAATTGTTAACTTGTTAATCGTGTTCGATCATGGACAACTTGTGCACAAGGTATAGTTCTGCGGACGGTCGCTGGGGCACTGACACCGATCCGATCCGGGCGGAACTCGTGTAATAGTCATCGTGTACGGGACAAGGTGGCTTGCAGCGCCTCGTGTACTATCGTTGCATGCTATCCTTGTCTCGGACTAGTCCACTATGGCAATCATGCCAGTGATCATCGTGTATATTTAAACCTGTTGTATACTAACTTGTGTCTTCGTGGCAGGGAAGGCATGGTAAGTATTGTGCAGGTAATTCAAACGGTCAGGTAAAATCCACCGAACGGTGGCACATTCATTTCAGTAAATTCTATATGCTGCTTACTTGTAAATGAACTAAGGCAAGATAAAAACCCACAAATATGCATGCTTCATTAAAATAACGTGTTGATTGGTATAGTCAGGCTAGCTCGCCTTCACTAGCATGTTTCGATATGCTGACCCTCGTTGAAACAGGTTCTCCGCACCAAGACGAACTGAGCGAGGAGCCGAAGTCGTCTTCCCGATCCAGTCCAGCTGTTGGCGCATCTTCACCGTGCCCTCGAAGCATTTTGAAGTCAGGAGCTTGCAACTCTTCATACACAAATGTAGCTCCGTGGCAAAGCTATCCTCCAGCCTGGAGGTCCTTATTATTTTGAGTTTATAAAGCGATATAATGTACAGGACTGCTATCTCATTTTGAGTCATCTCTTTGTAAGCCGTTCAGCATATTAGCTAACTCGTTCAAGAGTTTGTAATAGATGTTCATTATCAATAAAGAGAACTTTTCCATGTTTCAAATCTGTGTTTCAATTTATCTGCGTACTCTGAATATGTACTTGCTATGCAAAATACTTTAGCCTTGTGCGGGCGCAACCCCAGGCCCGCACGGCATCACGATTCGGGGGACGCCCCAACGATTCTAAGGAATCGGGTCGTGACATAGTGGTATCAGAGCACAGATTCAAAGTTCCTTAGACTTCGTGCTGGAAAAGTTCCTTTAACGATCAAATTCTTGTGCGAACTCTTAAACTCGCTAGGTCAAAATGAGATACGTTCATGCAATAAGTCCATAATATATTATGATCCTAATGTAATTTACCTTCTTTTGAAGGAGTGGCTCCAGCGCAATCTGCAGCGCGAACACCGGACGAAATACAAGGCCAAGGAAGTAGTTCGGGCACTTCGGGAAGTTCAGAGAGCCAGCAAGCCATGCCAAGCATCAATCCCGTCCAACGAATGTTGCAGATGTTGGAGGCAAACCAACAAAGGGACGAGGCTCGCTATGAACGGGCCGAGAAACGGGCAGAAGAGAGTCAGCTCAAGTTTCAAGACAATATAGAAGCACGATTCTCAGTCCAACAGAAGCAGGTAGATACCCTGCAGCAGATCGTTCAGACTTTAGCATCCAACCAGTCCACGACAACGCCAGCGACTCCGGTGGAACAGCCCGTGCTTGAAGTAGAGACGTCGCAAATTCCAAGGATGAGGGACGTGACTGCCTTCGACTTTGGCCACTTCAAGAAAGTCTGCAACACCCCATTCAACGGGACTGAGGACCCAGTCGTAGCTCTAGATTGGTTGGCCGAACTTGAAGATCACTTCGCTCTGCTAGAGGTCCCCGAAGAGAAGCGCGTCGCCTGCGCGCAACTACAGCTCCGCCTCAACGCACACGATTGGTGGGACGTGTATCGACGATCTCTCCAATTTGATCACGGAGAGGAGGCAATCTCGTGCACGACTTTTCGTGCCGCGTTCGAAGAAGAGTTTGTACCCCCTCCAGTACAACGTCAAATGGAGAACGAGTTCGTGCAGCTGCGGCAAGGCAGCATGACAGTTAAAGAGTACTCCGCCGAATTCAACCGACTCTCCAAATTAGCTAGGGACTATTTACCTGATGTAGCGAGTCGAGCAAGAAGGTTTGAAGGTGGACTACACCCTGTCATCCATTCGCACGTAGCCGTTCATCAGTATCGGACAATGCGTGAAGTCATGAATCATGCCCTGTCGCTTGAACCACACTATCCTCACGTTCCTGCCGGCGCTGTGCATACCTACAATCACAAACGCCAAAGCAACGAGGGAGGAAATACTGCTGCAAAGCGCCCTGACAACGGAGGGCACCAAAGAGGGAACCCAGGGCCATCGTGTAATTTCTGTAAAAAGTGTGGGCACACAGCCAACAATTATCGCTTGAGACTTGGGTTACGCCTAGCGTGTGGGCAATCAGGCCATGCCATTAATTTCTGTCCGAACCTTCAGGATCGTCGTCCCCAACGAAATGCTCCCTAACGGTAGGTCCTATTCTTAAGTTTCGGGACGAAACTTCCAATTAGTTGGGTAGGATGTAGCGTCCCGTTCTTCCGGTGCGGAGAGCGCGGCTAAGAAACACAAGTCGGTATCGTTCGATCGGGATAGATTGAATTAAGAACTCATCCTCGTTATGGATTTGTTTCTTCGAAATCGATTCCCATATTCAGTGGACCGCGCCCCAAGGATCGACTTAGCTACAGAGTCAGGAGGGACCTCTCCGCTGCTATCTTTTATTGCCTCAGTTTTTGATGTCGCTTGTTGCTTTCGTGCTTTGAGTTGGTTTTGGGATTTGCTTGTTTTCCTTGAACGGTTTCGATGGTTTTCATTGTTTTCGTTCATTGACTTGCACTTCTGTTCCGAGATTTGGAAAGAGAGGAAAGAGTATTAATCGAGCTGTTCGTGTGCAGATGAACGAGTAGTAGGCGGCTTGCGAGCGGAGTCGTGAAGCGCCTCTTTCCTACTCTCTTCAATAATCTAAGTGAGTGGCTACCAACCCGATTAGCTAGCCCTGCTTCCAAGCTTCACATCTAATAATCTGCATTCTCCTTTGCCCCGATCAAACGATACCAAGTAATAATAAAAGAAACCAAGATAAAAAAGGAATAGACTTGGTTATTATGCTTGTCAATCAAACCTGTGAACTGTTGCCTTATCGTATGCTTGTTCGTGCAAATGTTCTATGAATTATGCTAAGTATGACACACACCTTGTATTGTGCATAATTGTTCAGAGAGGCTATGCTAAATAAATTATGCATTACTACTTGTCGTGCACTCGTGTTCTTGCACTCGTGTTCTTGCAATCGTATTGCCTCAACTGCATGAATTGTTAACTTGTTAATCGTGTTCGATCATGGACAACTTGTGCACAAGGTATAGTTCTGCGGACGGTCGCTGGGGCACTGGCACCGATCCGATCCGGGCGGAACTCGTGTAATAGTCATCGTGTACGGGACAAGGTGGCTTGTAGCGCCTCGTGTACTATCGTTGCATGCTATCCTTGTCTCGGACTAGTCCACTATGGCAATCATGCCAGTGATCATCGTGTATATTTAAACCTGTTGCATACTAACTTGTGTCTTCGTGGCAGGAAAGGCATGGTAAGTATTATACAGGTAATTCAGACGGTCAGGTAAAATCCACCGAACGGTGGCACGTTCATTTCAGTAAATTCTATATGCTGCTTACTTGTAAATGAACTAAGGCAAGATAGAAACCCACAAATATGCATGCTTCATTAAAATAACGTGTTGATTGGTATAGTCAAGCTAGCTCGCCTTCACCAGCATGTTTCGATATGTTGACCCTCGTTGAAACAGGTTCTCCGCACCAAGACGAACCGAGCGAGGAGCCGAAGTCGTCTTCCCGATCCAGTCCAGCTGTTGGCGCATCTTCACCGCGCCCTCGAAGCATTTTGAAGTCAGGAGCTTGCAACTCTTCATACACAAATGCAGCTTCGTGGCAAAGCTATCCTCCAGCCTGGAGGTCCTTATCATTTTGAGTTTATAAAGGGATGTAATGTACAGGACTGCTATCTCATTTTGAGTCATCTCTTTGTAAGCCGTTCGGCATATTAGCTAACTCGTTCAAGAGTTTGTAGTAGATGTTCATTATCAATAAAGAGAACTTTTCCATGTTTCAAATATGTGTTTCAATTTATCTGCGTACTCTGAATATGTTCTTGCTATGCAAAATACTTTAGCCTTGTGCGGGCGCAACCCCAGGCCCGCACGGCATCACGATTCGGGGGACGCCCCAACGATTCTAAGGAATCGGGTCGTGACAGCGATGACCCCTGGTATAGGATTTGATCTCCCTAATCAAACCATTTTAAAATTTCCTGACTCTTCCTAGAGGATTCTGCCCTTGCACAAATATGCCTAATCTGCAGAACTCCGCGGCGTACTCGTCCACCGTCAAACTCCCTTGGACGAGATCCTGAAACTGGTTCTCCAATGCACTCTGAGCTACACCTGAAAAGAATTTTTCTTTGAAGAGCTCTTTGAAAGCGCCCCAAGTCAATCCAGGCATCGCAATCCTCGGGTCCGTACAAAACCATGTCAGTGCTATGTTAAACATCTGACTGCCAGCCACCTCTATCTGTAGGTTCTCCAGAATCTGCGCCAATCACAAGTTTCTCTCAATATCCTCGATCCAATCATCTGCGTACAAGATTCCCTCGATGCCCTTGAATTCCTTAGGCAATACCCTCTTGAAATTCATAATAGTGCCCGACCTTGGCTGTGGTAGATCGGGCAGGGGTATAACAATCTGTAGCTGAGCAAGCGCTACTCTCTCCACGGTTGCTAACACTACCTGATGGCCGTTCTATATTCCTTGCCTCATCACGTCTGACTGGCGGTGCTGAGCCTCCGCCTGGGCCCTCTGGGCCTCTATTATCTCCCGGAAAAGCACAAATATCTGAGCAATATTGACTGGTACTGGTGGTGGAATGCAAATTGAGGATCTGAATGCATGAGATGTCAGGATATGAGGAAATACTGCCAACTATGTTAGCTTCATCAAGGCACTAGCTTATCAGGCATAAAATACAACATAAAGTATGTGAGCAACTATGAAGATGTGAAAAGGAGCTCAGGCTCCTAGTTGCTATCCTTTCCACCCAATCAAACTGCACGTATCATATCCATGACACGTACAATCAGGTCTTACTATCTAACAAGAGTTAGTAGGGGATGTCACGACCCACATCCGGTTGATCAGTCACAAGTACGCGAATACGTCTAGCGTACGCCGCAATATCGACGGTAGTACGCTGTCTAAACCTCCTTTTATAATCATCCAAAATTTCATAGATAATTTTCTCATTCACAATAATTTTTATTCTAGATCATTCACACAAATAAATAAATAAACATGGAATAAGGACAGGAAATATAAAGTACTAGTATACCAAAAAACTATAATATTTATACATTTATTCATCCATAGTTTTAGTACATGCCAAAAGATAAGATAAATCGGGGGTAACCCGATTAATATTCCAAAAAGAAATACTAGTCTAACTAATTAAATATGCTTCAAAAGTAGTGTTTTGGATAGAGATAAGCTCCTCAACGTTGTCATTGCTATGTCTTATGGGCCATAGAAGGTAGGAGCATAGTCTCCATCATTGCCTAATATGTCAACGGATCTAGTCAGGATTGGAGCAAGTACTAATACACGACATAATTATACTAAATAATCATGAAAAATAGTGGAAAACTGAAACTAAATAACAAGTACTGTAAATCATGGAAATAAGGAAAACATGATTATTATAGGATATGAAAATAAAACTACTACAAGATGATAAAGAACTACGTGTGTGCACATGTATATTTAGAATACATAGTTGGCATGTGGGGGTTATAAGGCTAATAAGGTACGTCATAGACGACCAGCAGTCAGAAATAATCGAGTATAAGACTGTTGGTACAGTCGTATACTCAACAACTAGCAGTCATGACGTGAAGGAAAGGGTAAACTACATGCCTCATAGTATTCTCTCTTCCGACACAAAAATCAAGGTACATAATATGAAAATCTATTTTCTTTAAGTAAGGGTAACCATGAAAAAGGTGCACTAGTAGAGTAGATGACTAAATATCATATTATAGAGGATAAAATTGAAGTTCAGGGTACTTGGCTCCTATTATTTTGGAGTCGGCGTAATGACCACGATCGTGCCAGTATGCAATAAAGCCCAAAAGTTAATATTCCAGTTTGATTTTCCAATTATCGAAAATAATTTTGCGAGAGATTCCAGAATTGTCCAATAGTGCATATTTGGAGTTCGGTAATAATTAATATTTTTTAATGTTTTGGAGTCTATACGCGGCCCACCAAAAGACAAAAAAAACCAGATTAGATATTTCATAAGAATTACTAAATTTTATTATCTTATCTAACCATGATTTTAGTTGTTTATAATTTCCTTACTCTATAATCTTTATCTCCTTAAAGTATTATTTTATTCTACTTTCCATTCTTTATTAGTAGGCTGTCTTGCAGCTCTAGGTTAAAGTCCTTTTTGTCCATTCCCATCAGTTTATTTACGAAAGCCTTTCTATAGACTTCCTAATATACTTACAATAGACTTCTATTTTTATTTACAGAGAACACTAAGTTATATATGTTCACAACTTTCTAGATTCTCTTCAGCAATACAAATTTTTTTTCCTCGAAGAAGGCTCATATTTTATTTATAAAAGAATTCAAAAGAGTCCACAACATTCATTCATTCTCTTTTCCATTTATAAAAAGATTCCTTCTCTTTTACTTGGCTCTTACTTGCACACTCACAAAAGTGTGTTTTCATATCTCGTTAGATAGAGAAAAGATGGTCACATGGTGTAACATTATATAGGCTAGCATCCATCTTATATTATATTTTTCTTTTACTAAGGAACTTTTTCCTTCTTCCCTAATGTTTTCATTTCTATTCTCTTTCTTTATTATATTGTACTAACACTTGTTCTTGTCTTATTTTTCTTTCCATGTGTACTTGTTCAGCATAGAGAAAGCAAATAAGTAATGGGTTCAAATGACCAGTGGCCATTTTAAATGGTTCTACTTGTATCGGTAGCTAATTTCCAAGCTTATTTACTATTATGTTCTAATTCTAGGAAAATATTTTCATTTATAATGTTCTTCTTAATATGGTGAGTTAGTAGAATAAGAACAGTGGGTTCTTACTTCTTTATATAAATATATGCTTCTAATATTGTCTTGGATCTACTATGACATTCTATATCCTAATAATTCCATGCATCTTCCTACGTAATCATATATATAGCTTACACTATTTAGCTAAAAGATTCCTCATTCTTAGCAAAGAATATAACTTCTTCATTCTTTATTATTATTATTATCTATTATTAGTGGACACATTATTTTACACCATATTTCTTATTGCTAATTAGCTATAACCCTCCTCACATCACTACTTGGTCCTCTATAAACTACTTCTGAATCCCTCTTCTTCAACCGTCTTCTTTTCTTCTTATTGATATGCAATGGTTTGGATATTCATTATTTTGTTTTGTTGAATGGTTGGACACCTTCATTAAATGATTTGAATTTAAAGAAGAGAAGAAGAAGTATACATATCTTTGAAAGAAAACTGTTGTCAGAGACAAGCTTGACGTGGACGACGAAGAGGACTGGTTGCCAAGGAGTGTGGGACGTTGGAGGAATGACATACGTCAAAGTCAAGTGTCAGAGTTTCGAGGAGCCATAGGGGCCCGGGTATGGCTGAGGATAAAATTTTAGTGTGAATAAAGAAGGGAATGGGTGAGAGGGTTGTCGAGCAGTAGAGTAGGACAAGGGCCCATGAAAAGAAATAGGGAAGGTAAGGAAAAGAGATATTTTCTCTAGAGCAATCATGACTAATTATTCATGAAAACTCCTTAATACCCTTGACCCTTCATGAAATAAACCACCTAGCTCTTTTCTATGCCACCCATTCTAAATTAAGGACGCATAACCTAGCTTAGGTGGCAATAGTTTCATGCAATTTACATAATATACCTTAAGGGCTTATATCTAAAACTTTAAGAGAAATATGTAAGAAAAATTATTATGATTATATATATATATATATATATATATATATATATATATATATATAAACAATGTTTATCGAATAATAAAACATAAATATGGATATATTTATTTGCTGTATGAAAATATATCATAAGTAATCTACATGTCCAAGATCATACATGGAAATCCTAATCGATAATCTACAAGACGGGTCCATATTCCGAATATTTTGACTATGCGTTGGGTACGAGGGTATGTGCCCAAACATGAATGCAAGTAATTGTGTCCTGGGATCGGGAATATATATATATATCCAAAATATAATGATGTATATGATATACCTAATAATATACAATAGATAACAATGATATCCCTCGGTTCCGATCGCCTCAATCAGTTGATTCGCACCCGAATCCAACTCTGAATCCTGGGAAACCGAATAACAAGAATAACATGATAGAAGAATAATATAATAGTTAGAATAAAAGAAACATGAACTGAAGTACGTTCAACAAGGTATACTTGTTTGGCCCTCGTGTAGTAAAGATTCGATGTATCGGACATGAACATGTCGGATACAAAATAGAACAAAAAACTGAATAAGAGAAGATGAATCCGAAAGCTGAAATAAACATCACAATGAGTTCCGAAATATGTCAGAAACAAAGAAATACTATCCATAAGTCCAAGTTGTACAATAACAATTAATAGATGTTTTAGGGTCAACGAGGTCCAAGAGCGGACCCCACTAAAATGAAGCAAGTTAGCACGTGTCTAAATTGAAGAAGTAATATATCAAAAAATACTAGAACATGGCCACAAACTCATCGATACTCTCAAATTCACAATCCGACTATCGAATGCAAAATCACAGAAATAAGACGATACACGGCTCCGTAAGGTACCAAAAATAACTCAAGTAAGGATGGCTTCAAAATATAAAATTGAATATACAAGAAAATTCAAAATGATAAAGAAAAGCTCACATGTACTTTCGATATTGGACCATCGGAGTGAAAATGGTCTGCATCCAAAGGAAATAGTGTTAGAAAGTCAAAGTCTAAAGGCGAATGAGTTCTAGGATGTAAAGAGTATAATTAACCTAAATTTGCAGATTAAAATATTTAAAAAGTTAGATCCATAAATGTGTCATAACAACTATTTATATATTAAAATATATATTAGGTGCATTATTATTGAAAGTGTAATGAATATTGGTGGATGCATAGAGCATCCACAGTAGGGACACTCCAAACACAAATTCTAAATTATTAAAAATTGTATAAATTACTATTTTTGGAGTGTCTCCTTGTTATTGACACACAATGTCACACTCTAAACAAATACTCCAAATTAACCTCCACCTTTTCCTATCTCTTTTCCCTCTTTATTTTTCTTTTCTGTTTAGTAAGATTTTTTCTCCCTCTTTTTCCTCTTTATTTTCCTTCATGTTTGGTAGGAACAATTAATTTTGGTGGACCCAGGAACTAATGTAGAGGAGCTAGGATGCGCTTTAAATCTGGAGTGTCACTTGATTTTCTAGCAATTTTCAGCATGGACAAGTGCTGTCACTACCACATTCCGAAAACAGGGGTATTTTTGACTTTTTATAATATTTAATATTATTGTAGTTATAATTAAGTAATTTGCATGATGGTATATTTAGTTTAAATAATATGTGAGATGTGTAATTAAATATAATATACAGTGTTCATTTATTTTAGCTAGTAGACTTGACCTAGAAGCCCAGTAGATGACCACCTGTCCAAATTATGGAATTCTGTAATTTAAATGTTTTATTTATAATTTATTTATTAGAGATTATAATTAATTACCGTAATTTATTAATTATTGCGCTTTGCCTTTGCTTCGATATTTGGAGCACTATCCTGACTTTTGTCTTCCAACAAATTTCACAATCTTGCCCTAGACATGCCCGCCTTCCATTCTGCTATTTTTGCAACTCATAATTTTGCTTCCTGTGCATTATTTCTGGCCGCACAAAAATCCTCGCGGACGTTATTTAATAAATCCCTATTTTGTATCTTTGTGCGTTCCAATCGAAAATTGGAGGCCATCTTGACCTATTTTTTCGTGCGACCCAAATTAGGGTAATATTCTGTTCTGAGTCTTCTTCATTATTGGTATTGATGACCTGACCTGATTTTGGCCCCATGTACTCCTAATTAATTCTAGAACACAACTTGCATTTATTTCTATTTAAATTGAGGATACTATTTTATCTGATTATGAAATCCTAATTTTATTCCAGTGCCCTGCTATTTAAGCCCATACCAAACTTACAGCGCCCCCTGACCCTACACAGCACCGGACACCGAATCGCCCGCCAAATTTTTGTCATTTTATGTGTCTGTGCAAATACCCAAATTTAAGGGGGCTAATTTGCAAATTTGCATTTTGTGGCAACACCTCATTTGATTAAACCAATGAGGGAGCCCTATTAATTTTAATTAAATCTCTCACCCTCATCCCCCATGAATTATTTTCTCTCCATGTCAAATATGAGCCACTCATTCTAAGGGTTCAATCACCACCCTCCATCACACCCTCTCACCCTTTTACTATTTAATGTCTACATCAAACCCTAATCCCTAGACAACCTAGGTTTTCCCCCACCTCACAAGCCTCCAACGTAGGATTCTTTTTCTTCTCCTTCTTCCTTTCTTCTTCTCTTTTCTTCTTCTCTTCTTCTTCTTCCTTTCTTCTTTAAAAAATTTAAATTTGAAATTAACATTAGAGAGGGGGGGAACACTATTCATCATCCCCCTTACTGTGCCCGGCCAACCTTACTGTGCACCCGGCCATTCTCAGCCGACCCGCACCTCCCGCTGCAGTCATCCACTGCCACCACCATCCCCGTCCATCGGCTGAACTCCTCCCTGCCACTCCGACTTTACAGCCTCCGACGAACCCCCTCACGATCTCCCTCCGCTGACATCCATCCACCTCTCCGATGCCGCTGCTCAGCCCCGGCGGCCGAGTTCTCTGCAACTCTCTTCCCTCTGCATTCACCGGCCGGCGACTGAACCCCGGCGGCTGCTCCACCACCTCCATCAAACATCACCACTCCCATTACTCCCACCACCAGCCATCACTCCTCCCCTTTCCATCGAGCCGAGCCGATCCTCCGGCCGGTCGGATCCCGCTGCACCCTGCAGCCGACGACCCCGACTGCCATCCCAATCCCCTCAACTCCCCTTGCCTGCTGCTGTTCCGGCCGAGCACCGCTGCTCCTCCCTCTACACCACCACCCCCATTCAGCCGGAGCTCCCTCTGCGACTCCTTCCCGCGCTCGAAATCCCCCGTGGTCGACCGCTCCGGCCAGAGCTGACCCGCCGGCCTGCTGCTCGACCATCTCCTCTCCGTCCCGCTACATCGACCACCTCTGTGAGCTCCATCTCCCTCCTTCATTTTGTTATGTAAACGTATGTATTCCTAGTGTGTATGTATATGTATACATATACATAATGTATATGTACACGTATATATTTAAAATGACTTATATATGTAAATACGTATCCTAGTATATGTATGTATGTATTATTATTATTTGTATTCATATATATATGTATGTATTTGGTATTTTCATATAATTGTACTTAATAAAATATACCCTATGATATTAGTATAAATCAAACTAATGTATTAGTACTCATATATTCATATATATATGCATGTATTTACTATGTAGCACATGTATATATATATATATATATATATATATATATATATATATATATATATATATATATATATATATATATATATTATGTATATACTTAAAATATATTTCTATATGTAAATTGGTATAGTATAATATAAATACGTATTGTTTCCCTTTTCAATGAACTATGTTTATATAGATATACATTCAAGTATTAATTATTATGCTTATATATACATACAAGTATTATTTATTATGTTTATATATATACCAGTATTCTTTATTTTAAAGTATATATATACTAGTATAAATTAAATTCATGTATTAGCATAGTTATTGTACTTTGGAATTTAGTATATATAGTAAAATTCTAACTTGGCTTATTTTATGAATATACCTTGTATAACGTATTTCCTAGTAGCTATTGTAATTAAAACATACAGTATTAATATTACTTAAGGTATATATAAATACACTTATCTATTTTCGTACCAAATGTATTTGATGTATATGTGTACACTTCTATGTCTCTAATAGACGACCCTAGTTGACTGAGTCCCATGCCGGACATAGCCCCTGAGTTAGTATTGGCTTGTGTGTTTAGTATAGCTTCTGATGCAAATATTGTATTGTTTATTATATGTCTTTAGGACTGTTGGTTCCTCCAGGCGATATTCTGGAACAGGACCTCGGTATTCATCAGCTAAGGACCTAAGGCGAGTATATTCTCTGATTAGTTTCTAATTTATGATATCTCCTATGTTCACTGTATCTAGTGTAAATATCCATGCTCTTGACACGCTGGTTACACGGATTGGTATACACGGATCTCGTCATGAGATGTTATTCCTTATTCATGGTGTAGCTTGTACAAGACTTGTTTTCCTTGTTATCTTGTGCATGTACAGACACTGATTCCCGGGGAGATTTGCTACCTCCCTAGGGAATCCCGTGCCATAGCGTACCATGATTGGATCTACTATACCAGTCGGGGGTGGAGAGTATTTTAGTGTAGATATGTGATCATACCCAACTTTTCATGCATCATAGCTCACCCCACATCTCACGTCGGGTGCGGCCTGACCATCTCCGTGCTTCATAGCTGTTACGTGTGATTAGCCTGACCTCTCCATGCATCATAGCTAACCAACGGTTAGCCTGACCTTCGTGAATCATAGCTAATCACATGTAACCCGCCTGATCAAGTTCCCAAGCCGATCACATGTTAAAGCTAGTACTCACACACTTAGTCATAGGTTCTTGCTCATGGACATATTGTTTCTTCTCCTGCATTTACTTACAGTATTTCCAGTATTTCTTTTATTTCTCGTACCTATACATGCTTCTGGTATATTTTCATCTAGAACTGCTACATAGTTCATATCATTAATATAGAACTGCTATTTAGAGATATACTTTGCTCCTTCCTGACTGGAAAATATTTTTCCAGACGGTGATCTTAGTAGACTGGTTTCTGACACACTTGGGGATTGGAAGTTAATGATTGCAGGTATGATTATCTTGTCGTTAGACTTGTCTTGTATTTCTTGCTTGCCTTGATATCTCATCGTGCTTTAGTTTATGTGATTGAGTATTTCTAGCATTATTCTATGATATCCACGTCTCCTTATGGAGTTGGATATTCACGTGAGTATGAGTAGATAGTTACATGACCTAGACAACGTTCTACCGCCGATGCTGCAGCGTAGGCTGGACGTACCCACGCACTCGTGCCCTAAACCGGGTGCGGGTCGTGACACGTTTTAGTGGTGGCCCATGCAGGTCGGACTTTGCGAGTTGTGCGATTGTCGTAGTAGTGTGGCATCCTTGTTATACTACCGCGTGCCTGCTATAGAATATAGGACATAGGATACTAAGATGAGAGAGGATGCTCAATCACAAAATTCTTGAGAGATTCCTGGGATGACCCCTTGAGAATCTTATTACAATTTCCAATTTAAAATCCTTCACCTTGTTTTCGTCCGTTCTCACTTGTTGATGTTGAGTTTGATTCTTGTTGACCAGTTGTTAACTTTAATTTTTGGTATCGTTGTTGAGTTTTGATTTCATATCGAGATGAATTTTTACGGACAAAAATTTACGGTATCATCTGATGACATATATTGATGAGGACAGTGAGAAAGGTAAAACGTCTACTTTGATTATGGAACCTAGAGTTTATTGCAGCCATATTAGCTGTCGTGACGAGAACGTAGGAACCAGACTTGGATGTGCATACTGTAGTTATGAAACTTAGAGTCTCTCGCAGCCATACCGGTTGGCGTGACGAGGATTCTAGATGACATGATTATAGAGTTGCATACCTTAGTTACGGAACCTGTCGTTTATCGCATCTATGCTTACTGGTGTAGCAAGGATTCTGTGTGTCATAATTTCTGGCAGACGTGTATGATTATCAGGTTGTATCTTAAATTGGTTATTAAAATATCATCTCAAGACTTATCTATTTATGTTATTCCAGGACTTTGTTCCATCGCTTCTTTTCTTTACTAGCAGTAAAGACACCTTCAGTCCTCAATCCGGTTCCTTTGAGCTTTTATTCTTTGAGGATTCCTTGTTAAGTATGATAATTAGTGACTTATAATTATGTCTGTGTCTTGAGTATTAGTATTGACTGAGTGTTGCTTGCGAGTTTGTAAGTGTTTTCTAGTTGGACATGTGATCAGTAGGCCTTGATCTAGAATTAACCCATAGCATAGTACCTTGTAACAATGGTTCTAGGATAAGGTCATTAGAGACTGAGAGTTAAGGAGAGTATAGGGTATCAGTGATAGTTCTCAGAGTTAGTATTAGAGCCAATTACCCGTCCTAGATAATCATGATTATGTAATTGAGTGATCTATGTAAACGATTAAGTATCCAGGAATTGTGTTAAGGATTTATGGAGCATGATGTTCAATTTGATGATTGATATCGGAAGTGTTAAAGGTAAGGAAATATATACGCATAAAGGGTTAATGAGGTGTCATGGGTAGAGAAATATCGGAATTGGTAATGAAAATGGTGAGGCGTATCACAGATCAGTTTAACAGGCTGTAAAAGGTTACAGGGAAATACCTATACATCAATCGAGATGAAGAACCATACACATGCCCATGAGAGTAAAGAAACATGAGTATTATAGAAGGTACAGGTAAACATGAGTTCTAATGAGCTTGAAGAGATGATTCATTAATGAAGCTAGTAATATAATACCAAGAGTGCCAATGATTCTATATCAAGGATTATTGAAAATGGTGCTAGTAACAGTAAGCACTCAGTGTGATGATAATTAGATGATATACCAGTTGACATAAATTGAAATCATGAAAGAAAACATAGTTGATGATAACTTTGATCATTGGAGGTAATAGTACAAGTGATTCGGGCAGTACAAATTTTAGTACACAATTAAGGATTGTAGATAATTGGTGTATTGTGTGCACCTTGAGTATTAGAGACTGTGAGTATATATGTGTACTTAGATGCTTATGGATCTAAATTTATAAATTGAAGAGTGGAAATGAATTACAATTTTTAAGAATCTTAAGGAGTTGAGGTTTTATGTTATTAAAATGTTTGAGGATTCAATTTGATTCAATAAACATAGTCAAAGCTATAAGGATTTTAAAGGTGATTAAATTTTTCGATATTGAGTATCTAATTTTGAGGAGGTATATGCAATTATTTTTAAGTTGATCGAGAAGTTAAACCTTGACGATTATTTTGAGGATTAATTTTATGGTAGATGGGAGATATGAATATTAATATATGATTAGATGATATACATGTGTAAGGATCTGATAACTTGAGCAGGATTGAGGTGGCACCGCAGACTGACTTGGGTGTCCATCTAGAGTTGTATTAGAAAGGGTTTAGCACTTAGTATGGTGTTACACTTGGTGTGCACTGGAGTGATGAGAACAAATAGTATGGACAATTGTGGTAGGAACGGGAACTGACAGAGGGTATGATACTAAGGAGATAGAGGTATCAAACTTTACATGCAGCAATTGACCTATAATCGTGTTAGAGGTTCTCGGTATCAGATTTTGGTATTAATAGACAGGTGTGTGCGATATGGATGTATGCATGGATCTTGTGGATTAATGATTAGTTGATATGGGTACCAGTGTACAGGAATAAGAATTAGTTAGTGAATGTGCTAGAGTTAAGTGTTTGTTAGAGATAGGAGATACCGCAAGAAATATGTTAGCAGGTTCTTTCTCATGTTGTTTTGTCTTCTGATTGATTGATTCCCTAGTACCGTGGTTGTATTCGTGATTTCTTGTTAGAGTGTAGTTGGTAGTACACCATGACAAAAGACATCATATTTCCCCTTAGGTTGCATGTTGTATGATTGTAGGGAAGATTTTTCTTGAACCATGATTATTAGGGTTGACCTTGACGAAGATCTACGAAGGAGTTATGACTTGACAAGAGAGACAAGATGATTAAAATTCGAGGAAACACCAATTTAAATAGAGGGATAAGAATTTAACATGGCAGGATTTATGATGTATAAATTCCAGGAAGATTATGACATGCTTAAATTGGTTATTAAATTTGGGAAATTTTGGGAGATTATCAACATACTTATTTGATTGCAAGTTATGAACTTTAAAAATGTTATACTTTGATTTGGAGAATCCTTAAGTATCGCATTGTAAAGTATTTTGAGGGAAGAGAAAATCGAGAAATAAAAATTTTGGTGGACTAATGTTAAATTCAAACTTTTTGAACGAGATTACATTTTTATATATGTGCATTGATTAAAATCAAGTTAGAGGAGTGGGTATTAAATTCCGAGTATTGAATTATTAAGTAAAAACTTTCAGGAAATTTTTGATAAAAATGGACTTTGATTCTATTTCGGGGATTTTTCAGGAATACAAATAAATACAGAATTTTTGAAAATTGTGAAAAGACATCGTGGATTATTACCTGATTTCGTGGATGATGAATTTAAATTTTGAGGGAAATAATAATGTGTATGATTAAACACTAATGTGGGGGTTTTAAATTTCGAGGACGAAATTCTTTTAAGGTGGGTAGACTTGTCACTACCACATTCCGAAAACAGGGGTATTTTTGACTTTTTATAATATTTAATATTATTGTAGTTATAATTAAGTAATTTGCATGATGGTATATTTAGTTTAAATAATATGTGAGATATGTAATTAAATATAATATACAGTGTTCATTTATTTTAGCTAGTAGACTTGACCTAGAAGCCCAGTAGATGACCACCTGTCCAAATTATGGAATTCTGTAATTTAAATGTTTTATTTATAATTTATTTATTAGAGATTGTAATTAATTACCGTAATTTATTAATTATTGCGCTTTGCCTTTGCTTCGATATTTGGAGCACTATCCTGACTTTTGTCTTCCAACAAATTTCACAATCTTGCCCTAGACATGCCCGCCTTCCATTCTGCTATTTTTGCAACTCATAATTTTGCTCCCTGTGCATTATTTCTGGCCGCACAAAAATCGTCGCGGACGTTATTTAATAAATCCCTATTTTGTATCGTTGTACGTTCCAATCGAAAATTGGAGGCCATCTTGACCTATTTTTTCGTGCGACCCAAATTAGGGTAATATTCTGTTCTGAGTCTTCTTCATTATTGGTATTGATGACCTGACCTGATTTTGGCCCCATGTACTCATAATTAATTCTAGAACACAACTTGTATTTATTTCTATTTAAATTGAGGATACTATTTTATCTGATTCTGAAATCCCAATTTTATTCCAGTGCCCTGCTATTTAAGCCCATACCAAACTTACAGCGCCCCCTGACCCTACACAGCACCGGACACCGAATCGCCCGCCAAATTTTCGTCATTTTATGTGTCTGTGCAAATACCCAAATTTAAGGGGGCTAATTTGCAAATTTGTATTTTGTGGCAACACCTCATTTGATTAAACCAATGAGGGAGCCCTATTAATTTTAATTAAATCTCTCACCCTCATCCCCCATGAATTATTTTCTCTCCATGTCAAATCTGAGCCACTCATTCTAAGGGTTCAATCACCACCCTCCATCACACCCTCTCACCCTTTTACTATTTAATGTCTACATCAAACCCTAATCCCTAGACAACCTAGGTTTTCCCCCACCTCACAAGCCTCCAACGTAGGATTCTTTTTCTTCTCCTTCTTCCTTTCTTCTCTTTTCTTCTTCTCTTCTTCTTCTTCCTTTCTTCTTTAAAAAATTTAAATTTGAAATTAACATTAGAGAGGGGGGAACACTATTCATCATCCCCCTTACTGTGCCCGGTCGACCTTACTGTGCACCCGGCCATTCTCAGCCGACCCGCACCTCCCGCTGCAGTCATCCACTGCCACCACCATCCCCGTCCATCGGCTGAACTCCTCCCTGCCACTCCGACTTCACAGCCTCCGACGAACCCCCTCACGATCTCCCTCCGCTGACATCCATCCACCTCTCCGACGCCGCTGCTCAGCCCCGGCGGCCGAGTTCTCTGCAACTCTCTTCCCTCTGCGTTCACCGGCCGGCGACTGAACCCCGGCGGCTGCTCCACCACCTCCATCAAACATCACCACTCCCATTACTCCCACCACCAGCCATCACTCCTCCCCTTTCCATCGAGCCGAGCCGATCCTCCGGCCGGTCGGATCCCGCTGCACCCTGCAGCCGACGACCCCGACTGCCATCCCAATCCCCTCAACTCCCCTCGCCTGCTGCTATTTCGGCCGAGCACCGCTGCTCCTCCCTCTACACCACCACCCCCATTCAGCCGGAGCTCCCTCTGCGACTCCTCCCCGCGCTCGAAATCCCCCGTGGTCGACCGCTCCGGCCAGAGCTGACCCGCCGGCCTGCTGCTCGACCATCTCCTCTCCGTCCCGCTGCATCGACCACCTCTGTGAGCTCCATCTCCCTCCTTCATTTTGTTATGTAAACGTATGTATTCCTAGTGTGTATGTATATGTATACATATACATAATGTATATGTACACGTATATATTTAAAATGACTTATATATGTAAATACGTATCCTAGTATATGTATGTATGTATTATTATTATTTGTATTCATATATATATGTATGTATTTGGTATTTTCATATAATTGTACTTAATAAAATATACCCTATGATATTAGTATAAATCAAACTAATGTATTAGTACTCATATATTCATATATATATGCATGTATTTACTATGTAGCACATGTATATATATATATATATATTTTATGTATATACTTAAAATATATTTCTATATGTAAATTGGTATAGTATAATATAAATACGTATTGTATCCCTTTTCAATGAACTATGTTTATATAGATATACATTCAAGTATTAATTATTATGCTTATATATACATACAAGTATTATTTATTATGTTTATATATATACCAATATTCTTTATTTTAAAATATATATATACTAGTATAAATTAAATTCATGTATTAGTATAGTTATTGTACTTTGGAATTTAGTATATATAGTAAAATTCTAACTTGGCTTATTTTATGAATATACCTTGTATAACGTATTTCCTAGTAGCTATTGTAATTAAAACATACAGTATTAATATTACTTAAGGTATATATAAATACACTTATCTATTTTCGTACCAAATGTATTTGATGTATATGTGTACACTTCTATGTCTCTAATAGACGACCCTAGTTGACTGAGTCCCATGCCGGACATAGCCCCTGAGTTAGTATTGGCTTGTGTGTTTAGTATAGCTTCTGATGCAAAGATTGTATTGTTTATTATATGTCTTTAGGACTGTTGGTTCCTCCAGGCGATATTCTGGAACAGGACCTCGGTATTCACCAGCTAAGGACCTAAGGCGAGTACATTCTCTGATTAGTTTCTAATTTATGATATCTCCTATGTTCACTGTATCTAGTGTAAATATCCATGCTCTTGACACGCTGGTTACACGGATTGGTATACACGGATCTCGTCATGAGATGTTATTCCTTATTCATGGTGTAGCTTGTACAAGACTTGTTTTTCTTGTTATCTTGTGCATGTACAGACACTGATTCCCGGGGAGATTTGCTACCTCCCTAGGGAATCCCGTGCCATAGCGTACCATGATTGGATCTACTATACCAGTCGGGGGTGGGGAGTATTTTAGTGTAGATATGTGATCATACCCAACTTTTCATGCATCATAGCTCACCCCACATCTCACGTCGGGTGCGGCCTGACCATCTCCGTGCTTCATAGCTGTTACGTGTGATTAGCCTGACCTCTCCATGCATCATAGCTAACCAACGGTTAGCCTGACCTTCGTGAATCATAGCTAATCACATGTAACCAGCCTGATCAAGTTCCCAAGCCGATCACATGTTAAAGCTAGTACTCACACACTTAGTCATAGGTTCTTGCTCATGGACATATTGTTTCTTCTCCTGCATTTACTTACAGTATTTCCAGCATTTCTTTTATTTCTCGTACCTATACATGCTTCTGGTATATTTTCATCTAGAACTGCTACATAGTTCATATCATTAATATAGAACTGCTATTTAGAGATGTACTTTGCTCCTTCCTGACTGGAAAATATTTTTCCAGACGGTGATCTTAGTAGACTGGTTTCTGACACACTTGGGGATTGGAAGTTAATGATTGCAGGTATGATTATCTTGTCGTTAGACTTGTCTTGTATTTCTTGCTTGCCTTGATATCTCATCGTGCTTTAGTTTATGTGATTGAGTATTTCTAGCATTATTCTATGATATCCACGTCTCCTTATGGAGTTGGGTATTCACGTGAGTATGAGTAGATAGTTACATGACCTAGACAGCGTTCTACCGCCGATGCTGCGGCGTAGGCTGGACGTACCCACGCACTCGTGCCCTAAACCGGGTGCGGGTCGTGACAAGTGCTCACTACAGCCTTTAAGTGCTAAAAATTTAACTAAAGGCAAAATGTAGCATTTGAATCCTCTCCTACTGTGGATGCTCTTACATTACTAAAAGCTGATTATTTTCCTGCAAAGTTATTATTTAGAGCAATTATTTTTTATCATTGAAAGATTTGTGATAAAGAGCAAGTTCCTTTTCTCATGTCATTTTCAAGTACCAGATATATTCCTTTCGATGGCTTATACATTTCTTATATTAATGTTTTTGAGTGTGTTTCGACTAATGACTATTTTCTCTTAAAACAGAGTGATAGGTTCATACCTGTTCATGCTATAATGGACATTGATTATGCATGCAACTAATTAAAAGGATCATCGAAGAAAAAGAGCAGTTTGGCATCAACATGCCCATTGAGACATGCATACCAAAAACTTCTTGCTAAGACACTTTTGAATAACTGGACACGAATCCTCACCTTCAATAACAATCAACCATCACTAGTCGAAGATGGAGACTCCACAACATTATCCTCATATCGGAGAGCCAAGAAGGATGATTATGTTCTCCATAAATGATTATTTTTGTTGTAGTTGAAGGAAACTAGTTTGTGGGTCAAAACATTTTCCTCCAAAAATGTCCTCCACCACATTCTCCTCACATTAGAGATCATTTATGGCATATTTTGCACACTATAAATGATTATTTTCTTGTGGAGGAAGGAATTTAGTTAGTTGATCACTTCTTATAGAATCATGATACAAGATTGTAATGGAGGTTAATAAAGTAGTAATTTCTAAGAAAGATTTATTGTTTTCAAACATTTTATAAAAGATACATTATCCATTCTTAGTTCTATTAGTAAAATATTTAATTCTTCACTCATTATCTCTAATATAGAATCTTCAAATATCTAGCTTGGTAGATTAGGTCATATGAACCTAGGTGCTCCTAGAAAAATGATAAACTTAGACCTCATTCCAAATACTCCAATAGATGATAAACATAACTGTGAGATTTGTGTTCAAGCCAAACATACTAGACTATCTTTCAAATCTATAAATATAAATTCTGACCTTTTAGAATTAATTTATAGTGATATATGTGATTTAAATAGGGTTTTGTCCTGAGATGGTAGAAAAATATTTTATATTTATACATGATTGTTTAAATTATTGTTATAACTACCTTCTCAAGACCAAAGATAAAGTTCTTGATAGATTTAAGATATACAAATCTGAATCTGAGAACCAATTAAAAAAATATTAAAATATTAAGATCTGATCGTGGTGGAGAGTATACATAAAATAAATAGCTAAATTTTGTGAAGACATGGAATTATTTTCTACTCCTTATTTATCACAGTCCAATGGAGTAACTGAAAGGAAGTATATGGTACATTGTTAGACATGGTGAATGCCATTATTCTTAGCTGAGGTGCTCATAATAATTTATGGAGAGAAACCTTGTTATCAGGTTGCTATATCCTGAATAGGATCCCTAGTAAAAGAAAGTATAATACTCCCTATGGATTATGGAAAGGTAGAATCTGCAGAACTAAATATCTTAAAGTTTAGGGATGTCTAGCAAAAGTAGAAATTTCTGAACCTAAAAAGAGAAAGAATGGTTCTAAGACTAAAGATGATTTGTTCATAGGATATTCCTTATATAATAATGTTGATAGATTTCTAGTGACACACTCTGAAGTGAATGAAATCACCAATAATACTATTATAAAAGTTAGAGATGCAGTCTACTTTGAGACTATATTTTTATTTAAGAATAGAATTTCAAATTCTTCCATCAATTCTACTCTTGCATCTTCAACTAGTTCTCAGGTTCAAACATCTAGTTCATATCATAAACAAAAAATATAACCTAGAAGGATCAAAAAGGTAGGAATAAAAAAAATTTATGAGAAGGATTCTTTACTTATTTGATAGAGTGTGATCCCTTAACATATGAAGAAGCCATATCCTGTCCCGATGCTCCTTTTTGAATAGAGTCTATTAACAATGAATACAATACTATCATAGAGACTCGTACTTATTTTCAGTAGACTTACCTCTAGACAGTAATCCCATAGGTTGTATATTGATTTTTAAAAAGAAATATAGAGCCGATGGTACTATAGAAAAATACATGGTTAGATTAATAGCTACAGGTTTCACTCAAAAAATAATTAAATTATTTTGACACTTGCTATCTTTAGCTAGGATTACTTTAGATTCCATTCATGATATGCTAATCCATCAAATAGATGTAAACATATTATTTCTAAATGGTAATCTAGAGGAACATATCTACATTGAGCAACCTAAAGGGTTCATTGCTAAATATCAAGAAAAGAAAGTTTGCAGATTAGTAAAATCTTTATTTGACCTAAAACAAGCTCCTAAGAAATGACATATCAAATTTGACAAAGTGATTCTAAAATATAAATTTATAACAAATGAGTATGATAAATTTGTATATTCAAAAACTATAGATAGAAGTTGTATCATTTTATTCTTATATGTAGATGATATCTTAATTCTAGGATCATCTCTTGATTTCATAAATGATACTAAGAAATATTTGTCTAATAGGTTTAATATGAAAGATTTAGAAGAAGTTAACTTAATTCTAGGAATACAAGTGTCCAAAACCAAAGAGGGTTATACTCTATCCTTAGCTCATTCCATAGAGATAATGCTATAAAAATTTGAGTTCTATAATAAGAAACATGTCTTTACTCCTTATAAAAGTAGTATTATTCTCAAGAATAATGAGGGATCACTTGTGGAATAACTTATATACTCACAGATGACATGTTCTCTTATGTATATAACATATAGGACCAGACCTGATATTGCATTTGATGTTATGAGACTAATTAGATATACTAGCAACCAAAATAAGCTACATTAGTCTGCATTAGAAAGAATATTCTTATATCTTAAGGGTAATCTAGATTATAAATTGCACTATACTAAACACCCTGATATTATCGAAGGTTATTCATATACAAACTGGGTAACTAATTCACATAATGTCAAATCCACTTTTGGTATATTTTTACTCTAGGAGGAGCTGTAATCTCTTGGGGTTCATGTAAACAAACTATTATAGCTAGGAGTACCATGGACTCTGAAATGATAGCTTTAGACACTGCTTGTATTGAAGCTGAATGGCTCATAAATCTTATTATGTATATACCTATTCTATATATTCATGTTTCTGTCATTTCTATAAATTATGATAGTTAATCTATTATATAACTTCAAAAATATAATTTTGTAAATTCTAAGATGAACAACAGTTACCTGCATCTGTGTTTTAAGTGGATAACGAGCCTATTTGTCATGCCCCAGTCCTAAAATATGCGGGACTAGGTCCTGTGGCAATGGCCAGCTATGCACCAAGCAAACTTTCTTCCATCGTAAGTACTGTCATTCCCCTTTCCCGATGTACTTGAAGTACACCTGGTTTTGGCACACTTTTAGTGCATTCCCTCAGTTGTTGTACTCTTATGCGCATCTTAATGTGTGCCCGGTCAGTTTTTGAGTCCCGACTTACATTGTTGTCCTTGTTTGGTTAAGGGTTGAGGTGTGTGGCTTGGATCAGTTGGTAGGATCCAATGGTTCACAAACCAACCCTAGTCTATATATATCCTTGTCTTCTTCTCTCTCCTCATTATTTCCATTCTCTTGTTTCTTTCTTCATAGGCAAGTACACCTTGCAAATATAAAAAACATATGACCTTGCTATAGTTTTATTTTCATGATTTGTTTATTTTAATTAGTCCTTTGTGTGCCTGTGATGTTCCTGATCAGTGTTAGTTCTTAGTGTTTTTGATTTTGGAGATTGAGTTGATGTAGATCTAAGTTTTACTTTATGGGTTTCATGAGTATTTTGCCCCTAAAACTATATATTTTTGAAAACTCCTTGGTTTATGTTGTAGAGTATGGAAATCTCCTCGATTTTTGGGTTTTGGTTTCTTAAGGTTTGGAGCATCACCAAAAGTCCTGAGCTCAAGCTCAGTGTTCATTAATGGCAGGACGGGTTGGAGAAGAAGAATAGTAACAGAGGAGTACATATGAGAGTCTTGTTATTTTGGGTGCACTTTCAGTGTGACCCACACTCCCCTACATCTCGTACGTACTCTGTGAGTACTGCCTAATCTGTTGCAAAAGTGCGCCAGGGAGAAGAACTCTTGTAAAACTTTTTAGGCATACCTTTGAAGGTCTCAGCTTCGCCGTACAATTGGCGTACCCTGAGCCCGCTTTCCCCATGAAAGTATGCCACTCTCTTGACTTGGCTTATTATTGGTGAGCTTGTCTTGGCGTACTTTTGCTAAGGACTTGTTGACCCGACTGTGACAAATGTATGCCACAATCTAGAACCCTTGGCATACTCTTGCTGGAAACTTGATCCATCCATTGCAAAAGCACGCCACCTCCTTTGTACCCTTCGACATACTCTTTCCCATTCTTGCCTCGACTATCGAGCCTTGACTTTGGCATGAGTTGGTTCTCGAATCCTCGACTATTGTGCCCTCGAATGTTGAGCCACTATTGGTTCTCGTATTTTATTTTCTTGTTGTTAGCGTATTCTGCTTTGTATGCCCTCGTCTGGTTGCTTGGCTTTTGTACGCCGCCTGCTTGGTTGGTTGTTGCACTAATTTTGTATGCTATCCTGCCTGCTTGTATGCTCTTGTGTAGTACACTGACTCTTGCCTAACTCGTGTACTCCTTTCGAGTGTGCCACACTTTTCTTACCCGTGTGCTTGACATAGTATGCCGTCAAGCATGAGTACCCTAGATTTATACGCCATTCTTGCCTGTGTATTCTTGACCTTTTATGCCAGGATGCTTGTGTTAGCGTGCTTCGTTAAAGTATGCCTATAATAGGAGACCCTTGTTTGATTGTTGTATGTATAGGTTCTATGGTGCACTTGGTGCATATTCCTGATTAGTGGTTTATGCTTGCCTGGTAATTGAGAGGACGTGATTGACAAGATATTCATGAGCATGACTGGTAATTGAGAGGATTGATTATACTTCCTGACCAGCATGATTCCACGACAATGGATTAGTATGCCAATCTTTTTATGACCAGAATTACATAATTTTATTCCTGACTGATTATATTTCCTGACTTGATCAAGATATGATTCAAGCGACCAACTGCTAGGCCTGGTATCCTGACTTGGTTATTGTATCCATGCTGATACATGTTTCCTGCTTGCTTGTTTATATGGCTAAATTATACACTGAGCGTAGGATATTGGCCAACATGTACACTGAGATATGACATAAGATCGCGCAGGTGTATGATATTATATTCTTTATTTCTTGGAACAAAACTGATAATTGGTCAGAATCATATCGTGGCTAGGTTATTGCTTGCTTGAATGTTGCATCTACAGTTGGGTGAATCCGGGCTTTATTCCTGATAGTTATGAGGATTCGTATCAAGCATGCCCGTACTCTGTATGACATCATTAAGGAAAATATTCATACTGCCATGACATGGAATTCCATATAACTGTAGGACTAATTAGGCAACTTAAAAGCTGTTAGAACATGGGAAGGAAACAATATTCCAAGATCGTGCATGACGGGCCGCCCCTTGATAATTTTTGAGGAATGCAAGGCTGGCCACCACGAATATTGTATATCATCCGCATTTAGTGGAGTATAATATTCGACTTTTATATTAAACCGAGCCAGCAATTCCCTATAGGAAGGTTAGAACTATTACTGAATTATTAGCACAGTGGCCCTACGGGGAACTGGTGCAATCCTTCTTGCCTGCCTATATAATCTTAGCCTGGTTAGCCCTGCTCGACATGGCATGATCTGATGATGCTTATTATGCATTGTTTCTGGGATAGCCCCAGACTCCACATAACAAGCCGTGACTGTGTTTGGCCGGTTATAACTTGACTATTTTGTGATTGTATTTTTTTGCTAATAGCTTAGGGACATAAACTGTCCTGGTGTGGTAATTCAACTCCAGTCCTTGTTTGGTTGGGGAGTTCGACTATTTTGCTATGATAGAATATGGACCGAACCACGACACTGAACCTTAGCTTGACCATAATTATGTGACGTACCTTATCTAGTGTAACATGGAATTTCTTGTCTTTGTTTTGTGAAGGAGTTCATATTATCTCAATGATGGGGCACACGCCAATAATTTTTGGCTCTTGTACTATATGCTTGATATGGTTTTGTTTTTTCATTCGTACTTTCTTATGGTACTTGCTATCTGAGGTCTAATCCTACTAGTTTTGCATGGCCATGTTTAGAGCCAGCACTTGAGGATCCAGCTTATCTTTTCGATAATGATGCACACCAGGCGGATGCCGCTGAGGGACATGAGTGAGTTTCTTGATTAATGCTAGTATTGTACATTATTTTTTTTTCTTTTTTTGGGCATTTAGCCACCGACACCTGTTAGCCGGCTTGTCTAGACATCAGTTTCTTTACATGACTGTAATATAATCAGACTGTAGATGATCTCGGTTGTGTAACTATTGATACTCTGCTAGCCTAATATTTTGACGACTTGACTTCCGAAATAATTTGATAGAGCGTTTGGGACACCTTATTGCTTTATCGTATATGTTCTATATTTATTGCCACTTGCTTGAATGATTGAGACATAGTTGTTCTGAGACCCTAGAAGACTTGATTTTAACATGCACCCCTTGTCTTTTTACAGGTCAGACCACCATACGATGTTCTATACCTTGTACGGGATAGCTAGCCAAGTTTTTTTTTTTCGTATTTTAGTATTGGGGCATTACAAGATTTTAGTGGTGGCCCATGAAGGTCCTATTTTTTAGGCTTGTGGGGTATCATAATCTTATGAGTCTTAATCAAACATGTTCCTCCTTGAAATCCTGGACTCGTTAAATCTGCTTGAACCATCTAAATGATTGCTTCCTTGTTCTTTCTTGTCCTATTCTTGATGAGACTTGTGTCTTTTGTCCTTTTTTTTAGGGTTTCCCCTCCCTCAGTTGTTGGAGGAGCAGGAGTGGCAGGATAGCCAACAGATCAAGGTTCAATTGGACCACAACAAGGGGCACAACCTTCTCAGGGAGTGGTTTGAGTAGAACCAGTAGTGGAGCAAATGGAACCCCAGGGTACCAGAAGTTCCAATACCTCCAGTAGTACCAACGAACACAGCAGTTCTTGATACTCTAGCCTTATTGGAAATTTTCAAGGGAATGTTGGCTATCCAGCACACCAAATGGCGGTGCAGTAATATCAGCAACTTCAGCAACAAGAGCAGAATATCTTACTAAATCTAGGATTGCAGAAGGCTCTAGACAAAAGTGGAAGGATTGACTCAGTGGCATCAGTTAGATTCAGCCGACTTAACCCTTGGTACTTTGATGTACATATGATGCCATTATGATAAATGATTAGCTTTAGGATATTGAGACCATTCTAGCAGTATCTAAGGTTCCGGCTGAGGAATAGGTAGACCAGGTCCAGTTGCAGCTTCAGGACCTTGCCAGGGATTGGTGGGCATCAGAGAAGGTTGGCTTGATGTAACCTATTTATTAGGACAACTTTAAGACTAGATTCATGATGAAGTACTTCAGAGTAGTAGCCCAGTTTGAGTTGCAATAGAGGTTTATCAACCTCAAGCATCTGGTATAACAGTGAATGGCTATGCAGTGGAGTTTAGTCGACTGAGTAGATTTATACCGATGATGGTAGCAACGGAGCTAGATAGGGCAATAAGATTCCAAAAAGGACTTTATTTAGAGATTTTATAGTTGGTAAAAGGGCATAATTATCTAACTTTTAATGTATTAGTGGCAGCTAGGAGACATGAACTTACCCTTCAGAGGTTGGCATCAAGGACAGGAGGCCAGAAGAGGTCTCATTCTTATAGTAGCAAAGGAGGAGCACCCCGAATGTCAGCACCATCCCCCGATATTCGCATTCATAAAATAGTACCCATAAGGTCAGTGACCTCGATAGTGATGACACTAACTCGACAACAATAGCCGAGGCAGTAGCAGCAATAACAACGTCAGATAGCACCAATGGGTTGTATATATTGTGGCACCAAACCAGGAGTGTTTGTAGGCCAGCAAATGGATTATGCTTGAGATATGGTAACCCAGATCATAAGGTTTCTACATGTCCATTGATACAGAGGTCAGGAAGACCAGTACCCTAGTTTTTTGTATTGCCAGCACCTAGGGCAGTGTAGCATGGAGACCCAGTATTGGTGGTGAGGCCATTAGCTCAGCGACCGTCACCGACGCAGGCTCAGATATATAGGCAGCATCATTATCAACACTAAATAGGATCAACAGAGACCACATCAACGTTACCAGGGAAGGCAATAACAAGGAGCTTAACAAGGCCAAGGGTAGGCATTCACCTTGTCATTGGAGGAAGACTTGGCATCAGGTGACGTAGCAGCAAGTAATATTTCTGTCGTATTATTTCCTATTATATCATTATTTGATTCAGGAGCTTCGTATTTATTTGTATCTGCATGATTTGTGACACTTATTAGATTAAAGTTTGAAGCATTACTAGAGTGGATGAATATACTCACTGGTAATGGGCTTGTAGAAGTTAGTAGAGTGTGCCTAGCATGTCCAGTCATAGTGTGTGAATACCTATTACCTGCAAAATTGATCGAGTTCTCTATGGGTAACTTTGATGTTATCTTGGGCATGGACTGGCTGAGAGACAATCATGCTATGATAGATTGCCATCGGGGTAGAGTGTTATTTCGTATTCCTGGTTTGGAGGAGTTTACGCTATTGGATCTATGAAAGGCCAGCAAGAAGAAGGAGTTATAGCAGTGACAGCGGAAGAAGAACTGATACCCAATATAGTTGACAAGTTTATGGACGCTTTTTTTGACGAGCTTCCAAGATTACCTCCGGTTAGAGGAGTCAAGTTTTGCAATAGAATTAATGCCAGGAACAGAACCCATATCCCGTAAAGTTTATCAGATGTCACTATCAGAATTTGACAAGTTGTATCAACATATAGAGAAGTTAAAGGTGAAGAAGTTTATTTGTACCTGTGGATCACCATGGAGAGCACTAGTGGTGTTGGTAAAGAAGAACGATGGATTGACTCGATTATGCATTAACTATTGATAGTTGAATGCCATGACAGTAAAGAACAAGTATTCCTTGCTTAGGATTGATGACCTATTTGATCAGTTGAGTGGGGCAAGAATATTTTCCAAGATTGATCTTCGGTCCGGATATCATCAAGTGTGAGTACGAGAGCAAGATATACCCAAGACATCGTTCAAGTCATGATATGGACATTACTAGTTCTTAGTTATGCCATTCAGATTGACCAATGGACTAACAATGTTCATGGACTTGATGAACCGTATCTTCATGCCCTACTTGGATCAGTTTATGGTAGTGTTTATTGATGACATCCTTGTATTTTCCTATAATGAAGAAGAACATGAAGAGCATCTCAGAAAAGTGTTACAGACTTTTACAGAATACTAATTATATGCGAAGGTTAGTAAGTACAAGTTTTAGCTAGACCACATTTTATTCCTGGGATATTATTTTTGGAGCAAGAGTATAAGTGGATCCCAAAAAAGTTGAGGCGGTGGAGAATTGGCCAGTCCCAAAAGCAGTAGAAGATGTGCGCAATTTTCTTGGATTAGTATGGTACTACAGAAGATTCATGTCGAACTTTGTAAGAATTTCAGCGCCAATGAAGCAGTGGGCCTTTCTGGTCTTTGATGCTTCTTAGTAGGCGGGTCGAGGTCCTACGAGGTACCCACTACTCGGAGTACCCTCCCACCAAAAAAAGATGTGTGGTTCGGTACACTGTCATGGATTTTCTTTCAATCATATAATAGGATTCCTCAGCGAGGAAGGAAGAAGAAGCCTTTGACTTTGGTCTGACCCAGTTAACTAAGAAAGATATTTTGTGTCATGTCCCAGTCCCAAATTACAAGGAACCAGGCCACGTGGCAATAGCCAGCTGTCACGTCTCCGAGGATATCCTAATTTAATGGATCATAATGAAGAGTGCTACGCTGTCATAAAATACTAATATTTCCAATATCAGTCAACAACAAGTAAACTAATCTCATCCACAATATAAACATAAAAAAGTACTAAATAAACTGCTGGAAGATAAATACCAGTCTCAAGATATCATAGTACAACTAATAATATCTGGTGGGAACAAACCCACTACTATGATGAAACAAAATACTGAAATAATAGGTAAAAGATAATGATTAGGGCATCGGCTGACTAGATAATGATGCTCCCAATCCTAGGCAGAAGGCCTACCAAGTGATCATGAAAACTCTGACGGTAGTACCTCTAGCTCCTCTGCGGTAGCGAACCTCGTCTCCTGTCTTGGGCAGTACACTGTGGGGTAATATGCCTCGTCCAAATCTGGAAATATACCAGGTCCTCAGAGTGACGTAACAAGATACATAGAAGCATGTCATATATAAATACTGAATAAAATAAATACAATAAAGGGTATGCTAACCATCTAAGTGAATGCAATGTGAGGACAACTTTGGTGCGTATGGGTAGGCATAGGCATAACGTCCAACACCCCGAAGAGCGTAGAAGTAGTACAGTATATCGTCCATATCACTCCGAAGAACGTGGTAGTAGTACAGTATATCGTCCATATCGCTCCGAAGAACGTGGCAGCAGTGTAAAGGGGGTCATTGGATCTGTGGCTCCTCTAGATACTATGGACTCCAATGGGTGTATCCCATACGCCTACTAATGTCCTTCCCGCCCAATGTAGATACACAAGTCGAATACTCGACATGCGTACCATGTATCTATATGCCAAGTCTCTACCAATAAAATATAACCTGAACTATGTACTAACCGTGATGTAGGTTACACGCATCGATAGCTAGTCGAGTGCGCAAACCCGCATCCCATTATGAATATGTCTTAGTGAACATGTAAGGTATCAGGTATCAGAAGATAACAGGGTATCCTCCAATGGGGTGAGTCTGCTAATGACTAGGCAGGTATACTAATCATCGACGTATCCGTCGAATGCATCCGAGTCAATCTCGGACGCGCACAGTTGTATAAAATAAAAGCAACAAGGATACAATACAACATATGCATAATTTAAATTAGACAGTAAATATGGCAAGGTATCTTACCTGAGTCCTCAAGCTGTGAATGCCAATCGCCTGCTCCTGCAGTGTCTCCTGGCTGATCCAATGATCCTAAACACACCAATATAATATAGCAATCCATCATCAGACACTAAGTAATATATACACTACGTTGCTCTTCAGTATTGACGCAAGGATCACGTCGGTCGTATACAGAGTCGCGGGTGCATGTAGCTAAGATACACACGTGCCCTGTCTTCAATCACCGTATATCCCGCGATAGTAAAAATGCTAAGGTCATAAGTCGCCAACTAATTAGTTTAGTATAATTAATGGTCCTTATCATCCGTATTAAGCATTCTTGTCGATCTCTAGGTTTAATGATGCTTTATAAGTCTTAAATAATAATTCTGCTTACAAGGACGTTCACTAAGTTATTGATTACTACTTATTTATTATTAAGAAATCTGATTAGGCATACATATATTCATAATTAGGGTTTCCGAATTACTATTTTGTGTCCATGCCAAAATACGGCACGACGATACGGTGATAAAACTATTCATGATACAAAGGGGAAGCAGACCAATGAGAGTTACCTATTCGAGGATGAACATGGGGGGGGGGGGTTCTGCTCATCGCCTAGCGTACTCGTCGGTGGTCAGCGGAGCTTCGGCGTCGGCGGCAAGTGTCGGCAGCAGCGGCGACAGCTGCTGCAGTTATAGCAGCGGCAGCAGCAGCTTTGCAGCGGCGACAGCGGCATCGGCGCAGCTGAGAACGGTGTGGGGCGGCTGATACGTCGTGGGGGTAGGTCGGGGCAGACCTCACGGTGGTGGTCGGCGGTGCCAGAGGCGGCGGGGGTACTCGATAGCGGCTATGGCGGATGTGGATGGATGAGTTGGTGATGGTGAAGTCAACATTGGCGTTGGGTGGCTGGGGTGGTGGTCCAGCAGTGAGGTGGTCCGGTCACCGCGATGGGCTGGTGGCGGCCGGTGATGTCGGGCAGTCGGGGGGAGCTCGGGTGCAAGGGGGAAACGGTTAGGGTTTGGCTAGGGTTTTGATAAATAGTAAAATTAGGGTTTCATGTGGGAGTATGTATATTTATAGGTGTTGGCTGTCGTGGGCTATCCTTGATATTTGGGCCGGCCAGGGCTCGAGGGTGGAGATGGTCCATATTTAAGGTGTACATGGGCTTGGTCTAGTCCTGTTTTTGGTGGACTTGTCCTCAACTTAATTAAATTACAAATTAATGCGCAAGACGCTCACTTACGAATATTGCGAAGCTAAGGTGAGACGCAATGATGAGTATCTAAGTTTGCACAATGGTCAGAGGGGTAGCCTGGCATGTCTAAGAGATGTTCGTGACCTTCGGTGGAAGATAACTACTGGTGTGGTGCTCCATTCTCGAAACAACGACAAGGTGTATTAGGAAAAATAATTATTGCACATTTATTCCAATTGTATCCAATTAATTCTAAGTCCCTCTATTTAATTTAAATTGAACCCTAAATTGATCGAGGGGGTTTACAGTTTGTATGGTCAGCAATATATCAGACAAGTTTAAAATAGATAAAAAAGAGGTTAATCTTAGCACCGATCCTCATACTTCCAGTGGGATCAGGAGGATTCAGAGTATATTATGATGCATCAGAGAATGGTCTTGGATGTGTTCTGATATAGAATGGGAGAGTGATAACGTACACATCATGACAGCTTTGAGATAACAAGAAGAATTACCCGACCCATGACTTAGAATTGGCAGTAATGGTGTTTGCGCTCAAGTTGTGGAGGCATTACTTGTATGGTGCTCGGATGAAGATATTTACAGATCATAAGAGTCTGAAATACATGTTCACCCAGAAGGAATTAAATATGTGGCAGAGGAGATAGTTAGAATTATTGAAGGATTACAACGTAGAGGTCCAATATCACCTCGATAAGGCAAATGTAGTAGCTGATACACTTATTAAAAGAGGTGGAGCGTTCGTATTGACAACCCAGAAGCATATTTTAGAAGATCTTCAGAAGATGGGTATCGAGATAGTGATTCCATATAATAGGAGTTTTTTTCCAGTTTGTAGATACATTCTATATTGGGTCGACAAAATCAGGACAACTCAGTCAGAATATCTACGGATCCAGAAATTATGAGCAAAATGCGAGTCTGGACTCAGGAAGGAATTAACCATTCGAAGTGACGGAACATTAAGATTTGGAAATCATCTTTGTGGCATAGTGGGAATATATGACAAGAGATCATGACCGAAGCACACAGCTCCCAGTATTCTATTCATCCGGTGGCAAAAAATGTATCAAGACATTAAGAAAAACTTCTGGTGGAACGGGATAAAGAGAGAGAGAGCATGTTTCGTATCCTAATGCTTGATATGTCAGGAAGTGAATACAGAGATATATTACTATAGAATTCATGACCGGCTTACTTAGATCCCCTATTGGTTGAGATACAGTTTGGATGATAGTAGATTGGCTCAAAAAGTAGTACATTTTCTCATTCAGATTGTGACAGTCTACAGAGCAGTTGGTAGACATGTACATACGATAAATGGTGAGGCAACATGTACTAGTAAGCATAGTGTCAGATCAAGATACGAGGTTCACTTTCCATTTTTGGAGAAGCTTGCATGAGAGGCTGGGTACCAAGTTAAGGTTTAGTACTGTATACCACCCCCAGACCGATGGGCATTCCGAGAGAACCATCCAGACTCTAAAAGATATACTATGACCCTGTACCCTAGACTTTGGTGGATCATATGAGAATCACCTGCACCTGGTAGAGTTCTCGTATAATAATAGTTACCATGCCAGTATCCAGATGGCACCTTTTGAGACATTTAATGGAAGAAGGTACAGGTTACCGTTAGCTTGGGATGACATTGGTGAGAGAATAATGTTAGGCCCAGAAATAATTACTCAGACTGTGGGAGTCGTCAAGCAGATCAGAGAACGACTGTGAGTTGTGGAGGATCGGCTTTTCCATTGGCCAGATCAGCATCATAGGTCTCTAGAGTTTTGTGTCGGTGACCACGTATTTTATAAATTTTGCCTACACGTGGAGTCATTAGATTCGGGGTTCATGAAAAGCTTAGTCCATGATACGTTAGGCCGTTTGTCATTCTCGAGTAGGTAGGGGATGTTACTTATCGTCTTGCCCTTCCACCTTCGCTTTGTGAGATGCATGACGTATTTTATGTATCTCAGCTGTGTAGGTATGTCTTAGACCCGAACCATGTCCTCGAATATTCTGAGCTAGTCGTTGGTACTGACTTGTCTTATAAAGAACAACCCTTGTCTATTTGGACCAAAGAGAGAAGGTGCTCAAGAACAGGACTATCCATCTTGTCCATGTCGCTTAGGATCATCACTCTTTGGGGGAGTCAACGTGGTAGCACAAGAATGATATTCGATCATGGTAACTGTACCTGTTTGACTCGTAAGGTATATTTCTTCGTATGCCTTCTTGGATTCTGTGATTGCTGATCACCTTCTTGAGTAATATTGATTTGATATATGTATTGCTCGCTTGTATGGTTTCCTGTGTGGTTACTTGTAGTTAGTTATAAGTCCCCTCATTTTGAATAGGATTATTTTGGTATTTTTAATTTATTTTAATTATTTTATTTAATAGACTAGAGTTTTAATTTTTAAATCCTTCTTTTAGATATATGATACTTTGCCATGGCTTTAATATTTTGAGCAATGCACGACCTTTTTCCTTCCAATAAAATTTGTAATATTAATCTTGATTGAGTCTAATATAGTTGTAACATGGATGTTGTATTTATTTGATCTCCTCCATACTCCAAAAATATTGACGAACGTATAGAGTTACGGTTACCGTAAAATTGCCTCCTTTTGACTAGAACTTGACCCAAACCCAACCCAAACACATGTAGGCATATAGTGCACCCAAAAATTCCTATATAAATATATTATACATATATATATTATATTTAAATTAAATATTTTCTACTTATAGAAGTTCTATTGATAGGAAGAATCTTAGGTATCATCCTATTTGGCAAATAACTACCTAACCAATTCCCTAACCAACCCAACAACCAAATCTTATCCAATTCCAACCATAACAACCAACCCCCCTCTCACATTCAGCCAAGAGCTGCCCTCCTTGTGGTTGAACCCTATTATTACTAGAAATTCCTCTCCTATATTTAAATCTATTTAAAAAGCTCACATATATATATCAACTTATCACCAAACCCTAACCCTAACAATAACAAACCTCTTTCCCTCTCTTGTGGCTGACCCCTCCCCTCTATCCAATATGTAAGAGCAGCCTCTTACCATCTCTCCCTCACAACATCATCTCCTTCACCAAAAATCCCCTCATCTCTTACAAAAGCTCTACTTTTTATTATCCCTCTACCATCTCTCCATCCAAACACCATTAAACCTCCAAGAAGAACCCTATCTTCCCCAAAAATATATCAAGAACCCATTATCATCATCAAAAATCCATCAAGAAGGGAGTAGCAAGCCAAGCACAAGCAAGAAGGAGTATTTCTTGGACAAGAAGAAGCACCATCATCCAATCCTTCAAAGTTTTTGGTAAATCTTAAATCTTTCTTTCTCAAATTCCATGGCATGATCCTTTTAGGTTATGTAAAATTATTTATTTAGAACTCATACTTTTCTATCTTATTCTCATATTAGAAAATATAATTTTTTTATGATAGGTTGGTGATAATTCGTTTGTCGGTAGAACTAGTTTGAGACTTTTAATACGATTACTTGAGGGAATCATTATTAATTTTTAAACTAAATTAATAGGTGTTTAATTTTTGGAAATTAAGTTTTTTTAAATTTATTTTCTATTATTTTAATGTGAAATCTGAATCCTATAATTAAGGGCAACTAGCCTAGGTTTTCGGGTAATTTTGTGACATTATTTGCTTATAAAAAGATGATATTTTGGATGGAATAAAGAGGTGAATAATTTTTGAGATTAAATCAAAATATAATATGATATAAAATATTTTTTTATATAAACCCTACTAATGGACTGGCAATGTCCCGAACAAGTTTCGGACAAAACTAGTCAACCTAAAGTAGCCATAAACTTAAAATATATTATTTTGTCAAATTTGGGAATTAATTGTTAAAATAAATATAAATTATATTTAAATAAAGATTATATGATTTATGTTCATGTATTTAATTGAGGACTTAAACTTAAATTTTGAAAGTCAAAAACCAAGAAACTAGGTTCCGATACCCTGTAAAAGTAAGCAAAGTTGTTAGAAATAATAACAGGCTTGGTTATGCATGGCATCGAATAAATTATATAATCAAGTTATAATTACAAGAATTAGTGATTGGACCCTTAAGCATATTAATTGATTGATAGGTCAATTGAATCTCGAAGGAGTGGACGCGGGATCATCTTTACCACCACTGACTACAGAACCAGGCAAGTGTACCTTGCCAAAATATTTACAGTTCTAAATTATTTATTTGATATTATTTATGCATTAGAAATTATATTTCTGTAGCTTGGTTGATTTACTTGTTGAGCCTCGGGCCGTTATATGATACTGTGTTCGAATAAGATTCGGGTACCGATATCCCCTGCGGAGTCCAGTAGCGTAGTCAGAGAGTCATCTTTACGAACCCATATTGGTGCAAACATTATTTGCACATCTACCCATAGGAAACTGGATACGATATTCATGTGGTAGAGTCTTTCTCGACTTGTTCGAGGTATTTGAACTCTGGATAGGACTACATGATGCATGATATAGGGATGATTATAGTGATACATAGTGACTAAGACTTGTGCTGATAGTTAGAGGTCATGAGCTTGCGTGTCTTGATTAAGACGTGAGGTTACATTGGGTGGGGACAGTCTTCATCGTGCTCTGGGCATATTTTACTTATTACTATTTATTATGTTATAGGCTTTAGGTTCCCTATGCGAAATCTAAGGTATTATATATATATATATATATATATATATATATATATATATATATATATATATATATATATATATATATATATATACAACTTCCTCTTAGTTCCCCTACACAGAGCCTTGAGTGTACTATTAGATTACGAAAGTGTCCCTGGAGATCTTTCGTGAGTACTAGCCCGGGGTACGATACCATACTCTTACTTTCATATCACATAGTTGGTTGTAGTAGCTTTCCCCATTTTTATAATATTATACTGTTTACTTCTGGCTTGAGTGTTTTCTTGTACCTTGCTATTTTTTCTGAGGACCTGGATATGGATTATGTCCCCAGGTATAGACGAGGAGGTTTACTCCGAGGTTTATGGGACGAGAGCTAATATCGGAGCAGTACCAGCAGCCGAGGACGAGGTAGTACCAAAGGACTTCTCTTGAGTTCTCAGATTATCTTTATGTATGATTCCTTGTGATTCTTTGTTATGGATTTGGATATTGTGACTATAGGACTGGTGTATTTGGATATTTTCTCTCTCATTATTTTGTTACGAGTTGTTCCCCGAAATATTTATTTATTATATTGTGATAGACAATTTCATTTATGGTATTGATGGTTGAGACTGGTTTATCATCTTGACTCTTATTTATAAATTGGTGGATGAGATTATATACATAGACTATGACATATATTGTAGACCATTTTAGTTGTATTACAGCTTTAGTGCACTCTAAAGGGTCCATTAAATTGTGTTTGCCCATTGGAGTTGTGCTGCTGGCCATTGCCATGAAGCTACTCCTTTTGTATTTTGGGACTGGGGCTTGACATGATTTTTGTGGTGGCCTATGCATGTCCTCCGAATATATTGCTTCGGTTTCAACTAATGGACCGAGCAAGCCGGCAATTAGGATAGGATAGACTTATAGGATCTCATCAACAAGTTGACACATTCTTGACCTCTATATCGAATTCGAATTTAATATCTTGACTTGCATCATGCTTTGATTCGTCTGTGTGGTCCTCATAATTATTTTTGTGCAGAGAAATGGATCCACGAGCCAGCGATGAGACTCCCGAGGGTACACCACCACCTGCTGTGGTTACTTATGACGACGGGGTAACACCAAGGGGTAGAGATCCATCCACTCTACAAAGCAACCCTGCAGATCAGCCCGCCTCGAGATTCCGGAGAGACGATATTCTACCACCACCATAATTTACTCCCCCGATACCACCACTACCAGATTTCCTGCCAGGGAAGATTATGGACGAACGAACATCAGTTATTCCAGGTATTTTATGCAATAATGCAAGCCCAACAACAGGTTCAACAAGAGGCCCAACAACACCAGGCAGAGAACTTTAGGGAGAGTATAGTGACAATACTGGAGCAGAAAACCCCACCAGTTAGACATCCATCGACGGAATCCATCTCGGACTTCCGCCAACTAAATCCATGTACCTTTTCGGGCAAGGAGGAGCTCACTGAAGTTCATGAGGGGCTAACTAACATCCAACAGCAATTAGAAGTAGCTGAGCTTCCGAGGGAGCGCTGGATGACTACCGTCAGGATGTAGCTGATGGATAATACATATCACTGGTGGCTCTCTAAAGAGAAATAACTTGGGCCAGATCGAGTTACTTGGGAGGAGTTCTCTATACTCTTCCAGGAGATGTATATTCCATCTATTGCTCGAGCAAAACTTTAAAAAAAGTTCAATCACCTAACTCAGGATAATATGACAGTGGAATAGTACAATATGGAGTTCATACAGTTGAGCCGCTTCACTCCTACACTGATCCTGATAGAAGAAGAAAATACGGAGAAATTCTTTGACGGACTGATGTTTGAGTTACAGAGACAGATTGGCTCCGTTGTACCCACTTCTTATACGGACGTCCTTGCTACAGCTCAGCGCATAGAACACATCCACGTGAGGGATTCCATCCTAAAATGCCCATATATAGCCCCAATTCGAGTACTACAGGGAGGTCTAGTGAAGCGAACTTCGACGCCTCAACCACAACGAGCAACCCTACTACTAGAGCCAAATACCCCTACTTGTAATTACTGTGGCAGGGTAGGACATCTTGCAAGGGATTATCAACGCAAGTTGGGACTATGTCTAGTTTGCGTATCTAGCCAGCATACATCCAGATATTGCCAAGCGTGTCAAGGAGGAGTGCCAATGGTACACCGACCCGCTTTACCAGCACCGAGGCTGATACAGCAGCCACATAGACCAGCTTATCCAGAACCAGGAGCACCACAGACAGGAGTTGGAGGAGCCAGACCACCAACTCTGAAAGGATATTAGCCGAGGCCACCCTTGGCACCACAGACAATACTTTTTCAGCAGGTACAGTAGCAAAGAGCACCAACTCAGGGATGAGGTCAGGCATTCGCTATGACTATTAAGGAGGCAAAGACTGTAGAAGAGGTCATCGTAGGTACTATACTAGTAGCTTCGTTACATGCTGCATCATTGTTTGATTCAGAAGTATCTAATTCATTCATAGCTGCTAGTTTCATAACCACGCATAGAGTATCTATCTCACCCCTCCCAAAGACTATGAGAATTCTTACGGGGGGCAGTATCATCCCTGTTAGTGACATTTGTAGATCTTGTTCGGTAGTAGTTTGTGGTCGTGAGATACGAGCTCAATTCTTGATTTTCTCTATGCCGGATTATGACATTGTACTTGGTATAGACTGGTTGAGTTAGGACCATACAATTTTAGACTGCCGACGTGGATGTGTTATCTTTCGACCACCAAAACATCCAGAGTTTGAGTTTCTTTAGGGAGACAGAGAGCAGGGTGCCCAGCCTACTTTTAAGGCACTTACTGTGGAAGGGGAGCCAGAATACCCGAAGGTTATATCAGAATTTGTAGATGTATTTCTCGACGATCTCAGGCTTACCACCTGATCGGGAAATAGAAGTCACTATAGAATTGACTCCAGGAGCAGAGCCCATTACTTCATCCGTGTACCGATTAGCACCAAAGGAATTAGTAGAACTGCAGATACATGTTGATGATCTTTTAGAGAAAGGCTTTATTCGAGCCAGTATTTTACCTTAGGGTGTGCCTATCCTATTTGTACCAAAGAAGGATGGGATGGTATGCTTGTGCATTGATTATAGAGTACTGAATGCTGTAACAATTAAGAACATGTATCCTTTACTGTGTATTGATGATCTGTTCGATCAATTAAGTAATACTTGTATATTCTCAAAAATTGATCTCAGATCCGGCTATCATTAGATCAAGGTGCAGAAGAAAGATATACCAAAGATATCCTTCAAGACCAAGTACGGCCATTATGAGTTCTTAGTTATGTCGTTTGGTTTAACCAATGTACCAGTTGTGTTTATGAGCTTAATGAATAAGGTCTTCCACCAGTACTTGGACAAGTTCATGGTCGTATTAATAGATGACATCTTGGTATACTCCAAAAACTATGAAGAACACGAGGGACATCTTAGAATCGTGTTGGAGACGCTAAGGCAGGATAGGCTGTATGCCAAGCTCAATAAATGTGAGTTCTGCTTGGACATAGTACCTTTTCTTGGACACATAATTTCAGGAGAAGGACTTTCAGTTGATCCGAAGAAGGTTGCTGCAATTAAGACAAGGTCTACACCTACATCAGTTGCAGAGGTTATGAGTTTTTTCAGACTTGCCGGATATTATCGGAGGTTTGTGTAAAATCTTTTAAGGATTGCAGAGCCTATGACGTTGTTGATGCGTAAGGACCAGGAGTTTGTATAGGCAGAGGAGTGTCAGAAGGCCTTCGAAGAGTTGAAGAAGTGGTTAACGACTGCACCGGTCTTGACCCTTCCTTCAGGATCAGGAGGATTTATAGTATAAAGTGATGCGTCAGGCAGTGGATTAGGATATATTTTAATGCAACATGGCAAAGTTATCGCTTATGCATCAAGACAATTAATGGTGTATGAGAAGAATTACCCGACGCACAATCTTGAGCTAGTTGTGGTAATTTTTGCATTGAAGATATGGAGGCACTATCTTACTGATTACAAGAGTCTAAAGTATGTCAACACTCAGAATGATATCAACTTGAGGCAGAGACGATGGTTAAAGTTGATGGTTGATTATGATATAGATTTATAGTACCATCTGGGCAAGGCAAACATAGCAGATGCACTCAGCAGGAAGTCCACGACTTATTTCATGACGATGTAGCCCCAGCTATTAGAGGACCTTTAGGAGCTTGGTATAGAAATTATTCTGCTAGGACAGGGTGGACAGTTGGCTAACCTTGAGGTTCAATCTTTACTAGTTGAGAGGATCAAGGCGGCATTGCCGATAGATACTAGATTTTGGAGGCTTAAAGAGAGGACTGAAGCTGGTATAAAGATGAGACTTTGGATCCATAAGGATGGAATACTAAGGTGGGGAAATCGCCTATATGTTCCGAATGGAGAGTTGAGATAGGAGTTGATATCAGAGGCATATAGATCTATTTACTCTATTCATCCGGGAGGTACGAAGATGTACCAAGATTTGAGACAGTATTACTGGTGGCATAGAATAAAAAAAAAGATTACGCAGTTTATGGCAAAATATTTGGTCTGTCAGCAAGTTAAGGCCGAGCATCAGAGGACCGCTGGTATGTTACAGCTACTTCCTATCCCTGAATGGAAGTGAGAATATATTACCATTGATTTTGTTATAGGATTTCTGAGAAGCCCCAGTAGAAAGGACACAGTTTGGGTTATTGTGGATTGACTCACCAAGTCAGCATATTTCTTGCCGTTCCGAGTTGGGCAGTCCACCGAGATTCTAGCTGATATGTATATGCATCAGATTATGAGGTTGCATGGAGTTCCAGTTAGTATCGTTTTGGATCAAGATTCTAGATTCACTTTTTAATTTTGGCAGAGTATGCAGGAGAGTCTAGGCACTCGACTCAAGTTCAGTACTGCTTACTATCCACAGACAGATGGCCAGTCAGAGCGCACAATCCAAATCATAGAGGATATGTTTCGATCTTGTATTTTAGACTTCGGAGGGTCTTGGGAAGAACACTTGCATCTGGTGGAGTTATCCTACAATAATAGCTATCAGGCGAGCATCTAGATGGCACCTTTAGAGGCATTGTACGATAGGAAGTATAGGTCTCCTATATCTTGGAGTGATGTAGGTGAACGACAGATACTCGATCCAGAGCTGGTGACGCAGACAGTTAAAAAGTTGAAGCAAATCCAGTGCTATCTTCGTGCAGCTCAGGACAGACAAAAGTATTGGACAGACATGCACCTACGACCTTTGGAGTCCAAGGAAGACGAGCACGTATTTATGAGGATCTCACCTACTTGAGGCACCTTTAGATTCAAAAACAGAGGCAAGCTGAGTCCAAGGTACATTGGGCCTTTTGATATCTTGGAGCATATTGGTGAGGTGGCGTATCGTCTTGCATTACCTCCATCGCTAGAGGGAGTGCATGATGTATTCTATATCTCACAGCTGAGGAGGTACATGACCGACCCAAGTCACGTAGTAGATCATTCCGAGACTGTGGTAGGTTCGAGTTTGAGATATGAGGAGCAGCCCGTGGGGATACTGGATACTAGTGAGAAGACGTCGCGAGGTCAGATGATCAGACTAGTTCACGTAGCTTGGAAGCATCACTCTCCAGGTGAATCCACTTGGGAGCGAGATGATGTCGTACGACATCATTATCCTGACTTATTCGAGGATGCGGGTATGGCCTCAGAACTGCCTTAGTTATTATGTCCTTATAGCTTCATAGAGTAGCTTTATTCTTAATTGCGAGAACACAATTCTTTTAAGTTGGGTAGATAGTAAGCTCCCTCATTTTAAATAGGGTTATTTTGTATTTTTAATTTATTTTAATCATTTTATTTAATAGACTAGAGTATTAATTTTTAAATCCTTCTTTTAGATATATGATAATTTGTCACGACTTTGATATTTTGAGCAATGCACGACCTTTTTCTTTCAACCAAATTTATAATATTAATCTTGATTGAGTCTAATATAGTTGTAACATGGATGTTGCATTTATTTGATCTCTTCCATGCTCTAAAAAAATTAACAAACATCTAGAATTACGGTTACCATACAATTCTCTTCTTTTGACTATAACTTGACCCAAACCTAACCTAAACACATGTAGGAATGTAGTGCACCAAAAAATCCCTATGTAAATATATTATATATATATATATTTAAATTAAATTATTTCTATTTATAGAAGTTCTATTGATAGGAAGAATCTTAGGTGTTATCCTAGTTGGCAAATAACTAACTAACCAATTCACTAACCAACGCAACAACCAAACCTTATCCAATCCCAACTATAACAACCAACCCCCCCTCTAATATTCGGCCAAGAGCACCCCTTCTTGTGGCCGAACCCTATTAGTTCAAGGAACCCCCCTCCTATATTTAAATCTATTTAAAAAGCTCATATGTATATCAACTTATCACCAAATCCTAACCCTAATAATAACAAACCTCTTTCCCCCTCTTATGGTCTACCCCTCCCCTCTCTCCAAGGTGTAAGAGCATCCCCTGACCTTCTCTCCCTCACAACATTATCTCATTCACCAAAAATCCCCTTCTCTCTTTCAAAAGCTCCACTTTTTATCATCCCTCCACCATCTCTCCATCCAAACACCATTAAACCTCCAAGAAAAACCCCCTATTTCCTAAAAATATATCAAGAACCCATTGGTATCATCAACAACCCATCAAGAAGAGAGTAGCAAGCCAAGAACAAGTTTCGGACTGTCACGACCCGCACCCAGATATTCGGGTACGAGTACGTGGGTACGTCCAGCCTACGCCGCAGTGTCGGCGGTAGTACGCTGTCTAGGTCATATTCACAGTTAAATTAAAATCTAGCTCATTCACAATATTATAAGTAGGCAAGGATGATAACAGGAAAAAGAATGCTAAGATTTTAAATAAACAAATGTGACAAAAAGATCCATAGTTTATTACAGAGCCAGAAGATAAATCGGGGACAAACCCGATTACTAGACTGAAAGAAAATAATAACTAGCTGCTAACTACTCCAAAGAAGTAGTCTCCTGAGTGGGAACCGGCTCCTCAAAAGTATCATCTGCTCCCTCATAGGGACCATAATAGGTGGGGGCATAATCCTCATCATCGCCTAATATCAACGGATCCAGTCAGGAAAGGAGCAAAGTACACAATGCACAACAAAGATTAAACTAATATTTATGACAAGTAGAAAAGAACTGACTAAGTATCATATTGAGAATATGTATAAATAAGAAGTAACAATAACTAAGAGTTAAATGCTATAAACAGGGATATGAGTAAAACATGAATAAATGAGACAAGTAAATGAAACCGCAACAAGACAACAGGAACTGCAACAAGACAAGAAACTATGTGTGTGAACTTGTGTATTTAGAATACATAGTTGGCATGTAGGGGGTTATAAGGCTAATCCGGCCGTCATAGACGGCTATTAAACAAGAATAATCGAGATCCGGCTGATGGACAGTCGTGTACCAACAGCTATTAGACAAGACAGGGGAAAGGGTAAACTACATGCCTCCTAGTATTCTCTCACCCGACACAAAAAGCAAGACATGAAAGCCAATAGTCTAACACTACGTGTAAACATCCAATGGTGCTAGTAGAGCAAGGAACTAATTATCACAATATAAAGATTAAACTTGAAGTGCAGGTACTTGCCTGATGTTTGGATCCAATTACAGTTTTATCCTCGGGAAATTTCCAAAAATGTCTCCGAATGCTGAAATAAATATTACCATCATGCTCAGAAGATATCAAATAGCTAGAAATGCCTGTCCTTGAGTCCAATTTGGAGACAAGGGCAAAAACGACAATTTCGGGTCAAAACGGGGTCCGCATGTGGGCCCGCCTTGCATCGAAAAACGTGTCAGGGTCAAAGGTCTCCAAATTCACCAAACTTAGTGTCAACAGGTCAGGAACAATGATACGAACCCAACGGAACTTCCAGAATTGGATTCCGATGAGCCGATCACAAAATTGCCCGTCGAGCGGGGCCTGTGGGGCCCACGACACGCGATTTCGTCAACGTTCTCAGAATCGAACCAAACTTGGGTCACAGGACCAGCGTATCGCTACGACTCCGATGGAGTAAGTTTTGTTTCGATCCGACGTGTACACAGAAAGTTAGGATTTGATTCAGAAAAGGCGGATACGGGGCGGTGTCCGCGGATACGTGTTGATCCCGGTGTGCACGTACACCCGAATCGACTTCTGCAAAATCTCGCACGTCCGTATCAACGACGCGCACGTATCTGTGAAGACCGTGCACGACCAAGTCGTCCCGTTTGGCGGGGCGTACCCAGTTCCGGGGTGAATCGGGTCGTTGTTTTTCCTGTTTTTGGATCGCGGTGTGTGATCACCACAGGACGCGATGCCCCGAGCGGTTTGTCCGGGCACCGAGAGGGTCATACAGGCTTCGCAACGCAATTTACGGAATTGGAAACGAGGCAGCGAGGAGAAAGTTACACGTACCTGAACCGGGCTCGAGAAATTGGGATTTCTCGTGTCCGTGTCGTGTCCGACACGTGTCCTGTGTCCAAACTAGGTTTAGGGTTTCTGATGGCCGGCGATGGCGGAGCTGGCCGGAGGAGGCTGGGGCGGCGCCGAGGCGGGGGAGGCCGGCCGGGGGCTAGGGCGCGGGTGCGTGGCCGCGGGCGGCGCTGGGGAGGGCGGCACGGCGAGGTCGTCGACGGTGAGGATGGTCTGGGCGAGGGTGGCGGAGCAGGGCTGGGCACGACGAGGGTCAGGCGGTGGTGGGATGTCCGGTGGGGGGTTCGTGGTGGCCGGAGGGGGTTTCGCGGGGCTTTTATAGGGGAAAGAGGGGCGAGGGGAGGCCGGGTTAGGCGGAGGGAGAGGGGACGTGGCGACCGGGACGGGCGGAGCGGGGGTCGTGGCGGAGGAGTCGGGCGCCGGACGGAGCTCGCCGAAAAATGCGCAGAGGGGACTGGGTCGTGGGGGAGAGGCGGTCGCACGGGTCGGGCAGGCGGTGGGTCGGGTTCTGGTGGACCCAACCCGACCCGTTAAGACGGGCTGGGCTGGGCCCAATGGTTTGGGCCGAGAAATGGGCCGCGGGCTGGGCTGGAAGTTAATAAATAAATAAATGAATAAATAAATAAATAAATAAATAAATAATTAATTAGTTAATAGTTTTTTTTGGGTATTTTAAAATAGGTCCGGGGCCCAATAAATTCCAGAAAATTTTTCCTAAGTCCAATTTTCTATTTTACACCCAAAAATATTATTTCCATAATATTATTTATTATCAATTAAAAATCATTTAATAATTAAAACCCTGTTTTTAATTACAGAAAAATTTCCAGAAAATTCCAGAAAATTGTAAAAAAATCCTAATTTAAAATTTTTGCAAAATCAGGGAGTTTACAATCTACCCAACTTATAAAATTTTGTCCTCGAAATTAAAATATGGTAGGGTTCTCTCTATCCAATCTCACTTGATTACAGTCTAAAGGATTCCTCTCAAGTGAACATTACGGTCTCTACCCAACTTAGATTCTACCCATCTATCCTCTAAGGCTATACAACTAGTAAAGCTATGTCCCAACTTATTTAATCATGGTATTGAATTCTTAAGTCTTTAACACCAACACATCACCTATGGTATTCCCTTAATCATAAAGGATCATCATTAATTTGACCGGTCTGCGGGGTATATCTAGTACTATCTATATATCAACTTATACCAAGCACGAGATTTTGTCTTTCCGAAATAGGGGAAGACGAAGATCAATAAAGAGTTCAAGGGTGAGGTGATAGAACAGAAATATAGGGATCAAGGCGTTTAAAGAATTCAAATAGGAATTGTCAAGCATTTGTGGATTAAAATTCTATTCTGGTAGTCATTTGTTCGCATGCTCGTATTAGTATAGTTATGTAACTGATACGATATGCTCGGACATATTTAGAGGGTAAGTCTACTAATCACTGCATATCTCAATCCACGTAAAGTATTATTTCGAAGGACGAATCAAGCGCACTATGGTTGATCAGACCAAAATACACTAATTCTGAAATGTATTATTGTGGGCCTCCCCAATAATACACTTGTCATGAACAAGCTCGATAAAGAGTAAGCTTGCAAAACTAGGCTATAAAATAGCAGCATAAGTCAGGTACAACAAAAGTTAAGTGCGCTAGATGATGATGAAAGGAGGTACAAATTATTTAAGTTCACAAACAGCACACAATAAGCACAATAACAAAAGAATCTACAATCTAATATAAAAGCATATCAGGTTATTAGCAAGTTCAAAATTACTAGGTTGGGGCTGAGGTCACGAACCAATAGGCACGAGCTAAACAATACTAGAAAAGGTATCTACGAATCACTTACGCGCATTAGCTGTTCCAAGAGTCTGTGCGTTCACCACGGTCATCACGTAAGCCTGTCCGCGTCCTTGAGCAGCGGGACAGTACCTCACTTGATGTGCTGCTGAGCCACAATGTAGACAAACACCTAGCCTCTTTCTGCAAACTTGCCAAGTGTGGCCTAGTTTATGACAAAAGTTACAAGGGAGAGCTTGCTGGTTCTGTCCTTGAGTTTGGTGTTGGGGTGCTGTGGCTCGAGAAAAAGGACGCTGGGTATGCTGCGGGGCCCTCTGCTGTGGTTGGAAAGGACGTTTGTGGGGTCCCATACTTTCAGTATCTCTTTTCCGCTTTAGTCTATGTCCCATGTCTCTTTCAACACCTTGTGCCACGCTCAAGATTTCTTCGTATGTACGAGCTCGGCTAGTGGTGACAGCAAGGCGAATATCAGGAGACAACCCCTTCTTGAATCTACGGGCTCTATCCTCAGGGGTACGAACCATATATTTTGCAAAGTGGCTCAGCCTGCTAAATTCAGCAGTGTACTCATCAACAGAAAGATTACCTTGTTCCAGCCTCTCGAATTGACTTTCGAGAGCTTCTCGAGCCACTTCGGGATAGAATTTCTCCTTGAACAGCCTCTTGAAATCCTCCCAAGTGAGATCAGGAGCAGATAATTGAGGCTCATCTCTAAACCAAGTCCGAGCTATGTCAAATAGTTGCAGGCTTGCAGATTCTACTTTAAGATCATCAGGGACCCTAGCAGTCTTCAGGAGTCACTCCACATTCTCTATCCATTCATCGGCATAGAGAATGCCTTCAGTCCCATAGAATTCCAGGGGTTTAAGGTTCTTGAAGTCCTTGGCACTTCCTGGCCTCTTGTGCGGTGCCTCCTGGGAGCGAAGAGCATCCGAAAGGCTAGTTCGTAGCAGGGCAGTCTGCTCCTTCTGGGACTCTATAAGTCCCTGGAACACTCCGAGTAGCTGTGCCTCATCCATAGTAACTGTCGGAGTAGTTGGAGACGGAGGGAGCGCAAGAGTTTCAGGCACAGTCTGCTCAGCGGGTTCGAATGTGCCTCCTACGGTATTCCTTGTCTGAACCATTCTGAAAGGTTAAGGGATAGGAGGATTAGAATAGATTACTTGGAAATCAAGGACGATAGGAGAATTTACTAGGAATGATATCAAGATTTGAAATAAAAGATCCTATTCTGTGAATGAGCTTTCCCTAAAATCCTCAATCTTATCTCATACTCTGTCCTAGGATATTATACTATTTAAGGATTCTAGACCTGCATGGGCCACCATAAAAACGTGTCACGACCCGCACCCGGATATTCGGGCATGAGTACGTGGGTACGTCCAGCCTACGCCGCAGTGTCGGCGGTAGTACGCTGTCTAGGTCATATTCACATTTAAATTAAAATCTAGCTCATTTACAATATTATAAGTAGGCAAGGATGATAACAGGAAAAAGAATGCTAAGATTTCAAATAAACAAATGTGACAAACAGATCCATAGTTTATTACAGAGCCAGAAGATAAATCGGGGACAAACCCGATTACTAGACTGAAAGAAAATAATAACTAGCTGCTAACTACTCCACAGAAGTAGTCTCCTGAGTGGGAACCGGCTCCTCAAAAGTATCATCTGCTCTCTCATAGGGACCATAATAGGTGGGGGCATAATCCTCATCATCGCCTAATATCAACGGATCCAGTCAGGAAAGGAGCAAAGTACACAATGCACAACAAAGATTAAACTAATATTTATGACAAGTAGAAAAGAACTGACTAAGTATCATGTTGAGAATATGTATAAATAAGAAGTAACAATAACTAAGAGTTAAATGCTGTAAACAGGGATATGAGTAAAACAGGAATAAATGAGACAAGTAAATGAAACCGCAACAAGACAGCAGGAACTGCAACAAGACAAGAAACTATGTGTGTGAACTTGTGTATTTAGAATACATAGTTGGCATGTAGGGGGTTATAAGGCTAATCCGGCCGTCATAGACGGCTATTAAATAAGAATAATCGAGATCTGGCTGATGGACAGTCGTGTACCAACAGCTATTAGACAAGACAGGGGGAAGGGTAAACTACATGCCTCCTAGTATTCTCCCACCCGACACGAAAAGCAAGACATAAAAGCCAATAGTCTAACACTATGTGTAAACATCCAATGGTGCTAGTAGAGCAAGGAACTAATTATCACAATATAAAGATTAAACTTGAAGTACAGGTACTTGCCTGATGTTTGGATCCAATTACAGTTTTATCCTCGGGAAATTTTAAGAAATGTCTCCGGATGCTAAAATAAACATTACCATCATGCTCAGAAGATATCAAATAGCTAGAAATGCCTGTCCTTGAGTCCAATTTGGAGACAAGGACAAAAACGGCAATTTCGGGTCAAAACGGGGTCCGCATGTGGGCCCGCCTTGCACCGAAAAACGTGTCAAGGTCAAAGGTCTCCAAATTCACCAAACTTAGTGTCAACAGGTCAAGAACGATGATACGAACCCAACGGAACTTCCAGAATTGGATTCCGATGAGCCGATCACAAAATCGCCCGTCGAGCGGGGCCTGTGGAGCCCACGACACGCGATTTCGTCAACGTTCTCAGAATCAAACCAAACTTGGGTCACAGGACCAGCGTATCGCTATGAGTCCGATGGCGCAAGTTTTGTTTCGATCCGACGTGTACACAGAAAGTTAGGGCTTGATTCAAAAAAAGGCGGATACGGGACGGTGTCCGCGGATACGCGTTGATCCCGGTGTGCACGCACACCCGAATCGACTTCTGCGAAATCCGGCACGTCCGTATCAACGACGCGCACGTATCTATGAAGACCGTGTACGACCAAGTCGTCCCGTTTGGCGGGGCTTACCCAGTTCCGGGGTGAATCGGATCATTATTTTTTCTGTTTTTGGATCGCGGTGTGCGATCACCACAGGACGCGATGCCCCGAGCGGTTTGTCCGGGCACCGAGAGGGTCATACAGGCTTCGCAACGCAATTTACGGAATTGGAAACGGGGCAGCGAGAAGAAAGTTACACGTACCTGAACCGGACTTGAGAAATTAGGATTTCTCATGTCTGTGTCGTGTCCGACACGTGTCCTGTGTCCAAACTAGGTTTAGGGTTTCTGATGGCCGGCGGCGGCGGAGCTGGCCGGAGGAGGCTGGGGCGGCGCCGAGGCGGGGGAGGCCGGCCGGGGGCTAGGGTGGGGGTGCGTGGCCGCGGGCGGCACTGGGGAGGGCGACACGGCGAGGTCGTCGACGGCGAGGAGGGTCTGGGCGAGGGTGGTAGAGCGGGGCTGGGCACGACGAGGGTCATGCGGTGGTGGGATGTCCGGTAGGGGGGTTCGTAGTGGCCGGAGGGGGTTTCGAGGGGCTTTTATAGGGGAAAGAGGGGCGAGGGGAGGCCGGGTTAGGCGGAGGGAGAGGGGACGTAGCGACCGGGACGGGCGGAGCGGGGGTCGTGGCGGAGGAGTCGGGCGCCGGACGGAGCTCGCCGGAAAACGCGCAGAGGGGACGGGGTCGTGGGGGAGAGGCGGTCGCCCGGGTCGGGCAGGCGGCGGGTCGGGTTCGGGTGGACCCGACCCGACCCGTTAAGACGGGCTGGGCTAGGCCCAATGGTTTGGGCCGAGAAATGGGCCGCGGGCTGGGCTGGAAGTTAATAAATAAATAAATGAATAAATAAATAAATAAATAATTAGTTAATTTTTTTTTTGGGTATTTTAAAATAGGTCTGGGGCCCAATAAATTCTAGAAAAATTTCCCTAAGTCCAGTTTTCTATTTTACACCCAAAAATGTTATTTCCATAATATTATTTATCATCAATTAAAAATTATTTAATAATTAAAATCCTGTTTTTAATTACAGAAAAATTCCCAGAAAATTCCAAAAAATTGTGAAAAAATCCCAATTTAAAATTCTTGCAAAATCAGGGAGTTTACACGGACAAAACTAGTCAACCTAAAGTAGCCATAAATTTAAAATATATTATTTTATCAAATATGAAAATTAATTGTTAAAATGAATATAAATTATATTTAAATCAAGATTATATGATTTATTATGATTTATGTTCATGTCCTTTAATTGGGGGCTTAAACTTAAATTTTGGAAGTCAAAAACCAAGAAACTAGGTTCTGATACCCTGTAAAAGTAAGCAAAGTTGTTAGAAAAATAGCGGGCTTGTTTATATATGGCATCGAATAAATTATATAATTAAGTTATAATTACAAGAATTCGTGATTGGACCCTTAAGCGTATTAATTGATTGATAGGTCAATTGAATCTTGAAGGGGTGGACACGAGATCATCTTTACCACCACTGGCTGCAGAACCAGGCAAGTTTAACTTGCCAAGATATTTACTGTTCTAAATTATTTATTTGATATTATTTATACAATAGAAATTATATTTGTGTGGCTTGGTTGATGTACTTTTTGAGCCAAGGGCCGTTATACTATACTTTGTGTCCTAACAAGATTCGGGTACGAATATCCCCTGCGGAGTCGAGTAGCGTAGTCAGAGAGTCATCTTTACGAACCCATGTTGGTGCAAACATTATTTGCACATCCACCCATAGGACACTGGACACGATATTCATGTGGCGGAGTCTTTCTCAACTTGTTCAAGGTATTTGGACTCTGGATAGGACTACATGATGCATGATATATGGATAATTATAGTGATACATAGTGACTAAGACTTATGCTGATAGTTAGAGGTCAAGAGCTTGCATATTTTGATTAAGACGTGAGGTTACATTGGGTGGAGAGAGTCTTCATCGTGCTCTGCGCATATTTTACTTATTACTATTTATTGTGTATTAGGCTTTAGGTTCCCTATACAAAATCTAAGGTATTATATATATATGTACAGCTTTTTCCTGGTTCCCCCACATGAAGCCTTGAGTGTACTATTAGATTATGGAAGTGTCCCTGGAGATCTTTCGTGAGTACCAGCCCGGGGTACGATACCATACTCTCACTTGCATATCACATAGTTGGTTGTAGTAGCTTTCTCCATTTTCATAACATTATACTGTTTACTTCTGGCTTAAGTATTTTTTTTACCTTGCTATGTCCCCTGAGGACCTGGATATGGATTATATCCCCAGGTATAGACGGGGAGGTTTACTCCGAGGTTTATGGGTCAGGAGATGATATCGGAGCAGTACCAGCAGCCGAGGATGAGGTAGTACCGGAGGACTTCTCTTGAGTTCTCAGATTATCTTTATGTATAATGCCTTGTGATTCTTAGTTATGGATTTGGATATTGTGACTATAAGATTGGTGTATTTGGATATTTTCTCTCTCATTATTTTGTTACGGGTTATTTCTCGTAATATTTATTTATTATATTGTGATAGACAGTTTCATTTATGGTATTGATGGTTGAGACTGGTTTATCATCTTGCCTCTTATTTGTGAATTGGTGGATGAGATTAGATACATGGACTATGACATATATTATAGACTATTTTAGTTGTATTACAGCTTAAGTGCACTCTAAAGGGTCCATTAAATTGGGTTTGTCCATTGGAGTTGTGCTGCTGGCCATTGCCACGAGACTAGTCCCTTTGTATTTTGGGAATGGGGCATGATATTAGTTGTACTTGCCCTGATATCTCAAGCTTGTCTTGGGCCTAAAATTTTGAGGGTAGATTTTTCTAATGTGGGTAGAGATGTCACTCGTCTTTCCCGACGTACTTGAAGTACGCCTAGTTTTGGCATACTTTTAGTGCATTTCCTCGGTTGGCGTACTCTTGTGCGCATCCTTGCGTGTGCCTTGTCGGTTTTTGAGCCCTATCGTACATTAGTGTCCTTGTTTGGTTAAGGGTTGAGGTGTATGGCTTGGATCAGTTGGTAAGATCCAACGGTTCATAAACCAACCCTTGACTATATATTTATCCTTGTCTTGTTCTCTCTTAACAATTGTTTCCATTCTCTTATTTCTTTTTACATAGGCAAATATACCTTGCAAATATGAAAAAACATGATCATACTATAGTTTTATTTTTATGTTTTGTTTGTTTTAGTTAGTCCTTTGTGTGACTATGATGTTCCTAATCAGTGTTAGTTCTTGGTATTTTTGGTTTTGGAGATTGAGTTGATGTAGATCAAAGTCTAACTTTATGGGTTTCATGAGTATTTTCCTAGGGGATTGATCCCCCCAAACTACATATTTTTGAAAACTCCTTGGTTCATGTTCTAGAGCCTAGGAATCTCCTCAATTTTTTGGTTTTGGTTTTTTGAGGTTTGGAGCATTGCTATAAATCCTGAGCTCAAGCTCAAAGTTCATCAATGGTAGGTCGGGTTGGAGAAGAAGAACAATAACAGAGGAGTATGTAAACCTCCTCAAATATTTCTACAGATAGTCTGGTATGGGTTGAAAATTTTTGGTTTAGCAGCAGTTGATTGAGGTTTAGAGTAAGGTTGCATATGTCTGTTTATTTTAAATTAAACCCTTGGCGTGCCCTACCATTGTTGAATTATTCGGAGCACAACATCATCCCATAAATTCTAACAGATTATTGCACTTTTGACTTGACCTGCCAATTTAGGCGCTAGACTTTTCCATCACTCAAAATCAAATCTATTGTGCCCTAAATTAATTGTACAACTTCCCGTATCCAAATCCCATATTTAATTTCTGTCGGACACCTGTATCATTACCATCAATTTCGAGATACCAACTTAACCCGTTGAGCCGGACCAACTAAAGGGTCCAAGATTGACTCCAAGCCCACACCATTTTTGACCTTTGCGCCACTCCCAAATTTAGACCCCAAGTGCCCCAATTTAATTAAAAAGTGCGGGACATATTTATTCTAATTAAATCAGGGATACCAACTTTGACTAATCCCATTTTAATCTCTATTTAATTCCAATGCCCATTAAATTAAGCCCATGCCAAACACACAACATCCCCTCACCCTACAAAACACCAAACACCAATTCTCCCACAATTTTCCCATCATTTCATGTGATTGTGCAATTACCCAAACTTAAGGGGCTAAATTGCAAATATTGTGACATGTAGCACACCATCATTAGTCAAGGCCAAATAGAGAGGCCACCCTCTTCTTTGACCATGGTCAACATCCCTCCTCCCTTTCTTTTTTATGAAGAAACAATTTCCTTCATGAGAAATTCTCACCCCACATTTGAAATGGGTAAATCTCCACCCTCCAATCCTCACACCCCATCCTATAAAATGTCACAATTCCTACACACAACCCCATGCCGGCCCTAATCCCCAAAAACCTAGGAAACCTCACCCCCCTCTCTCTCTCCTGCCTCCTCTATATTGAAAATCGAACGCCCATTTCTCCCATTTTCTTCTTCTTCCATTCTTCTTCTTCCTTTCTTCTTCTCCTTCCTTGGAGAACCGGAGCTCCGGCCAACTCACTATTCTCCGGTGCCACCAATCCGGTGCAGCCACAAGATCTGGCCAGCTTTCCTCCCTCAACTCCGGTGATCTCCCCTCGATAGCTACTGCCGCCATCACCCTATTCTCCGACGGACTCCACCACGTCACCCCAGAACCGGCCACCGCCATTGCCACCACCACCGACAGTATAACTGTCCATCACCACCGCCTCCAGCTCTCCCCTGACCACGCTACTCCGGCGGGCCGTTCCTTCCTACTCCCCGTGGCTTCCACCGCTGTCCCTGATCCGGCGATAAACCACTCTCCTCCGGCGAGCATTGCCATGAGCCAACTGTTGTACAACCGCACCACCCACGACACCATCCACCGGTCTGCCATGGCCATCAACCACCACCTGCCATAGCTACCACCACCCCACCCCATTACTCCGCCCACCCTGCTGATCACCATCACCATCTCCACCACCAGCACCACCACTTCACTCCGGCCAGCACCCTCCTCCGTTCCATCTGACCTCCCCGCGGCTTCCAGCTGTTCCTCCGGCCACACTCCACCCGCTCGACCACCCTCCTCCGATTTATACAGGTTTTTATGGTGGCCCATGCAGGTCCATTTTAAATCGTCTTGGTCACCTGACTGTGCTAAGGGAGCCTACAAATTAGGAATAGATATTATGATTTATTGTTGAATAGGATCTCAATCCATAATCGATTTTTAAAACTCCCTTTTGTATGTGATTATCGCCCTTGGACTTCCTAAATTGTATTCGTTCAGTTTTTGCCAATATTGTTATTATTATTTCTCATCTCCTATTAATTCGGAAAGACGAACGCTTGTGCCTGATGGTTTCCTCCGGAAGAAGATAGTAGATCAGACGACAGAAGGCGTGATTTATGCAATAATCTCTGAGAAAAGTGTTACCCTTAGTAGGATAGATTGATAGGTCTTTTAGATTCTAGATCTAGCTTGGAAGGCTAGCAAGAGAATTGGACCCAGTAGTATCCTATTCGTACTTGAGATAGCCGTGATCTTGGAAGTACTGGGAGCTGGAAGGATTGTTGATCCTGACCTAGAATAATTTATGGAAGTGCATAGTCCGATGCTAGGAATTAGTTATTATAAATGATAGCGATACCAGGAATGATATTATGGACTAGAGGAGATAAAATTTTAGGCTCTCACTTGAAAGATAATGATCTGATTCTAGGAATTTTAGTATGTGATTGAGTGATACCATTATTGTACTATGTGACTTGGAGAGATAAATATTGAAAAGGAGAAATTCGAGAAATAAAATTTTAGGAAAAACCTTGAGGAGAAGAGAAATTATACATTAGGCAAGGAATTTTTTTCTTTTGGGGATTGATGTTAAAAACAGAACGGGAGAAATTATTATGAGATTTAGTCTAGACTATGACCTTATCCTAGACATGGACTGGTAAAGCCAATACCACGCGACGCTGGATTGTCGACGTGGTTGCATTATTTTTTTGACCACCAGGTTACCCTGAGTTGAGTTTCTTCAGGGAGCCCGAGAGCGTGGTGTCTATCCTTAGCGACACACAATGTAAAGGGTGAACTAGTGTACCCCCGCATTATAGGAAGTTTGAGGATGTGTTTCTAGAGAATCTTCTAGGCAGGCCACCTGACAGAGAGATTGAGTTTGCCATAGAGTTGGCTCCCAGAGCCGAACCAGTTATTTTCCTGTCTTCAGACTAGCACCGATAGAGTTGGTTGAGTTGAAGGTCCATAGTAGAGGATCACTTAGACAAGGATTTCAGTCGGGCTAGTATTTCTCCATGGGGAGTACCTATCATATTGTACCAAAGAAGGACATGACGGTACGTTGTGTATCGATTACAGGGCGTTAAATACTGTAACGATAAAGAATAAGTATCCACTGCCGTGCATCGATGATTTATTTGATCAGCTTAGTGGTGCATGTGTATTCTCGAAGATCGATCTCAGATCTGGTTATCATCAGATCAAGTTATGGAGAGAGGACATCCCAAAGATGGCCTTTCGAACAAAGTATGGGCACTATGAGTTTTCAATCATGCCATTTGGTTTAACCAACGCGCCAGTAGTATTTATGAGCCTGATGAACAATGTCTTCCATCAGTACTTAGATAAGTTTATGGTGGTATTTATAGACGACATCTTGGTATATTCTAAGAGCCAGGAGGAGCATGAGTGACATTTCAGGATCATGTTGGAGACGCTGAGATAAGAGAGGCTGTACGCCAAGCTCAGCAAATATGAGTTCTGCTTGGATAGAGTACCATTTCTGGGACACATAATCACTAGAGATGGACTATCAGTTGACCCGGAGAAGATAGCTGCAGTTGAGACATGGCCTACCCCTACATCAGTTACAGAGGTTAGGAGTTTTCTCGGACTTGCCGGATATTATCGGAGGTTCGTAGAAAACTTCTAGAGGATAGCTGCACCTATGACGCGACTGACGCGAAAAGGCGAGAAGTTTATCGGGACCGACGAGTGTCAGGCGGCTTTCGATGAGCTGAAGAAGCATCTAACATCAGCACCAATTTTGATACTACTTTCAGGATCAGGAGGATTTATAGTGTACAGTGATGCGTCTGGCAGTGGATTAGGTTATATACTGATGCAACACGGCAAAGTGATAGCCTACGCATCGAGACAGCAGAGATTTCATGAGAAGAACTATCCGACGCATGACCTAGAGCTTGCTGCAGTGATATTTGTACTAAAGCTATGGAGACACTACCTTTATGGTGAGCGTGTTGAGATTTACACAGATCATAAAAGTCTGAAGTATGCCTACACGAAAAAGGAGCTCAACCTGAGACAGAGGCACTGGCTAGAGTTGATGACAGATTATGATATCGAGTTGCAGTACCATCCTGGCAAGGCAAATGTAGTAGCAGATGCCTTAAGCAGGAAGTCCATGGCATATTTTTATGACTCATCACCGGTTGTTAGAGGATCTTCAGGATTAAGATTGTATTGCCAGGCATGGATGGACAGATGGTCAGTCTCGAGGTTCAGTCTACATTGATTGAGAGGATCAAGGCAACCCTGCCTACAGACGCAAGATTTTGACGACTGTGAGAGTGGATAGAGGACGGTATGCAGATGGGACTCAGGATTCATGAAGACGGAACGTTAAGGTGTAAAGATCGCCTATACATTTCGAGTGGCGAGCTACGCCAGGAGTTTATGACTGAGGCTCATAGCTTAATTTATTTTATTCATCCCGGGGGGTACGAAGATGTACTGAGATTTGAGGTAACATTTTTGGTGGCATGTGATGAAGAGAGAGATTGCAAGATTCATGGCAAGATATTTAGTTTGTCAGCAAGTCAAGGCTGAACATTAGAGGACTGCAGGACTATTGCAGCCGCTTCCCATTCCCGAGTGGAAGTGGAAACATATTACCATGGACTTCGTCACAGGATTCCCACGGAGTCCTAGCGGGAAGGATACAGTTTGGGTTGTCGTAGACAGACTCACCAAGTCTACATATTTTTTGCCCTTCAGAGTTGGGCAGTCCATAGAGATATTAGCTGACATGTATATGAGACAGATAGTACGACTACATGGAGTGCCTGTCAGCATTGTATCGGATCATGATTCCAGATTCACGTCATATTTTTAGCGGAGTATGCAGGAGAGTCTAGGAACTCGTCTCAAGTTCAGTACTGCATATCATCCATAGACTGATGGCTAGTCAGAGCGTAAGATACAGATATTAGAGGATATTTTGAGAGCGTTCATGATTGATTTTAGAGGATCTTGGGAGAACCATCTATACTTGGCAGAATTCTCCTACAATAACAGCTACTAGGCTAGCATACATATGGCACCTTATGAGGTACTGTACGACAGGAAGTGTAGGTTGCCAGTATGTTGGAGCGACGTGGGAGAGCGTCAGATACTTGGTTCAGAGTTGGTGACATAGACAGTGAAGAAAGTCAAGCAGATTCAGAGCCACCTGCGTGTAGCACAGGACAGACAGAAATATTGGGCAAATGCACATCGCAGACCATTAGAGTTCAAGGAAGGTGACCATATATTTTTAAAGATATTGCCTACTCGTGGTACCATCAGATTCGGAGGTAGAGGAAAGCTGAGTCCGAGGTACATTGGACCTTTTAACATCTTAGAACGAGTTGGCAAAGTGGCTTACCGTCTTGTATTGCCTCCATCATTAGAAGGAGTGCATGACGTATTTTACGTATCGCAGTTGAGGAGATATGTGGCAGACCCTAGCCACGTGCTTGATCATTCGGAGATTACAGTCGGGCCCAGTCTATCTTACGTAGAGCAGCCAGTGGAGATACTTGATCACAGTGAGAATACTTTGAGAGGTCAGACTATTCGACTGGTCAGAGTTGCATGGAAGCATCATTCGCCAGACGAGTCTACCTGGGAATGTGAGGATTCCATTTGATAATATTTTTCGTATTTATTTGAGAAGCAAGGTATGAATTTACGTACCATATTTGATTTTCAGCTTGCTTTTAAATTCTCTTAGCTATTATCGTACTTTACTTTTAATTTCAGGGACGAAATTTTTCTAAGTTGGGAATGATGTAAACCCCCTCAAATATTTTTATAGATAGTCTGGTATGGGTTGAAAATTTTTGGTTTAGCAGCAGTTGATTGAGGTTTAGAGTAAGGTTGCATATGTCTGTTTATTTTAAATTAAACCCTTGGCATGCCCTACCATTATTGAATTATTCGGAGCCCAACATCAGCCCATAAATTCTAATAAATTGTTGCACTTTTGACTTGACCCGCCAATTTAGGTGCTGAACTTTTTCGTCACTCAAAATCAAATCTGTTGTGCCCTAAATTAATTGCACAACTTTCCGTATCCAAATCCCATATTTAATCCTGTGTCGGACACCTGTATCATTATCATCAATTTTGAGACACCAACTTAACCCGTTGAGCCGGACCAACTAAAGGGTCCAAGACTGACTCCAAGCCCACACCATTTTTGACCTTTGTGTCACTCCCAAATTGAGACCCCAAGTGCCCCCATTTAATTAAAAAGCGTGGGACATATTTATTTTAATTAAATCGGGGATACCAACTTTGACTAATCCTATTTTAATTCCCATTTAATTTCAATGTCCATTAAATTAAGCCCATGCCAAACACACAATACCCCCTTACCTTACAAAATACCAAACACTAATTCCCCCACAATTTTCCTATCATTTCATGTGATTGTGCAATTACCCAAACTTAAGGGGCTAAATTACAAATGTTGTGACATATGGCATGCCCTCATTGGTCAAGGCCAAATGGAGAGGCCACCCTCTTCTTTGACCATGGTCAACATCCCTCCTCCCTTTCTTTTTCATGAAGAAACAATTTCCTTCATGAGAAATCCTCACCCCATATTTGAAATGGGTAAATCTCTACCCTCCAATCCTCACACCCCATCCTATAAAATGTCACCATCCCTACACACAACCCCATGCCGGCCCTAATCCCTAAAAACCTAGGAAACCTTACCCCCCTCTCTCTCCTCCCTCCTCTATATTGAAAACCGAACTCCCATTTCTTTCATTCTTCTTCTTCTTCTATTCTTCTTTTTCCTTTCTTTTTCTTCTTCCTTGGAGAACAGGAGCTCCGGCCAACTCACTATTCTTAGGCGCCACCAATTCGGCACAGCCACGAGATTCGGGCAGCTTTTCTCCCTCGACTCCGGCGAGCTCCCCTTGATAGCCACCGTCGCCATTACCCTATTCTCTGGCGGACTCCACCACGTTGCCCCAGAACCGGCCACCGCCATTGCCACCACCACCGATAGTATAACTGTCCATCACCACCGCCTCCAGCTCTCCCCTGACCACGCTACTCCGGCGGGCCGTTCCTTCCTACTCCCCGCAGCTTCCACTGCTGTCCCCGATCTGGTGATGAACCACTCTCCTCCGGCAAGCATCGCCATAAGCCAACTGCTGTACAACTGCACCACCCACGACACCATCCACCGGTCTGCCATGGCCATCAACCACCACCTGCCATAGCTACCACCATCGTACCCCATTACTCCAGCCACCCTGCTGATCACCATTACCATCATCATCTCCACCACTAGCACCACCACTTCACTCCGGCTAGCACCCTCCTCCGTTTCATCCGACCTCCCCGCGGCTTCCAGCTGTTCCTCCGGCCATATCTACCCGCTCGACCACCCTTCTCTGGTTTACACACTGTTCCACCACCAGCACCCTCTCGACCACCCTCATCTCGACCACCTCCCTACTCCGGCCATCACCCCCTCCGGCCAGTGAACCTCGTCGAGGTATACGACTTCCTCTCCCTCTCTATGTTTATATATTGAGTTATTAGCTAGGGTTTATATATATTGTTAGTATAATTATAGTGTAGTATGATGAGCATGGGATAATGACATAAGATTAGGGTTTTAATATAGGTTTAGGGTTTATGTTTAAGATTTGCATGGGAGTTTAGTATTTTGTTTATAACTAAATGTTCTGGATATTATACATGGTTGGAAAATGCTAAATCAATTATTTATGGTTTAAAAATAATTTGAATAAGGACATGGAATATATATACATGATGGATGGATTTGAGGCATAAATAATGAAGTGGGGATTTAAATCACCAAATGAGATTTTTAAGTGTCGTCATAATTAAATGCAAATTGATTATTGGGGGAACAAATTTAAATTATTGAGAAATAAGATTCTGATATTTGAACATTGATGAACACTGAGGAGCACGTGTTTGATTGTGAACTAGTGTGTAGTATCAGACCATTAATCGGTAATTTGGGGACTGGAAATTAATGATGGGTTAAATTAGAGTAGTACTTTTTATGATTTGGTAACGATGATATGAAATGAAAGGTTAATAATCATTAATTGTGTACGTATTTGAGGATGGTTTGATGATATGGTACGGATGACTAGTTTGATTTGATGTAGCATACCAATAATCGACCGTGGTCAACCCTCTAACGTATTGTCCCTGTGAGTTGTAGCTGAGTCTGAGCATATGTATAGATGTGTGTCACATCCCTGTTTGTCGTGTGATAGTTTATTGATGTAGTTTGTACCTCTCTTCTAGGTACTGGGGGACCCGTGGACTTGGACGTTGTACCGGATCCCCGTCATCACAGCCAGATGCAAGCAAGTGTACCTTGCCACCCTGTATTTTAGATTATAAATATTTATTGTTTCTTTATGTACATTGTGCGTGTATTTTGTTTACGATCGATACTTCACGTTCGGATCACAACCGGGTGCAGACGTTCGTCATAATATTTTGGAATGAATATTAGATGTTCGTAACACCTCGATATACGTACCTGAGTATATCGTCACCCTAGGACACACTTATATACTATGATCGTACCAGATTCCTGTATCCTGATACTGACATCATGACCCGAGACTGGGATGACCTTAGGGTCGTGTCTTTGAGTTATTTCTGTGTGTTAAGACTATTAGATAGAGGTTCAGGTTCAACACACAATTGTTGACCGCTTGGGATGGGGAAGACAGTTACTAGATGTTTGGGCTCCTCTGTACGTGCTTATATATGTATATATACTATTTCTGTAGTGATCTTGTATCTAGTGTAGTTATATCACCCGTGTGACTCTTTGCCCGGAGCTGCGGTACGTCCCGTGTGTCTCCGTGTCTGGAGCTACGATTTTATTTTGGACAGCCCACGCGTTGAACATTGTCTTCAAACTGTGTCTCACTTAGTTGATTATGCTAGACTACACCATCGTTGTACTTGTACTTTCTATTATACTTTGGCATGCTGTATTTTTGTACCTTGTTACGTCCCTCTGAGGACCTGGTCCTCTGCCAGTTTTGTAGCATAGACGATTACGGAGCATTTGGAGTTGCTGATGGAGTTGCACATCTTGCGGGCATTGTACCAGGTAATCACATCGTTTCTACTGGCATTATGGTTACATTATTCTTATTGATTATTCATCTGCTGTTGTAGCCTAGTTTTTATAGACTCATCTCTTCTCGAGTATATTCGAGTTTGTTTGTTATTGGGCGGCCGACTTTAGCACATATAGCTCTTTCTTGTATACTGTTGTACATTGTGGATTGAGACATAGAGGTTTACATTTATGGGATATCTAGATAGTTTCCTTTATATTTTACAGCTTATACGTATTCGAGTCAGACCAGAGTCTGGTCGAATGCATAGCTGGCGTGTCACGTATTCCTGGTCCTACGTATTTTGGGACTGGGGCATGACAGAGTACATATAAGAGTCTTACTATTTTGGGCGCACTTTCAGTATGACCCATACTCCCCTACATCTCATGTGTACTCTGTAAGCACTGCCTAATCCCTTGCAAAAGTGCGCCCGGGAGAAGAACTCTTGTAAAACTTCCTAGGCATACCTTTGAAGGTCTCAGCTTCGACGTATAATTGGTGTACCATGAGTCCACTTTCCCCGTGAAAGTATGCCATTGTCTTGACTTGGCATATTATTGTCGAGCTTGGCTGGGCATACTTTTGCTGAGCACTTGTTGACCTGACTTTAAAAAAAGTACGCCGCCATCTAGAACCCTTGGCGTACTTTTGTAGGGAACTTGCCCCGTCCATTGCAAAAGCATGCCATCTCCTTTGTAGCCTTCAACGTACTCTTATCCGTTCTTGCCTCGACCATCAAGCATTGACTTAGGCATGCATTGGTTCTTGAGTCCTCGACTATCGAGCCCTCGACTATCGAGCTACTCTTGTTCTTGTACTTTGTTTTCTTGTTGTTGGCGTGTTCTGCTTTGTATGCCATCATCTGATTGCTTGGCTTTTATACACCGCTTGCTTGGTTGGTCATTGCATTGATTTTTTATGCTATCTGGCATGCTTGCGTACTCTTATGGAGTATGCTAACTCTTGCCTAGCTCGTGTACTCCTTTCGAGTGCGCCAAGCTTTTCCCTGCCCGTGTGCTTGATACGGTACGCTGCCATACATGTGTAACCTTGATTTATACGTAGTTCTCGAATATTTATTCTTGACCTTGTACGCCAGGATGCTTGTGTTAGCGTGCTTCATTAAAGTGCGCCTATGATAGGAGACCCTTGTTTGATTGTTGTATGTATAGGTTCTGTGGTGCACTTGGTGCTTATTCCTGATTAGTGGTTCATGCTAGCCCGACCATGACAAGTGATCTATGATCTAGGAACTTGAGGACGTGATTGATAATATATTCATTGGCATGACTGATAATTAAGAGGATTGATTATACTTCTTGACCTGCATAATTCCACGGCAATGGATTAGTACTCCAATCCTGTTATGACCTGAATTACATGATTTCATTCATGACTGATTATATTTCCTGACTTGATCAAGATATGATTCACGCGACCATCTGCTAGACCTGGTATCCTGACTTGGTTATTGTATCCGTGCTGATACACTTTCTTGCTTGCTTGTTTATATGGTTAAATTGTACACTGAGTGTGGGACATTGGCCAAAGTGTACACTGAGATGTGACATAAGATCCCGCTTCAGTGTATGATATTATATTCCTAATTTCTTGGCACATAAATGATAATTAGTCAGAACCATAGCGTGGCTAGGTTATTGCTTGCTTGAATGTTGTATCCACAGTTGGGTGAATTCAGGCTTGATTCCTAATACTTATGAGGATTCATACCAAGTATGCCCGTACTCTATACGACATCATTAAGGGAAATGTTCATGCGGCCACGACATGGAATTCTATATAATTATATGGCTAATTAGGCAACTTAAAAGTTGTTAGAACATGGGAAGGGAATGGTATCCCAAGATCGTGCATGATGGGCCATCCCTTGATAATTTTTGAAGCGTGCAAGGCTGGCCACCACGGATATTGTATATCATCCATAGTTAGTGGAGTGCAATATTTAACTTTTAAATTAAACCAAGCCAACAATTCCCTATAGGAAGGTTGGAACTGTTATTGATTTATTAGAAGATTGGCCCTATAGGAAACTGGTGAGATCATGCTTGCTTGCCTGTATAATCTTGGCTCGGTTAGCCCTGCTCAATATGGCATGATATAAGGATGCTAATTATGCTTTATTTTTGCTATAGCCCCAGACTCCTCATAACAAGCCGTGACTCTGTTTGGCCGGTTATAACTTGACTTGTTTGTGATTGTATTTTTTTGATAGTAGCTTAAGGACATAAATTGTCATGGTATGGTGGTTCAACTCCTATCCTTGTTTGGTTAGGGAGTCATCTATTATGTTATGATGGAATATGGATCGAACTACGACACAGAACCTTAGCTTGACCATAATCTTGGGACGTACCTTATCTTGTGTGATATGTCATTTTCTGTCCTTTTTTGGTGAAGGAGTGTCATATTATTTCGATGATGGGGCACACGCCAATGATTCTTAGCTCTTGCACTATATGCTTGATCTAGGTTTTGTTTTTTCATTTGTGCTTCCTTTTGGTACTTTTTATCTGGGGTCTAACCCCACTGATTTTGCATGATTAGGTTTAAAGCCAGTACCTGAGGATCCAGCTTATCTTCTCGGCAATGGTGCATACCAGACGGATAGCTGCTGAGGGACACGAGTGGGTTTCTTGATCAATGCTCAAATTATACATTCTTTTTTTCTCTTTTTGGGCGTTTCGCCACCGACACCTGTTAGCAGGATTTTTTGAACATCACTTCCTTTACATGACTGTAATATAATCAGAATATAGCTAATCTCGGTTGTGTAACTATTAATACTCAGTTAGCCTAAAATTTTAACAGCTAGACTTCCAGAACATTTTGATGAAGCATTTGTGACACATTATTTCTTTATCGTATATGTTCTATGTTTATTGTCACTTGCTTGAATGATTGAGATATAGTTGTTCTGAGACCTTAGGAGACTTGATTGCAGCATACACCCCCTTGTCTTTCTACAGCCGTGACCGCCATACGATGTTCTATACCTTATATATGGTAGTTGGCCATATTCGTCCATGTATTTTTGTATTGGGGCATGACAAGTATGTATACACTGCCCATGTCATAACAACTATACATATCAAATATCTAGATACATCCATAATGCTAACTATGAATCATCTAAAGAAGAAATAAACTATGAAGGAATGCTGAAAAATGTAACATCTAAGTATACCTGAAACTCAAAGAATTAGTCCCCAACACTCCCCTGAAATCAGCTCAAAAAATAACCTGGAAGAAGACCATGTCCTCAGAGGGACGTAAGAAGATACATAATATACACATCGAATGATAAATAGTAAATACATAAAAGAGAGATGTCAAGTAACTCATGAACTACAACTCCTAACCAGTCTAGGTGTAATATGCACTTTGAGGACAACGTTCTACACAGGGGCTGTCCTAACAAAAAATAAATACATGACACACGTAATGCTCAACTGAGTCACTAGTAGCCAACTAGAGGAAAGTAAATAAATAATAGCCCCTACGTTAGTAGCTATCCCCTCCCATCCCATGATACTGTTAAGTCAAATCCACGAGGCGTCCATTCAGTCTCTAACAAGTAAAGGGTCTAGTCAATTATATACACAAATCAGGTCGGGTCAACTAGCATGAAATGCAACACTCAATTTGTGTATCTCGACGAACATGTTTCAATATGAATAATCATGTAACATGGCATGCTATCAATAGTAACGGAATAATAAGAACAAGATAAAAGACATATATGAAACATGTAAATACTGAGTATCAAAATAGGCAAGATATACTTGCTTGGAATGCGTTCAAGCCTACTGAGTTGCGAGACCAAAGCCTAGCCGAGAAATATCAATGAACCAAAAAACCATACCCTATGTATATACCTTCCAACCCAAATCACAAATAAATATATATCACACACATAAATATAAATAATCATAAATACTAATTCCAACAACTCCTTCATCAGGAAAGTTGGATGGGTCCCTAATCATTCTATTAGTCATATTATCTAGAACTAAGTCACACTAGTCCCTATAATTATTATTTATTTATTAATATTATGATTTATAAGTTTTGGTTTCAAATACCAAGTTTGTATCTCATAATTCGTGCAACAAAGACTATGACACATAAATCGAGACTAGACAATCAACCACAGGGTTACCAATCTTATCTTGGTGATTTGGATGATCACTTTATAAATTTTAGCAATACGAGATCACTGGAATCGAAAGATCTCGATTTTGATGCATGAATTTCGAAATAAGAACATAATACCATTTTTTTATAATTAATTATGGTACAAAAAGAGAAATCTGAACATGCATTATCGAATGATGAAATAAATATCACTAACGAGTTTAGAAGGAGAAAGATACTAAGAATAGCCTATCCATAATTCTAATTTGGATGCATAGACAAAAATGACAGTTTTTGGTCAAAACGGTATCCGTCGGTGGACCCGCTTTGCACAAAAAATATGCCAAAATTAAAGTCACTAAATTTAGTATATTATAGGTCAAATAAGTCATAAATGATGATATGAACTCAATGATACGCCCATATTTGGATTTTGATAAGCCGATGACAAAAGTGTCTATTGAAATGGATCGTAGGGCCAGCAAAACGATGATCCGGTCTACTATCTTTGAATCAGACGAAACTTGGGTAACATTAAAAGTTAAATTCTATGAGTCCAATGACGCAAGTCTTATTGCATTACGACGAGTGTGCACAAAGTAATTGAGAAAATTTGAAAAGTCACGATACAATAATTTTTTGACTGATATGGGTCAAATTCGTCGCGTACACAGGACTAATTCAAAATTTTTCAAAGCCCACACGTCGGGAAAGACTGTATGTGCCTTTCAGTGCAATCAATTCAAGTTGGAATAGTCCGGTTTGACGGGACCAACTCTGTATTCCAATTTCTAAATTTTAAAACATATATTTTCTTAATTTTTCTAACTAGTTTTTCTTTAGTTTTAATTCAAAAAATTTAAACTAATTAATGAATTTCCAAGAGGTTCAAGTTGTCTACGAGTTGGTGAAATTAGTTCAATGTTCGACCAACTGTTGGTAAAGATAGGGCCCTTCCAACAGAGGGTGTTAGTTAGTTTTGGGTTATGTTTTACAATTCAAAAAACTATTATTATTATTATTATTATTATTATTATTATTATTATTATTATTATTATTATTATTGTTATTTTTATTATTATAATTTTCTCCAATTTTTACTCTGATTTTAATTGGTTTATAAATCTATTTAAACAAAATTAAATACAAGAATTAAAAGAGGGTTAAGTGGTTTACATACCTGCGAGATCGGTTCGAAAAACGATCTAACAAGGAGCGCAAAAATGTGTCGTGAAGTCGGGTAAAACTTTACATGTGCATGGTTTTTATACACGGGGTCGGGTGGCGGTCAGGCATCTAGAGTGGTCAGGGGGACCCGTCAAGCGTCTCCCATGGTCCGGGGGGGGGGGTGAGCAGTCTGGTCGAAGGAGGAAGAAGGTTTGCTTTGAGTCGGCAGTGGCTCAGGTCCTGCACGGATTATCATGCCCCAATACCAGAATATGGAGACGAACATGGCCAGCTACCCCGTACAAGGTATAGAACGTCGTACGACGATGATAGCTGTAACTAGAAAAGGGGGTGCATACTACAATCAAGTCACTTAGGGTCACACATAGTCTATTGTCTCAATCACTCAAACAAGAAGCAGTAAACATAGAACATACATGATAAAGCAAAAAGGTATCCCAAATGCTATGTTAAAATATTCTTGGAATTAGCTGTACAAAATAAGGAGCTTGCTGAGTAACAAAATTACATAACCGTGATCAGCTGCAGTCTGATTAATTACAATCATGTAAAGGAAGATAATGTTCAGATATACCGGCTAACAGGTGCCGGTGGCTAAGCACCAAAAAATAGTAAAATGTACAATGATGCCCAGGGAAGAAGAAGCCAACTTATGTCCCTCAACGGCCATCCATTAAGTTTGCTCTATTGTTCGGGATCTTCGTGCTCTGGCTCTAAACCTGGCCAAGCAAAAATAGTGGGGTTAGACGCCAAATAGCAAGTACCACAAGGAAGCACGAATAAAGAAACAAAACCTAAGGCACAATATGTATATATATATATATATATATATATATATATATATATATATATATATATATATATATATATATATATATATATATATATATATAATGCATGAGCTAAGAACCATAAGCGTATACACCATCATCGAGGCAATATGACACTCCTACACCAAACAAGGAAAAGAAGTGCCATACCACACCAAGATAATGTACATCCTCTGATTCAGGTCAAGTTATAGGATTCTGTATCGCAATCTCATCCCATAGCCTATCACAACATAATAGCCCAATCCCATAACCAAACAAGGACAAGGGTTGAACCATCATTCCACGACAGTCCATGTTCCTAAATGTCTAACAGAAGATACAAAACATAATGAAGCTCAATTACATAATCGACCAATCAATTCTACGGCTTTCTAGGTAGAGTCTGGGTTATCCCAGAGTTATAATGCATACAGGAATCTTCAGATCGTACGCTGTTCTAGCGGGGCTAGTCGAGCCATGATGATCGTATAACATATAGAATATGCATCTGTCCCTCGTAAGGCCACCGTGCTAAGATCTCATAGAATGCATTATATAATATAGTATTCAGATATTGTAACCTACTAGTGCAAATTTAAACAATATCCATGGGGGCTAGCCTTGCACTCTCCAAATAGATATTTAAGGGTCGCTAGTCATGCACGATCTCGGGATTCCCCTAAATGTTCTAAAGGTTTTATTTGCCTAGTTAACCCTATGGTTATCCGAATTCACATAGCGTAGTCACATGATCATTCCTCCTATATATCGTACCATAGTACGAACATGCTATATACAAATCTACTTTATCATTTGGTAGTTCAATTTGGATTCCTCCCAGCGTGATGCAATAATTCCTAGCCACACTTGGTCATTGACTAATTATCATGCCCATGTTGGGGGAAATCACATCACATCATATATAGCATAGCACGTATGTAGGTACACCTTGGTGTAAGATATGTAACATATAACACGTAGGTACACTTAGCATGTAGGAATATATGGCACATAGTAAGCGTATCAATACGGATACCAATAGTCGAGTCAAGTTACCAATTATAGTTAATCACATAATTTCTAGCACATAGTATCGGATAGGTCAAGTCATGCGCATAGGTAATATAGTAACTTGGTGCATGGTCAAGTTCTGCACATAGTCGGGCCAGTCGCATAGTCAGGTTTAACACACGGTCGCACTTAGTCCATCATACTTGTAATTACTAGAATCAACACATAGAATCACAAAACCCAATAAAAACTCCAAAATCAAGCAAAATAGCATAACAGGCGCATAGGGTCGCTTGGGTACACATGTGCGCATGGGAAACACGTGCATAAAAAAGTTGTCGCATGGATACAATCTTATAGCAGTTTGTTGCATTGTGCATGTACAAGTTGCCGCAAGGCAAGGTTTGCCGCATGTATACAAGCTCATATCATTCTGCTGCATGTCGCATGTACAAGTCGCTGCATGGCAACGCTTGTCGTATGGCTTGTTCAGGCGCATGGCTCAGAGCGCACATGCAAACAGTCATGCGCATTGCAAGGGATGTGCATGCTGTGAAGGGTCTGAGAAGGGAGTTCCAGCCGCATGGTATCTCTGCTGCATAGCCTCCCTTGCCGCATGGACTTTATCGTCCAGAACACCAAGAACTCCATGGAAAAGCTCTAAAAATCCAAAAACTTGTTCTATTCATAAATCTATATTTTAACTCCAAATCAAGTGAATGAAAAGCCAAAACCGTCTGAAATTAAATTCTCTACCATATGGAATAACTGGTTTTCAAAGATACCATATTTTAATAGATCAAAACCAAGGAAAACTCATGGTATCCTTAAAAATTATTAACTAAAAATGTAGATCTACTCAATTTTATCCATCAAAACCAAAAACTCCAAGTATTAAAGGTGCTTAGAATCATAATTTATACATATTAGACTAATAATATACAAGGAAAAAAAATAAGAAATAATTTTTTTTGTTTTTTTTTTGTCATGCAAGATGTACTTGCCTAAAATGAAGAAGAGAAAATGTAGAGAATGAGGGAAAAGAAATAAAGAAGAGAGCTTATATAGGATAGTGTTGGATGCCTGGCCTTTGGATTATGTCATAATCAATCCTAGCCACACAATTAAACCATGAGCCAGATTAAACCAAAGAATGGGTTTAGTCTCCATGAACCAATATAACCATGCTAGCAAAAAAAAATGCATCGATACGTATATCGGGAACATGGAGTGACATCTCTACCTACCTTAGAATTTTTTTCCTCAGAATTCAAACCCAAGGCTAGCTAGAGAAATCAAAACAAGCACTACACTAATCACAAGCACATCTATAAATGCTATCAAATCCAAACATATAATAAAGAAAAGCAACATCAAATTATATGGGTGAGTGAATCACGAGATTCAAGATACGAAGGAACAAGAACAAATATACCTTCTGAGTCAAAGAGATGCGGATATCGAGATCGAATATCATTCTCGAGCTCCCACGTCGACTTTTCCAGAGGGTGATGACCCCAAGCAACCCGGACAAGACAAATAGTCTGGTTCTTGAGCACCTTCTCCCTATGGTCCAAAGTGGATACATGTTGCTCCTCGTAAGACAAGTCGGTATCAAGGACTAGCTCAGAATGGTCGAGAATATGAATCAGATTCGGAACATACCTACACAACTGAGACACATGAAACATATATATATAGAAGTTTGAAAAATCTACACCATGCACCAACAGTAGTCACAAAGCTATACGCCGAATTGATCAAGAGCCATGTGCCAGACAGGACCAGAGCCATACACCATCCACAACATAAGTAGTGTTCCCATGTTCCAGCAACGCCATATGCCACTACTACCCCATTGATCTCCACGCGCTAAGCGGAAGTATTCCCAAGGTGGAATCAAAATTGTCATAAACTAGGGCATAACACCTGTCACGAGCATTATGGGCATCAACAACCCTAGATATAGAATGGCCATGTAGCAGCCTATTATAATATGCACCGTCATACGACAACATAAGATACACTCATGCATGTGTGTATAATGCCTTCTCAAGGCTATAAATAGTGGGCATTTTCTATATATATATAAATAAAATAAAATGAGAAGAGAGGAGGAAAAGATTGAAGCACCGCAAGGGACACCCATTGAGTCGTATACTCAAGCTCCCCGAAGCCTCATCATTCTCCTTGGTCTCGGATCGTCAATAGAGTAAATGAGCCATTGTAGTGCTCGATCTCCATTACTACTCAAGCTACGTTATACACTCATCACCAATACATCGCAGGATTCATCATGACAGGAGCTTTTGCTCATGGAGCTATATTCTTTATTATAGATTATAATCCAGAGTAAAATGAGGATAATGTATTTGGCAAGAATGTTAGACCGTAAAAAAGCTATAATATCTCATTTAAGTTGGGTCAGCCTATTTCTGGGGTTTTTGTCACACTTTCCCAGAATCTTATTTTTATTGTACTTAGACTCTATGCATTAGAGATTCTTTTGTACTATTTGTCTTTTTCCAATCAATACAAAGTTTGTTTAAATTTTCTACGAGTATTTTTGGCGATGTCGACAACATCATGCACTTCACATAGCGAAGGTTGAAGGCAAAGACGATAAGTAACATTGCTTACCAGCTCGAGAATATCGAACGGACCGACGTATCACGGATTAAGCTTCTCACGGACCCCGAATCTAATGACTCCACGGGTTGGCAAAATTTACAAGAATACATGGTCGCTGACATAAAACTCTAAAGGCCTACAATGTTGATCTGCCAAATGATGATGCCTATCTTACAACCCGAAGTCACTTTCTAATCTACTTGATAACCTCTACTATCTGCGAGATAATTTCTGGGCCTAGCATCTTTCGTTCGTCGATACCATCCCATGCCAATGGTGACATGCACTTTCTCCCATATAATGCCTCGAAGGGTGCCATCTGAATACTTGCTTGATGACTGTTGTTGTACAAGAACTCGAATAGATGAAGGTAATCTTCCCAAGACCCTCCAAAATCTAAGGTACAAGCTCGTAGCATATCTTCCAAAGTCTGAATGGTTCTCTCAGACTATCTATCTGTCTGGGGATGGTAAGCGGTATTGAACCTCAACTTGGTGCCTAAACTTTAGTGCAAGCTCTTCCAAAAATGATAAATAAACCAAGTTTCTCTATATCATGACCCGAACCCAGTATAGGGGCACAAGTAGTGAACGCCCAGCCTATGCCACAACATCAACGGTACAACGTTGTTTGGGTAAACTATCTATTTAGCAATCAAGATATAATAATGCCACTAATAAAATATGAATACTCAATCACAGATCTATAAGATGGAACAATCACACGAATATGACAAAAGAATAGAGAGACAATTATAACTCGTAAGACAAGATAATATTCACCGAGTCATAAAAAATACTAATAACAAAGCTGGAGACAAATCTAGTACAAAGATCTATCTACTGAGCTATGAGTCCTGGGTCGTCTGTCTCAATCGGGATGAGACCCTCCTAAGCCAAAGTCTCTAGCTCTAAGCCAACTACGTCATGAGGCTCGTAGTAAGTGGGGTACCACTCCTCAGTATCATCCGAAAAAATATATCCAGTCAGGAAAGGAGAAAAGTATATCTCTAACAGCAGTTCTAATAAATGATATAAACTATGTAGCAGTAAATAGAGCGAATATATAAGATGTAATATATAGGAACAAGAGATATGAAATAAAGAAATACTGAAAATAAATACAAGAATAAGCATCATAGAAATGAACGCCCGATCACCTCGCCATTAATACCCACGCCACCACTACAGTAAGCTGCCACCCTTCATCGGGGAGCACCTCCCCACGCCTGAGCAGCCCACCTCAACTACCTCAACCTCCCTCTTCCCTGACTCGACAGGATCCCGACCTTCCTCAGCCCGCAACCGTCTCTCTTTCCCGATCTCCATTTGCCTGAATTCTCCGCGGCCACGACCACCTCAACCTCCACCACCACTGTCACCGGTCACCACCGTTGACCCATCAGCCTCGATGACCTCCTCCATGACTGAGCCACCTCAATCAACCCTTCGTCTCGACCTCACCGAGACCCTCCAACTCCGGCAGCCCTGCCACGATCACCTTCACCATCATCATGACCTTCATCATCGTCATCATCATCGTTATCATCATCGTCAACATCGTCGTCATTGTCATCAATATCGTCGTCATCATCATCAATATTGTCGTCATCATCACCATCGTCATCGTCGTAACCATCATTATAACCATCATCATCATCGCCGTCGTCGTCATCAATATCGTCGTCACCATCGTCATCGTCGTCATCGTCAACCCCGTGCGTGCCCTCGTAGGTTGATTTCTGCCCTCCTTCATGATTTTATGTACGTATATATATGTAATCAAATAAGTATATATATGTATTTGGTATGTATAGTATATGTATTCCATTAGTATATATTTAATAGGTATATAATTGGTATATATATATACATATATATATATATAGTATATATACTCAATTAATATACATTCGGTATATGTATATTATTCATTGGTATATATATATATATATATATATATATATATATATATATATATATATATATATATATATATATATATATATATATATATTGTATATGTATTTAATTGGTATATATATAAATTATAAGTAATTAATGTTATATGCTAGTTAAGACTATGTATATTTATAGATGTACTAGGAGACCTAGTATTAATTATGGATATTTCTTATTTACCTTGACCATGTGACCCTGTAAATTGTTAGAAGACTGCCTTATGTACACTAACGTACTGGCGAGACCCGTATTATTTTGACTGTCTAATTTTGCACAGCAATTACAGACATGACACCCGCACAATTAGACGCACACTCGACCCTAGTTGACCAGTGTCATACCTAGCATAGCCCTGAGTTCAGTATATTTATGATTGTGTGTTAGTGTATCGACTGATTCTGTATTATCATTAAATAATATCTATAGGACTGTTGGATCATTCAGACAAGACTTCAGAATCATGTTATTGGTATTACCAGCAGCAGGACCACAGACGAGTACATTCTCTGACAGTTTTTATTATATTGATTATCTCTATAATTCTAGTTGTATGGCGTACATGATTCTGACACTGTTGTATACACGAGTTGACATCATCGAGACCTGTCACGAGGAGTCGTGATTGGGATCCATCGTGCTAGCTGGGGAAACAGGGAAATATTAGTAGCTTATGTGATCATACCCAATTCTACTTGCATCATAGCTCACCCACACCTCACATCGGTGCATCATGACCATTACATGCCTCATAGCCTGTTATGTATGATTAGCCTGACTATTGCTTGCATCATAGCTATCCGGATGGTTAGCCTGACCTTACATGAATTATAGCTAGTCATACATAGCAAGCCTGATCAGTCCCAAACCGATCACATGATATGCTAATATTTTATATACTTAGCTAGATGTTCTTGACATGTATCTCTAGTATATCGATCTAGCATTCCTTATATTCTAGTTATTGTTCTAGCATCCATTGATATTCCAGTTTATGGTTCTAGTATACACTTGTATTCCTGTTCATTGCTAGTTACACCATTGATGATATATGGTCCAGTATTTTTATTTCCGGTATATTCATGCTTACCAGTATTCTTATTTCTAGCAGTTATATCCATCTTGTATTTCTTTACACTGTATTATAGTTTTTGTCAATATACATGGAACTGCTGTTAGAGATGTACTTCTTTCCAATCCTGACTGGATATTTTTTCCAGACTGCGACTTAGAGGACTTATTTCCAGCATACATAGAGATTTGGATGTTATTGATTGCAGGTTAGACTATTTATTATTGTTAGACTTGTGTTATATTTTATTTATTTTCTTCAATATCTCATCGTGCTCTAGTTTCTGTGATTGAGTATTCCATATTATATTATAATATTTGTGACTCCTTATGGAGTTGGATATTCATGTGAGATTGATTAGCTAGTATTATGACCTAGACAGCGTTCTACCGCCGATGCTACAGCGTAGGCTGGACGTACCCACGTACTCATGCCCCTATACCGGGTGCGGGTCGTGATACATTTTTAGTGGTGGCCCATGCAGGTCAGACTTCGCAAGTTGAGAGATGTTGTAGTAGTGCGACGTCTTAGTTATACTACTGCGTACCTGCGATAGGATATAGGCCATAGAATACTAGGATGAGAGAGGATACTCAATCATAAATTTTTTGAGAGATTCCTGGGACGACCCTTGAGAATCTTATTATAATTTCCAATTTAAATCTTTCCCTTGTTTCTTTCGCTCTCACTTGTTGCTATTGAATTTGATTCTTATTGATCAGTTTAATTCTTTGTATCGTTGTTGAGTTTTGATTTCATATCGAGATAAATTTTACGGACTAAAATTTATGGTTTGATCTGATGACATATGTTGATGAGGAAAGTGAGAAAGGTAAAACGTCTACTTTGGTTATGGAGCCTAGAGTTTATCGCAGCCATATTAGCTGTCATGACGGAAACGTAAGAACTTGACCTTGGATGTACATATCTTAGTTATAAAATTTAGAGTTTCTCATAGCCATACTGATTGGCATGACGAGGATTCTAGATGACGTGATTATAGAGTTGCATAACTTAGTTATGGAACCTATCGTTTATCGCAGCTATGCTTACTGGCGTGGCGAGAGTTTTGAGTGTCATAATTTCGGACAGACGTGTATGATTATCAGGTTGTATCTTAAATTGGTTCTTAAAGTATTATCTCAATACTTATCCCCTTCTGTTATTTTAGGACTTTGTTCCATCATTTTTGCTTGGCAATAGAGATATCTTCAGTCCTTAGTCCAGTTCCTTTGAGCTTTATTTCTTTAAAATTCTTGTTAGTATGATAATTGGTGACTTACAATTAGGTCTGTGTCTTATATCAGTATTGACTGTTAAGAATATGGCTTGTGAGTCTGTAACATATGAGCAGTAGGCATCAATCTAGAGTTAACCCATAGCATAGTACCTTATAGCAATAGTTCTATAATATGTGTCATTATGGTTAGTATTGGTAATATAGGTAGAAGGAGGAGAAAAGAGTATCAGATGGATCCAAGAGTTAGTATCAAGTCAGCATGCCAGTCCTGGATAGTCATGAATTCATGTAGTTGGGTGATCCACGTAAAGAAGTAAGTATCGAGGAAATTATATTAAAAATTAATGGAGCATAATATTCAATTTGATGGTTGATACTTAGGTGTGTAAAGTGTAAATGAATGTATACGCATAAAAAGGGTATTAATGAGTGTGTCATGGGTAGAGGAATATCAAGATTGATCATGAAAGGTATGAAGTGTACCACAGATTAGTGTAATAGTCTATAAAAGATTAAAGGAAAATACGTATACATCAATCAAGATAAGGAACCATATGCCTGCCTTTGAGAGTGAAGTAGAGCATGTATATTATATAAGTTAATAACTAGTGCGAATAATCAATCATGAGTTCTAATAAGTTTGATGAGATGATCTAATGATGAAGCTAGTGTTACCATACCAAGAGTACTAATATTTCTATATCGAGGATTAGTTGAGCAAGGTGCTAATAACAGTACGTACTTCGTGTGATGATAATTAGATTGGTGTATCAGTTAATATAGATAGAAAATTATTGGAGAAATACGTGTGATGATAACTTTGATTATTGGGAGTAATAGTGCAAGTAATCCGGGAAGTGCAAAATTTTAGTACACAGTTGAGGGTTGTAGACAATTAGTGTATTTGTGTGTATCCTTTGTGATAGAGACTGTGAGTATATATATACTTAGATAGATGTGGATTTAAATTTATAATTTGAAGATCGGAAATGAATTTTAAGTTTTAAGAATTTTGAGGAGTTGAGATTTTATGTTATTAAAGTTTTTGAGGATTCAAATTCAATTCAATGAACATAGTCAAAGCTATAAAGATCTTTGGAAGTGATTAAAATTTTATTACAATATTTGAATATTTAACTTTTGAGGAAAGTATATACATGTTATTTTAAATTGTTCGAAAGTTAAATTTTGAGGATAAAATTTTATGATGGGTAAAAAATGTATAACAGTATATGAGTGGATAAAGTGAATGTGTAAGGATCTGTTGGCTTGAGCATACTTGAGATGGCACTGCAAACTGACTTGGGTGTCCATCTAGAGTTGTATTAGAAGGAGTAGTACTTAGTGTATTGTGTTGCACTTGGCGTGCACTTGAGTGATAAGAACAAATATATAAACAATTATAGTAGGTAAGAGAACTAGCAGTGGGTGTGCTTGTAGTAGAAACTGTGATACCTAAAGGGATAGAGGTATCAAACTTTGGGTGCATCATTTAACCTATGGTTGTGTTAGAAGGCTATATTTTGTTCTTTCCTTCTGTTATTTTTGTCTATTTAATTGATTAATTAATTTCTTAGTACCATAGCTTGTATCAATGATCTTCTTGCTAGAATGTAGTTAGTAGTATACCCTGATAGAGACTATAATACCATGCCAAAAGAGACCATAACCATGCATGTTTTCTCTAGATTGTATGTTGTATGACTGTAGGTATAATTTTTCATAGACTTTGATTGTTGGGGGTTTGACCGTAGTGAAGATTAATGAAGAGGTTATGATTTGACAAAGAGAGACAATGTACCTTAAATTTTGAGGATAAGCATTAATTTAAATAAAGAGTTGAGAATTCAATATGGCAGAATTGATAATTTTGTTAGATCATTAATTTTTATGAAGATTATGATTGAATTTGTCATTAAAATTTAAAGAATTTAAGAAGATTATCATTATATTTATTTGACTGCAAGGTATAAATTTAAAAATTATTTTGAATTTTTATTTAAAGACTTCGTAAGTGTTATATTGTTTGAGTATTGTGTGGAAAAAGAATCGAGGAATAAGATCACTATTGGATTAGTGTTGAATTCAAACTTCTGGGATAAGGATTTAAATTTTATAAATACATATCGATTGGACTTAAATTAGAGGAGTAAGATGATTAATGGATTAGTGTTTAAAATTTAAACTTTTTGGGATGAGATTTTAAATTTTATAAATATACATTGATTGAATTTAAAATTTGAGGATTTGATATTAAATTCTTGTATTTAGTTATTAACTTAAAATTTTGAAGAAGATTATAATTAAAAAAATGGAATATGATTTTAAATTTGAAGATTTTTTTTGGAATGTGATATTTATAGAAATTTGAATTTTGTGAAATAACAATATGGATTTACTTCATGATTATATGGTTTGATAAATTTAAACTTTGATGGTGAAATAAATAAATAAATAAATAAATAAATACAACTATTGAGGATCTTAAATTTTGAGGACAAAATTCTTTTAAGGAGGGTAGACTTGTCACTACCACATCCTGAAAATAGGGATATTTTTGTCATTTTATATATTATAGGTATTGTGTGTATTTATTTTAAATAATTGCATGATATGCGTATATATATGTGTGTATTATAGATAGTGTTCATTAATACATGAGTTAGTAGACTAGACCTAGATGCCCACTAGATGGAGCCCTGACCGAAATATAGTGTTATGGATTTGATTTGTAATTTTTGGGATTAATATTGAGGTTATAAATAATTACCGTGATTTTATTTAATTATTGCGCTTTACCATTGCTTTGATATTTGGAGCGCTACCCTAGCTTTTGCCTTCCAGCAAATTCCACAACCTTGTCCTAGACATGCCCGTCTTCCATTCTGACCTTTGTGTAACTCATGAATATGCTCTCTTGTGCTTCATTTTAGCCGCACAATTTTTGTCGCAGACATTTATTTTTAATTCTAAATAAATTTGACTTTGTATCTTTATACGTTCCCATCGAAATTGGAGACACAATCTCGACCCATTTTGTGCAACCCAAATTATAACAATATTCTATTCTGAGTCTTCTACGTTCATGATACTTGTGTCCCACCTAATTTTAATTCTATGTACTTCCAATTAATTTTAGAACACCAATTGCATTAGTTTTAATTAAATTAGTGTAAGGACCCAACTTGACCCAAAACTAGACCCAACACCAAACCAAACCAAACCCCAATTTACACCCTCAAGATTCATACTAAACACCAAACATCTTTTTCATTCAATATATCACACCAAATATGATGTTTTCCCTTATTTAATCCAAAAAGCCACTTTCTGTACAATTTTCTAATTGTTGGGGACTTTATTGCAAAAGTGCAATGATGTGTCACCATCCTATTGGTCAAGCACATGAAGAAATCAACCACCTCTTCCTTTGATCGGTCAACTCTCTCCCTCTCTCCTCTTTTGTTTGTGTGTTTTCCTCCATGTTGAATCTAGACCAATCATTCAAATGGAGCCATCCTCACCACACACACCATTATATAAAAATATTTCTCATCCTCAACCCTTTTCCCAAAGCAACCCCATCCCAAAGCATGGCCGGCCCTAATCCCTAGGGGTCACCATCAACCCCTCCTCCCACATGCAAAAAAACTACCCCATTACCTTTTTCCAAAGCAACCCCATCCCAAAGCATGTCTATAGGACTGTTGGATCATTCAGACAAGACTTCGGAATCAGGTTATTGGTATTGCCAATAGCAGGACCATAGGCGAGTATATTCTCTGACAGTTTCTATTATGTTAATTATCTCTATAATTCTAGTTGTATGGCGTACATGATTCTGACACTGTTGTATACATGAGTTGGCATCATCGAGACCTATCACGAGGAGTCGTGATAAGGATCCATCGTGCTAGCTGGGGAAACAGGGAAATATTAGTAGCTTATGTGATCATACCCAACTCTACTTGCATCATAACTCAACCATACCTCACGTCGGTGCAACCTGACCATTACATGCCTCATAGCCTGTTATGTATGATTAGCCTGACTATTGCTTGCATCATAGCTATCCGGATGGTTAGCCTGACCTTACATGAATCATAGTTAGTCATGCATAGCAAGCCTGATCAGTCCCATGCCGATCACATGATATGCTAATGTTTCACACACTTAGCTGGATGTTCTTGACATGTATCTCTAGTATATTGATCTAGCATTCCTTATATTCTAGTTATTGTTCTAGCATCCACTGATATTCCAGTTCATGGTTCTAGTATACACTTGTATTCCTGTTCATTGCTAGTTACACCATTGATGACATATGCTCCAGTATTTCTATTTCCAGTATATTCATGCTCACCGGTATTCTTATTTCTAGCAGTTACATCCATCTTGTATTTCTTTACACTATATTATAGTTTTTGTCAATATACATGGAACTGCTGTTAGAGATGTACTTTGTTCCAATCCTGACTGGATATTTTTTCCAGACTGCGACTTAGAGGACTTATTTTCAGTATACTTGGAGATTTGGATGTTATTGATTACAGGTTAGACTATTTATTGTTATTAGACTTGTGCTATATTTTATTTATTTTCTTTGATATCTCATCGTGCTCTAGTTTATGTGATTTAGTATTCCATATAATATTGTGATATCTGCGTCTCCTTATGGAGTTAGATATTCATGTGAGATTGATTAGCTAGTATTATGACCTAGACAGCGTTCTACCGCCGATGCTGCGGCGTAGGCTGGACGTACCCACGTACTCGTGCCCCTATACCGGGTGCGGGTCGTGACAGAGATGGTGCTGATGTCCGAGGTACTACTCCTCCTCCTCCACTCTGAGCATGAGACCTCTTCTGGCCTCTAGTTCTCGATGCCAACCTCTGAATAGTCAACTCGTGTCTCTTAGCCACTACCAACATGACATCAAAAGTCTAGTAGTCGTGCCCCTCTACCAGTTGTAAGTTCTCCAGGTGAATTATTACTACCATATTTCTAGATGAGGATATTATGGTCATTTGGTATAATTATTATTTAGTGATTAATATTTATTTATATTGTGCTAATTATTTAAATTGTGCTTTGCTATTTAATTATTTGTTAGTGGGCTAGACTATGTTTATTGGACTTGTCTTAGTGGAACCATTAGTTAGTCATGATAATACTTTGAGCCCAACATGAGACCAAGCCCATTAGACCCTCTTCCTTAGTTAATTAAGGAGATTAGTTTAATTTGTATTAGTTTAGAGCCTTTTGAATATAGCCCTTCCTAAATATCTCTCATAACTAACTAGTGGGGGTACTTTAGACATTTATTGTTGCTTTGAGAAGAAGAAAGAGGGGGCCGACCATATAAGGCTCTTCATTCTCTCTCATCTTCATTAGTTCATTCCAATTAGATCTCCAAATATGTTCTTCCCCAAATTGACTCATTCTTCCATAATTTTAACCTAATTTATACCCATTTCCTCTCAATTTCATTATCAAAGAATTATTATAGCTTGGATTGCAAGGAACACTTGAAGGTAAAGGATTTGGCAAGAGAATTTTGTCCTAATTGTGTCCATTGAGCATTTTATTGGGAATATATCTCCCAATAGGTAAATTTTGAATCCAATCCTTAATTAGACTCTAATTTATGCATTTAACTATTAGGAATCATCCCTTGGCTTAGGGCTACCCATAGGATCAAGAATTTGGTCCATATGACTTGTATTGTACAAGTTATATGATGATTTGTGTCCAATTAGAGAAAATTATGAGATTGCACATTAATTGTGTCATGAGATCAATTAGAGCTAATTAGACTTAGATCAGGATTGTAGGACTAGGTACATGTCCATAAATGCATACGAATAGGCTGTATCATGGTAATTTATGATACGGTATGATACGTGACTCATTTTTGGGTGATTTGTGTTAATGCTTTTCAATTTCCTAGTTGTATTGTGATGTTTATGATATGTATGTATGGGTAAAATAGAGGTTTGAGGGTTTTGGCATTCCAATTGAGTACGTATTATAGTGTATCATAGATAGCATGCCAAGTGTTTGGTCTAATGCTTCGATTATGTGTGTGTGGCTATATATATATATATATATATATATATATATATATGTGTGTGTGTGTGTGTGTGTGTGTGTGTGTGTGTGTGTGTGTGTGTGCATGTGGTCATGCATACATATTAGTGTTGTGTGATGGTATTGACTGTGAATGAGGGGAGGAGTGTATAAGTGTGAGTGTGTCTGATGTTGTGAGGGAAGATAGAAGAGCATCAGTAGTGCACACTCGTGCACTGCTATAGCAGTATCAGCAGCAATATAGGCAGCAACTATAGCAGTATCAGCAGCAGCATAGGCAGCAACAACAATAACAATATCACTAGCAACTATCGCAGTATCAGCAGCAGCATAGGAAATAACACCTTTAGCAGTAGCTATTACAGTATCAGCAGCATCATAGGCAGCAACAGCAATAGTAGTGTCAGCAGCAACATAGACAGCATCATCTATAGAAATATTAGCAGCAACATAGGAAGCAGCAGCAATAGCAGCTGCTGTAGTAGTAGCACGAAGAGCTCGAGTAATATGTTAATTCAATAATCATTGAAAGTGGGCTCAGGTGTTGCCTGTTAGCAGTGGTAAGGATTTATGTGTTTGCAACAGTGTAGGTTAGTGATACATATACATGTAGGTTAACAAGTGAGTGTCAGTGAGTGAATATATGTGTTTGTGAATAAGTGACAGTATGTATTAAGTGTGTATTTGTTTAAGTATTAGTGTTGTGTGAGGGAAGAGTAGGGTTATGCTTGTGTACTATGAGGAGTGGTAAGATTAGATGTGAGAAGGGTCAAGTGAGTCAAGGAAAAGGAATTTAAGAACAACAGAAGTATAGGAAGAAAGTGGGCGTTCAACTAATAGAGGAGAGCAGCAGGGGGTGTGTAGTATCGTATCAAGTTTGAGAGTTTATCTCTAGCTACATGCCAAGGTACAGCAAGTGAAACAGGTAGAAGGTTTTGGATAAGTAAGTAGGTAATAGTGTTATAGCTAAGGTAATACAAGTTTAGCTATTACGTTATTTCTAAAATAGATGTGCTAACTAGTGTTAACTTAGAAACTTTGGTAATGACCTAGTTTAACTATTATAAATTAGTGTTAGCTAGTTAGTAGCTTATATCAATATAAAACATGTAAAATCAATCACTCCATTTAACTTCTTCTTCAATTTGGCTTTTAAAGCATTTAAACAATGTAAAACAACTTCCACCATTTTTTTTCTTTTTTTTTCTCTTCTTTTCTCTTTTTTTCTTTTTTTTTACAATAATGGAAGTTAGAAAATTTGAGGATAAAAATATGTTCCAATTTGTTGGTTGTAACCAAACCACAAATTTAGACACCCCCACACTTATTTTTTTGTACACCCATACATATCATAATGATCAACAATGCTCCACTAGCTTTGCGACTTGGGTAAAGGTATAAATATTATAGGTTGAAAGCTTGTAATGTGGGTATACCAAAAAAAAGGCAATAAAGCTCAAAGGGGTTCAACAAAAAGAAAATTAATTACAAGGTGGGCTATTTGGCTTATGTAACGCATAACAAAGATGACCTTAATCATATTCATGCATGCATGTGTCAATGTGATCTTGAAATGAATCAAAGCAAGTTCTAGAGAAACAAATCAGTGGAAGAATATCTCTCATGAAAGAATAATGAGACTGATGTGTCGGTCTAAAGGCTCTAATCCTTACTAGCTTTTGTCTACTAATTTAGATACTACCATTTTCAATAAAAAATAACTAGACTAATTAGTTCTAAGTTTAAAAAAAAATTACTTATTCAATCTTGTTATGAATTTTTTAAATTTAGTTGAATCTTACTCATGACATACACAACCAAAAATTATTAAAAACCAAAAAAACAAAATTCTTTTATTAAAAATTATTATTATTATTATTATATTTTTTAGAAAAACAACGAACTAAAAATGCTTAAAATAAATTAAATCCCCTCCCCAACACTTAAAACTGACATTGTCCCCAATGTAAGGTGAAATACAAAGAAAAGGAAAAAATAAATAAATAAAAGAATAAGAATAAGAACAAACTCCCCTTGGGTTGCCTCTGTTTATTGTCGTGGATGTTTCCTCCTTTAATTGGTACAAATTGGATCCTCAAGGTCCAATTCATCCACATTCTCTACTTTGAAACCTTCATAGAAAAGCTTGAGCCTTTGGCCATTTACCTTGAACACTTTGGAAGTTGCTAAACTTTGAATTTCAACCGAAAACAGACGAAGTCGTGATTGCTATAGAAGGACTATTTGACCAACTTGAAACACCTTCCTAGAGATCATCTTGTCATAAAAATCCTTCGTCTTCTCTTTATAAATTCTAGCATTCTCATAGGCGTCATTGCGAATTTCCTCCAACTCTTGTAGTTGTAACTTCCTATGTTCTCCATTTTCATATGCCTTCATATTGAAACTCTTGATAGCCCAATAAGCCTTGTGTTCTAACTCAACAGGAAGATGGCATGGTTTTCCAAACACCAACCGGTAAGGTGACATATTGTAAACTCCCTGATATTTTAGGATTTTTTTTAAATGAATTTTTTAGAATGTTTCTGGGTTTTTCTGTGATTTTTCACTAATTAAAATCAAGATATTTTGGAATTAAATAAATTTAAATATTTTTATTAAATATTAAAATATGATAAAAATAATATTTTTGGGTGTAAAATAAAATATTAGACATAGGGTAATTTTTCTGAATTTTATTGGACCCCAGAACCATTTTTAAAGACCTAAAAAATCATAATTTTAATAAAATCAAAACATACCGGGTTGAACCGGGCTCAAACCGGGTTGAACCGGGCTGAACCCGGTCCAACCGAACCGGGCCGGCCTAGACCCTAACGGGTCGGGTCATACCAACCTGACCCGACCCGACCGGGATCCGACCCGCTCACCCTCACCGCAAGAACCCCCGCCACGACCCGCATTTTTCGGTGCTCTGCCCCACTCCACGACCACGACCCGCCCCCGCCAGCGTCGCCCGGCCCTCGATCCCCTCCGCTCCGCCTCTCCCAGCCACGCCCCCGGCTCCCTCTCCCTCTCCATCCCTATTTAAACACTGCCTCCGCCACTGCCTCAGCCTACCCCATCATCCCTGAGCCCTCCGCCACAGCCAGAGCCACCGCCCTCTCCACTCGCCGCCGGCCCCCGCCTCCGCTGCCCTCGACCGGAGCTGAGCCCGACGACCAGAACCCCGAGCTCCTCCGCCAGAGCCCCGGCCCTCCCTGCTCTGCCTCCACCCTGCTCCTCCTCCGGCGATGCATCGCCTCCCCAGAGCGCCGTCGTGCCCCTCGCCGGAGACCTAGCCACAGCACCACCGTGCCCCCTCGCCTGAACCCTAACCCTAGCCCTGCCACTGCGTCGTGCCGCCTCGCGAAAGTTTGTTTTTCGATCTTCTGCGAAGCCCTGTTCAGGTAGCCATTTCTCTCTCCTCGCTGCCCCGTTTCCTGTTCCGTTTGCTGTGACGCGAACCCTATGTGACCCTCTGGATAACCGTGCAACCAGCTCAGTATGTCGCGTCCTGTGGCGATCGCACACTGCGACCCAAAATCAGGAAAAATAATGCCTTATTTTTCCCCGAAACTGAGTGCGCCCCGCCCAATGGGACGACTTGGTCATGTACGGACTTAACTGAAAGGTGCGCGCCGTTAATACGGACATGTGAGATTTCGCATAAGTTGATTTGGATGTGCGTACACACCGAAATCAACGCGTATCCGTCGATAACATCCCGTATCGGCCCCATTCTGAAACTCGTTGTAACTTTGTGTACACATGTTGTATCGAAATAAAACTTGCGCCATCGGACTCATAGCAATACGCTGGTCCTGTGACCCAAGTTTGGTTCGATTCTGAGAACGTTGACAAAATTGTGTATCGTGGGCCCCACGGCTCCACTTGACGGGCGATTTTGTGATCAGTTCATCGGAATCCAATTCTAGAAATTTTGTTGGATTCGTATCATTGTTCTGGACTTATTGACACTAAGTTTGACAAATTTGGAGAACTTTGTCTTCGACACATTTTTCGGTGCAAAGCGGGCCACATGTGGACCCTACTTTGATCAAAAATTGTCACTTTTGCCCCTGTGTCCAAATTAGACTCAAGGACAGGCAATTACAGCTATTTGATATCTTCTGAGCATGATGGTAATATTTATTTCAGTATCCGGAGACGTTCCTGGCGATTTTACGAATACCAGAGCAGTAGTTGGAAACCAAACACCAGGCAAGTGTACCTTGCCAAACTTGCAGTAGTTATCTGACATTGTTGCTTGAGTATTCATATGTATATACTTCTGTGATGTACATAGTCAACCCAGGACCGTTAGACGTTGCTTAACGTCCAAATAATTTTTGGGTATCGACGCCGTACGCGGAGTCGTGTAATGTCACTAGAGATTGATATCGCGATCCTATACATCCTCGTGCTTGCATCATCAAGTACGTCATACCATAGGACACCTGACACTGCTCATGAGGCAGAATCTTCCTGAGATATTCATGGTGATTCTGTATAGGTTATAGGATTTGTGACATAGACATTATATTCATAGTTATCATATGACTTGCTGCATTAGATTTGATCTCGCGTGACATGGACATGAGACATCGTGAACATGAGACGTGAAATTACATTGGGTAGGGAGAGACATACAGGCTACAGGCTGATTTTATATATGGTGCCGTAGGCCCACTATATAGTAAACTACATAGTATAACTACATAGTATAACTGCTACCAGCTCCCCGACACAGAGCTTGTAGTGGTCTCAGCCTGAGTTCTAGTGATGCTCTCAAATTGCATATCACATAGCTGGTTACATAGTTTACCCTCTTATTTCATTTATTATTGTACTACATTTATTTTGGCTTGAGTTATTCTTGTACCTTGCTATGTCCCCTGAGGACCTGGATCCGGATTGTGTCCCCAGGTTTAGCCGAGGAGATCTATCTCGAGATATATGGGACAGGAGCATACATTGGAGCAGTACTAGAACCCGAGGACGAGATCGTGCCAGAGGACTTCTCCTGAGTATTGGCTTTATATACTCAGTTATTTCTATTTTTAGTTACTTTATTTTCTGTCTATTGCATTGATGTATCAGACTTATTCTCGGATTGTTCCCCGAGACACTTTTATTGAGACTGGTTAGATTATATTTATTTGCATTTATTCTGGCATTTGATCTGTGTTTACCTTCTGTAGATGAGATTAGAATAGACTGTGACTTGTATCGTAGACCTATTTATTATTGTTACAGCTTAAGTACACCCTAATGGGTCCATTAAATTGGGTTTGTACATTGGTGTGTGCTGCTGGCCATTGCCACGTGTCTAGTCCCTAGGTATTTTGGGACTGGGGCGTGACACATACCGATAGGCGTCTTGTATGCATTTCTATACGCCCATAAAGCATCATCCAAGCGCAAACTCTAATCTTTTCTACTTGGATTGACCGTCCTTTCAATGATGGACTTGATCTCTCTATTTGACACTTTCGCTTGTCCACTAGTTTGTGGATGATAGGCAGTTGACACCTTGTGGGTCACATGGTACTTTCTCAGCAACGTCTCCATGGTTCAATTGCAAAAGTGAGTGTCTCGATCACTTATTAAGGCTCTTGAAATCCTAAACCTGGAGAATATGTTGGATTTGATAAAATCTGAAACAACTTTAGAATCATCAGTCCTAGTAGCTTTAGCTTATACCCATTTTGATACATAATCAACAGCAAGCAAAATATAAACATAACCAAAAGATACAGAAAATGATCCCATAAAATTGATGCCCCAAACATCAAATTTTTTATAAAATAGTATAGGATTTTGTGGCATTTCATTCCTTTGAGATATATTACCTGTCTTTTGGCAATTGTTGCATGTTTTACAAAAAGAATATGAATCACGAAATAAAGACGGCCAATAGAAACCACATTCTAATACTTTTTTTGCCATCCTCTTAGCTCCAAAATGTCCTCCACATGCATAAGAATGACAAAAGATGAGAATTGAAATACTTTTATTTTCATGAACGCACCTTCTTATCACTTGATCTGCACAGTGCTTCCACAAGTATGGGTCATCCCATACATAGTATTTGGCATCACTTTTGATCTTATCTCTTTGAGCCTTTGATAAGCCAGAAGGAAACATATTAGTAACTAAATAATTTACAATATTTGCATACCAAGGCAATGTTACACTTGAAGCAAATAATTGCTCATCGGGGAACGTTTTTTGTAGACAAAGTTCATCCTCCATATGAACTAAATGACTTAAATGATCTGCAACACGATTTTCTATCCCTCTTTTGTCTTTGATCTCCAAATCAAATTCACATAAGAGAAGTATCCATCGAACTAACCTTGGTTTTGCCTCTTTCGTCGTCATCAAATAGCGAAGAGCTGCATGATCAGAATAAACAATGACTTTAGTACCAAGCAAATAAGATCAAAAATTTTCTAAAGTAAAAACAACAGATAAAAGTTCTTTTTCAGTAGTAAAATAATTTTTTTGCGCCTTATTCAAAGTTCTTGAAGCATAATAAATGGCGTGAGATGCTCTTCCAATCCTTTGACCCAAAATAGCACCTACTGCATAATCACTTGCATTACACATTATCTCAAAAGGCATGTTCCAGTCAGGGGGCTGGATAACTGGGGTAGAAGTTAATAGTTTCTTTAGTGTATCAAATGCCTTTTTACATGCTTCATCAAATTCAAAAGCTACATCCTTTTGTAGCAACTTGCAAAGGGGTAACGCTATTTTGGAGAAGTCTTTGATAAATCTTTGGTAAAAATCTGCATGTCCAAGAAAAGAACGAACTTCCCGCACACTGGTGGGATAAGGTAAAGATTGAATAATATAAATTTTGGCTTTATCTACCTCAATTCCCTTAGATGAAACAATATGACCCAAAACTATACCTTGGTCAACCATAAAATGGCATTTTTCAGAGTTTAACACAAGATTAGTTTTTATGCATCTTTGAAGAACAAGTGTAAGGTTATGCAAGCATTTATCAAAAGAGTCTCCATAAACTGTAAAATCATCCATAAATACTTCTGTAATATGCTCAATATAGTCTAAAAATATGCTAACCATACACCTTTGGAAAGTAGCTGGGGCATTGCAAAGACCGAATGACATACGACGATATACAAAAGTTCCAAATGGGCATGTAAAAGTTGTCTTTTCTTGATCCTCCGGAGCAATTGCAATTTGAAAATAACCTGAATAACCATCAAGAAAACAATAGTAAGAATGACCAGCTAATCTTTCAAGCATTTGATCAATGAAAGGTAAAGGAAAGTGGTCCTTTCGGGTTTCAGCATTTAATTTTCTATAATCTATACAAACCCTCCACCCATTCTGAACACGAGTGGGAACTAACTCATCATTTTGATTTTTTATGACAGTTATCCCGGTCTTTTTAGGAACCACTTGCACCGGGCTAACCCACTGGCTATCCGAAATAGGATAGATCACTCCAACTTCAAGAAGTTTTAGGATCTCCTTTTTTACTACCTCCATCATGGGTGGGTTCAATCTTCTTTGTGGTTGACGGGAAGGTTTTGTTCTTCCCTCAAGTAAGATGCGATGCATGCATGTAGACGGGATAATTCCTTTTATATCCGCAATTGTCCAACCAATAGCCGTCTTATGCTCCTTAAGGATTTGAACAAGCTTTTCTTCTTGTGGTATACTAAGTTTATTGGAGATGATTACTGGTAATGTTCCTCCATCTCCAAGGAACACATACTTGAGGTGACTAGGAAGAGGCTTCAATTATGGAATAGGGGCCTGTAAAACAGAGGGTAAAGGCCTATTGTTAGAAATTGGTATTGAAATATAAGAAACGTTACCTGATTGTTGTATTTCTGGAAAATCATTCAATGCTACAACAGTTTTCTATAAATCAGAACTCAAAGCTAACTCCTTATGCTCTTTTTCAAGATGCTCACTAATGGCCACTTCCAATACATCTTTGCCATCAAGTTTAAAAATATTTTGTGCTAAAGAATCAATCACATTAATAGAATAAACAGTATTATCATCATCAGGATATTTTATGGCATCATAAATATTAAATTTAACAATTTTACCATCAAATTCCAAAGTAAGTGTGCCACTATGAACATCTATCTTAGTCTTTGATGTCTTTAAAAATAGTCTTTCTAATAAAATTGGGGCAGTTTGATCGCCATTTTCCATATCAAGCACATAAAAATCAGCAAGAAAAACAAAATTATTAATTTGTACAAGAACATCCTCGACTACTCCCTTAGGATAGGCATTAGATCTATCAGCCAATTGAATTACAATACCAGTTTTATTTAGAGGTCCAAGATTTAAAGATTCATATATAGAATATGGCATGACATTGATAGAAGCTCCTAAATCTAACATGGCTTTCTCATATTTATTGTTACCTATCTTAGAAGGGATAGTAAACATTCCAGGATCTTTGCATTTCATAGAGAGTTTTCTTTGAATTACTGCAGAAACACTCTCCCCAACTTTTACATTTTTATATCCTTTAAGCTTTTGTTTTCTCTTTATTGTACACAATTCTTTTAAAAATTTAGCATAGCGAGGTACTTGTTTGATAGCATCTAAAAGTAGAATATTTACCTCACATTTATGAAAAGTCTCATACAACTCATTATTTTGTTCAATTTTTTCTAGATTCTGTTAAAGCTTGAGGAAAAGGAGGTACTAGCTTATAATCACAAAGGGGTAGAAACTTACAATTGGGTACCTCATTATCATTGGCGATGTTCGTGTCTGCCACGGTTCTTTTCTCTTCTTCTTGTTTTGACATTGCAGGTGCTTCTTTTACTGGAATGTCAACCTCTTTACCGCTTCTCAAAATGATTGCACTTGCATTTTCTTTTGGATTTACTATCGTTTGAGATGGTAGTTTTTTCAGAACTTTGTGCCTCTAGCTTATTAATTGTTGTAGCCATTTGGCTCATTTGATTGTCCAAGCTTTGAATGCTAGCCTTTGTCTCCTGTTGAAATTATAAATTATTAGTGGCAAGAGACTTAACAATATCTTCTAAAGACATACCAGAGTTAGAAGTTTGGTTTGGTTGTTGTTTAGGATATGGCTGCTTGTACTGTTGGTAACTTGGGCGATTTTGATTGACAGGATAATTTGTTTGTGGATTCCCATAGTTGAAATTGGGATGATCTCTCCATCCTGGATTGTAAGTATTTGAATATGGATCGTACTTCCTTTGCGGTTGTCCAGGGAAAGCACCTATCACATTCACTTGTTCATTGGGCTCCTCTTGAAGAGTTGAACACATGTCAGTTGGATGTCTTGCTACTGAACAAATCCTACAAGACTTTGCTGTTTGCATGTTACCTACAGCCATTTGACGAACAAAAGATGTTAAACTAGCAATTTGTTGTTCTAGGAAAGAAATATTTACCTTGTTAGCATGCCTAGATGGAAGATCTAGCCTAGTGCCAAATTTTTAAGAATTTGTCGCCATATTTGTAATTAAATTTCTTGTGGCCTCAGGAGTTTTATCTACCAAAGCTCCTCCACTAGCAGCATCTATCATGCTTCTATCAGTTGGTAGAAGGCCTTCGTAGAAGTACTGGATAAGTAGCTGCTCGCTAATTTGATGATGGGGGCAACTTGTACATAATTTTTTTAAATGTTCCCAGTACTCGTGGAGAGACTCTGCATTGTGTTGCCTTACCCCACAAATTTTATTTCGGATATTGGCCGCCCTTGAAGCAGGAAAGTACTTCTCCAAGAATAGTCTCTTCATTTTGTTCCATGTTATAATGCTCCCAGAGGGTAGATAATAGAGCCAATCCTTAGCCGAATCCTTTAAAGAAAACGAAAAGGCTCGTAATTTGATTTGCTCTTCAGATACCCCCGTAGGTTTCATAGTTGTGCATACCATATGAAGCTCCTTTAGATGCTTGTGAGGATCTTCACCTACAAGGCCATAAAAAGTGGGTAATAAATATATTAGTCCAGATTTTAATTCAAAACTAGTAGTAGCATCTAAAGTAGAAAATGTAATGCATAAAGGATGTTGGTTCAAATCAGGGGCTGCAAGTTCTTTCAAAGTTCTATTTGCAGTCATGACTTTCTCTTCTTCAGGATTAGATTTGCAAGAGAGTAAGGAATCTGTAGCAGGGTCGTTCTTGTTAGAGTTTCTTTGAGCTTCCTTCTTTAAGCTGCACAGAGTTCTTTCTATTTCTGGATCACTTTGATTAGAAGATCGAGTTGCAATCATAAACAAGTAATAAAATGATAGCAAGCAATCCAGAAAAGTATATGAGAATAATTTTTTTTTTGTTTTTTTTTGTTTTTTCTAATAACCAAAAATAATTTAATTATAAGAAAAGATCATAAAAGGCACAAAAATTAACTAAAATTACTCCTCGGCAACGGTGCCAAAATTTGGCGTGCTATCGTAGGCACCCAAAAATAAAACCTTTACTCTTGAAATAATATGTAGTAGTGCGAGTAAGGATCGTTCCCACGAAGAGTAATTAGTTTGATCTTTATGCTATGTGAAATAAGATGGGGGGAGAGTTTTGGATCAAAGGAAATTAAAAAGAGCTAAAAATAATTAAAGTATTAAAACAATCAAAGGAAAAAAAATATTGGTCTCAGTCAACATCCACCATTGGAATATTAAAATTGATCATTGATGCAAACATAAATTATCATACTTTGAATATTCACCGTTGGAAGAATTTCCTATCTCTCTAAGACTTAGATAATTAGAAACAAGCGATCTAATTAGCTTTAATTACTAAATAGTCCAAGACAAGCGCTGAAGATTTAATCTAGTAATTTCTTAAAGAACGAAGAGATCGATGAAGCAAAAAAACACAAGCGCAAGCGGTTGCATTTAATTTTGTCAAAAGTTTTTCTCCTAAGATCTAATAAAATAAAGTAGTTCATTAAATCTTGGTTGCTTCACAAATTAGAAAAATCAAACAATTACGGATTTGATGTCTAATTTAGCAGTAGATCAAAATGGATAATAGACTAGTAGGCCTCCTAGTAATTAAACAAAACAATCATGAAAGTAGGCATAGAAAAACATTCAATACTCAAAGCATAAATTAAACATATGAAAATAATTTAGATCTCACAAGTTTATTGATTCCAAGGCTTCTGTTTCCTTCGACCAACAAGACTTTTAGCTCCGCACGTTCATGAAAACTTAAAAATAATATTGGAGAAGAGAAAGAAGAGTTGTGTGTTGTTCTTCATTTTCTCCTGATCTCTACCCCTTTTATAGACTCTAAATTAGTTATTTGAAGATCACAATATCTTTCCAAAAATCCTCGAAGAGTTACAACAACCCAAACAATAAAATAAAATCTTCGAACAAGTTGGGAAATGGTTAATTCAGCTCCACTTTTTGTACACAGCATAGTTAACTCAACTTCAAGCCTGATTTGGTCCATGATGTAGGCAAAATCTCGGAAAACTCAAAACAGAAAAATTGTACATCTATCACTTTTCTTTCCGAATCAATTTGGATCAGCTCAATTGGACTTCGGATGAGCAAGTTACAACCATTTTTCTATAAGGTATCAAAATTATCCAGAATTGATAATTAGCTCCATTTTGCATTTAGTGACTCCAATTGCATCCTAGATCGAAATATAAAAATAATGAGTATCTTTAGACATTAAATGAGCATAAAGAAGTATACATTAAAAAATAAAAATATGATATTTTATGTTCTCATCAGAGAGCCCCGCGGTTTGATCCCCTTAGTTGGCACATTGGCATGGCTAAGTGATTTGTCCACCAAGTCACAGACTAGGGATATGAGAGCAAAATCCTCAACAAGTAACTTCTTATTGGCAGAGGTCATCACTTATTTTCCCTTGTTGCCAGCACCATTGGGATAGAAGGAGCGGGGCTTTGTAAGGCAAGCCTTGCGGATCTTTCTTGGCTTGGTTGTTGGTGAGGGGCTTGGACAACCTCCAAAGAGCATCTCTTCATAGGCCTGTTAGTCGAACTGAACGACAACATCATCGAGGTTGTGCCAACCAACGTCATGCCAAGCTGAGCCATCACATTCTCGTAATAGGAGAAGGCTATCCCTAGCAGAGTCACCATTTTGTTTGCCATAAATAAAAGTTGTACTAAAATTTTATTACAAATTTGAAAACGTACAAAAATCCTATACAAGAATCTAAGTACAAATTCTGGGGAAGTTATCACTACCATATTCTAAAATAGGAGTATTTTTGTCTTTTTATTTATTATAAGTATTATGTATATTTTATTTTTAAATAATTACATGATATGTATATATATATATATATATATATATATATATATATATATATATATATATATATATATATATATATATATATATATATATATATTATGTTCATTAATGCATGGGTTAGTGGACTAGACCTAGAAACCCATTAGATGAACCGCTGACCAAATATAGGATTATGGATTTAATTAGTAATTTTTGGGATTAATTATTGGAGTTATAATTCACTACTGTGATTTTTATTCATTGGTGCACCTTACCGTTGCTTCAATATTTGGAGCTCTACACTAGCTTTTTCCTTCCAACAAATTTTACACCATTGTCCTAGACATGCCCGTCTTCCATTCTAACCTTTGTGTAACTCATAAATACCCTCTCTTGTGCTTCATTTTAGTCGCACAATATTCGCTACGGACTTTATTTTTAAATCTCAATAAATCTAACTTGGCAACCTTGTTCGTTCCAATCGAAATTGGAGACACAACCTCGACCAATTTTATGCAACCCAAATTATGAAAATATTCTATTCTGAGTCTTCTACGTCCATGACACTTGAATCCCACCTAATTTTAACTCCATGTACTTCCAATTAATTTAAGAACATTATTTACATTAATTTTAATTAAATTGGTGTAAGGATCCAACATAACCCAAAACTAAATCCAACACCAACCCAAATCCCCACTCACACCCTCAAGATTCATACTAAACACCACACACCCTTTTTAAGCCACTACATCACACTAAATATGGTATTTTTCCTTCTTCAATCACAAACCCCACTTTTTGTGCAATTTTTCAATTATTGGGTGCTTTTATGAAAAAGTGCAGGGATGTGTCTACCTTCCATTGGACCCAAGACATAAAAAAATATCCCCCTCCCTCATTGGCTGGTCACATAAATTTTTTCTATTTTTTTGGAGTGTGCAACACTCAAACCTCTCCCCTTAAACCATCTCCACCCTCCATTCAAACCAACACCATCTGCACTATCCAATTTCCTTTATGTAAAAGCCAACCCCATCACAAGGAGCACATGTTTAGCCCTAATCCCTAGGTAATCATCATCCTCTTCTTTTTTATACAAAAATTCTTCCCTCTCCATTATTTTCATCACCATCATCAAACTACAAATAGAAAACCCTAAACCAACCCTAACTGACTTCACCTTCCTCCCCTCAACTGTTCACGCCGGGACAGCCGACTTCCTCCGGCCTCCACTCGCCTAAGTAACCACCGACTGCAACCACCGCAGTCACCATCACCATCGTCACACCCGACCTATACCCCATCGGATCTGAGTAGTCGATCCCGAGCACGACCCCAACTTTTTTCCGACTCCACCATCGTACCACCGACTCCACCACCACCACGGCCATCCCTGAGTCATCGCCACCGCCACCATTCTCATCATCAGCCACAGCTAAACAACTGCCACTACCAACTCTCCTCCTCCGAGCATACCCACAATCACCACCGCCTTCATCGTCACCGAACAGTCGACTACAACAGCCTCCTTCTCCGATCATCTCCCCGCTGGATCAACATCTCCCATCACCTTCACCATCGACCCCGACTCCCCATGCTGCACCTCCATCACGACTTCACAACACCTCCACATCACCATCAACACCTTCTCCTCCTCCGTCAATGATCACCACCGCCTCCGTCATCTTCTCCGACTCACCACTATCTATACCTACACCGCCATCAACCACCACAACCACAGCCAGTCACCACCACCACCTTTTCGACCGTCTTTCCTGAGCATCGACCACCACAGCCCCGGCCACATCAGCACCTCCACCACCTCGACCCGTGCACGGTTGCCATAGTTGACCGGATTACCCTCGCCGAAGATCAATCTCCACGGGCCGCGGTCGAACGTCACCCCTCCTCGGTCACGCGTACACCGAGGTTTCTCTTTCCTTCATGTTGTGTTGTAGGATATTGTGTAGTCATGATCCCCAGTGCCTAGTGTACATATATGCATGTTTAATAGTAATTAGTATTAATAATAATTAGGTTTAATAATAATTAGGTTTAGTAATTACTTGAATAGTAAGTAGGGTTATTATTTACTTTACGGGAAATTTCGGTTGTTAGTTGTGGGTATCATATATTTCTATATATTGGTATGACCTAGGTGTATTAGTATATAAATATAGTAGTAGGTAATACTAAGTTATGTATTAAGGTGCTATATATATATATATATATATATATATATATATATATATATATATATATATATATTAACGTATTTTTGGTAACTCACTGCCTTGTGTACCTAACCTACTAGCTAGACCATGTGTTAGTGTTATACGAGATTTGGAGATTTGACATTGTGTTAGTATTAGGTATTTGTCTTGTTATGCACGGTATTTGAGAACATGACACTCGTGCATTTAGACGTGCATACTAGACCCTGCTAGTTGACCATTACCACCCCTACTTGCGCAGTACAGTTGTACTAGTGTAACGACTGATGTTATTGTTATTATATTATATAAATATAGGACCATTGGATCGTTCTGTGAGACTTCGGGAGCAGGACATTGGTATTGCCAGCTCAGGACCACAGGTGAGTACATTCTTTGATAATTTCTGTTATTTGATAATTTTTATAATTCAAGTATTTAGAAATATTTTATCTGAATCTTGACACTGTACTACACGGACTAGTATATAGATTGGATCTGCAGTCATGAGATATTGCATTGGTTATCGTATTGACATTATACACGACATTGATATTAGACATTTTACATGATATATTAGACATTGATCGTGTATCATAATGTGTCATGGTTGGATCAACTGTACTAGTTGGGGACGGGAAAATTGCTAGTGAAAGATGTGATCATAACCCTATCGTACAAGTATAAAATATTGTTAGTGTTAATCATACGCCTCACGTATGATTAGCCAGGCCATATAGCGATCGTACAAGTTTCCAAGCCGATCACATATCAAAACTACTAATTCAAACACTTAAAATAGTTGTAGTTCTTCATTTCAGTTTCATATATTACATTACCCTGTATATGATATTGTAGTTCTTTCTCTTCATTTCATATATGCACTGACTATACCATATTGCCTATATTGCCTATTCTCTTTACTTTTTGCCATTTGCATCTATTTTATTATTTTCTCTCAGTATATAGCATCATCTGTTTATTGCTTTATAGTCCTTATCAATTAATTGGAACTTCGCTCCAATCCTGACTGGCTATATTTTTTTCAGACTGTGACTTAGAGGACTGGTGTCCGACATATTATGGACCACAGGGAGAGTAGCTGCAGCCTTGGACCTTGTAGCTCAGGTGTGATTTTGGGAGGTCTAGACGGGATCACTAGTTATTTAGTTAGTTTCTTTTAGAAGATTATTGGTACCGGATTTGTTTTCGACATACTTTGAGATTTGGATGTTATTGTTTGCAGTTAGATTATTTTGCTTATACTTGTTTTATATTTCATTTATTTTCTTCGATATCTTATCGTGCTTTAGTTATGTGGATGAGTATTTTCATATTATATTGTAATATCTGTGTCTCCTTATAGAGTTGGATATTCGTGTGCGATTTATTAGATAGTATTATGACCTAGACAGCGTTCTACCATCGATATTATGGCGTAGGCTGTATGTACCGGCGTACTTGTACCCCTATATCGGGTGCGGATCGTAACACATTTTTAGTGGTGGCCCATGCAGGTCAGACTTCACAATTAAAGCGATATCGTGGTAGTATAACGAATTCGTTGTACTACTATGAGCCTGTGACAGGATCTAGGGTATAACATACTAGGATGAGAGCGAATATTCAATCACAACTAGGAATATTTCTAATCTATTTATCTTGTTATCCTTATTCTTTCTGAATATTGCTGCCTTCAGAATTTTACTATCATTCCTTGATAAAATTGTATCTATTGCCTTGATTGATTCTTTTCGGTCTGTCTTCAGGATGCCGCCGAAGACTAGGTCCTTGGGATTGGGACCATCAACTTCAGAGAGGTCTGCCACCTCTCGACCTGACGGAGAGACATCTGAAGTTCCTCCTCCTCCACCTGTTCTGAGGGTTACCCCAGCTGTGACGGAGCACCTTCCTCTACCACCGACTTCGTTTCCCGGAGGTATGCCCTCTGATGGGGCACATATGTTTACTTTGATTCAGGGCATGGTAGATTCCCAGAGAGTGACGGCAGAGGCCCAGCATATTCAAGCTGAGGCTCAGAGGGTGCAGACAGAGGCACACCAAGCGCAGACTGATATGATCAGAGATAGCATAGAGAACGCTCACCAGATGGCACTACAGGCAGTTGAGAGAGTTGTCCGGCAGTATTCTGGTCAGCAACAAAAGAAGAGACCAGGCACTATAGTTGACTTCAAGAGGATGTCACCTCGAGAGTTCAAGGGTATCGAGGGCATACTCTACGTTGAGGACTGGCTAGAGGATATAGAGAGGAACCTGCGATTGGCCCAGATTTTGGAGAGCTTGTAGATAGAGGCAGCCGTCAGTCAAATGTTCGATATCGCACTAACGTGGTATCGCACGGAGCCGAGACTTACTGCTCAAGGACTTACTTGGAAGACTTTCAAGGAACTTTTCAAGGAGAAGTTCTTTCTCGACGTGGCCCTGGGAGCTTTGGAGAGTGAGTTTCATAACTTGGTACAAGGGAACATGTCGATCGACGAGTATGCCACAGAATTCTGTCGATTGAGCCATTTTGTATCGTCTATGATTCGGGACCCAGGAGATCGAGGCCAAAAGGTTAGAAAAGGACTGACGAGGGAGATTAGGTTGCGTACTTTTGGTCGTCTTACTGCTACCTTTGAGAATATCTTAATAGATGTCCAGATTACAGAAGAGGATTTGGACCTCAGGCCTAAGAGAAGTCGCAATAATTCTAGAAATACAAGTGGCAGTACAGGACCAGCCAAGCGTCCCCATATTCAGCAGCAACCAAGGACGTTTCAGCATCACCACCAACAGTACCAGACATCGGTTCATGTTCAGCAGGATCAACAGCAACCTTTGGGGCAGGTACAATAAACTTATTATTTCTATAAAAAGCTAGGTCACCTTTAGGAGAGCTGTAGAGTGAGGATAGGACTTTGTTTGTACTGTGGCACTGTGGGACATTTAGTGAAGTATTATCTTTTAGCTCCTTATCTTCCCGGACAGCGCACAACTCCAAATCATAGAGATCCAGTTAGGCCACTTGTGGAACTGCAGATTGCTCAGCACCCACGGAAGGAGCCACCCCAACAGGGCAGGGCATTTGCAATGATGGTCGAGGAGATCGATACTGCAGGTGATGGGTTAGCAGGTTCTGTACTTTTCTTTCCTTTTGTTCCTTTCTATTTGATTGATGGATTAATTCCTTAGTACCGTAGCTTCTATCAGTGATTTTTTTGCTAGAAATAGTTAGTAGTATACCCTGACAGAGACTGCAATATCATGACAAAAGAGAACATAACCATGCATGTTTTCTCTAGATTGCATGTTGTATGACTGTAGGTAGGATTTTTTTAGACCTTGATTATTGGGGGTTTGACCGTAGTGAAGATTAATGAAGAGGTTATGACTAGACACAGAGAGACAAGGTGTCTTAAATTTTGAGGACAAATTTTTTTTAAGGGAGGTAGACTTGTCACTACCACATTCTAAAATAGGGGTATTTTTATCTTTTTATTTATTATAAGTATTGTGTATATTTTTATTTTTAAATAATTGCATGATATATATATATATATATATATATATATATATATATATATATATATATATATATATATATATATATATAATATTGTGTTCATTAATGCATGTGTTAGTGGACTAGACCTAGAAACCCATTAGATGAACCCCTGACCAAATATAGGATTATGGATTTAATTAGTAATTTTTTGGATTAATTATTGGGTTATAATTTACTAGTGTGATTTTTATCATTGGTGCATATTACCGTTGCTTCGATATTTGGAGCACTAACTAGCTTTTGCCTTCCAACAAATTTTACACCCTTATCCTAGACATGCCTGTCTTTTATTTTGACCTTTGTGTAACTCATAAATATCCTCTCTTGTGCTTCATTTTAGTCTCATAATATTCGTTACGGGCCTTTATTTTTAAATTCCAATAAATCCAATTTTGCATCCATGTCCGTTCCAATCGAAATTGGAGACACAATCTTGACCCATTTTGTGTAACCTAAATTATGACAATATTCTATTATGAGTCTTCTACGTTCATGACACTTGTGTCCCACCTAATTTTAACCCCATGTACTTTCAATTAATTTAAGAACACCATTTACATTAATTTTAATTAAATTGGTGTAAGGATCCAACATAACCCAAAACTAGACCCAACACCAACCCAAACCCCCATTCACACCCTCAAGGTTCATACTAAACACCACACACCTTTTTTAAACCACTATATCACACCAAACAAGGTATTTTTTCTCATTCAATCCCTAATTCTAATTTTTGGTGCAATTTTCCAATTGTTGGAGGCTTTTATGTAAAAGTGCAGTGAGGTATCCACCTCTCATTGGACACAACACATGAAGAAATATCCCCCTCCCTCATTGACCGATCACATAAATTTTTCCTATTTTTTGGAGTGTGCAACACTCAAACCTCTCCCCTTAAACCATCTCCACCCTCCATTCAAACCAACACCATCTCCACCATCTAATTTTCTTCATGTAAAAGCCAACCCCATCCCAAGGAGCACATGGCCGGCCCTAATCCCTAGGTAATCATCACCCTCTTCTCTCTCATACAAAAACTCTTCCCTCTCTATTATTTTTATCACCATCATCAAACTACAAACTAAAAACCCTAAACCAACCCTAACCGACTTCACCTTCCTCCCCTCTACTGTTCACGCCGGGACAGCCGACTTCCTCCGGCCTCTGCCCGCCTGAGCAACCTTCGACTGCAACCACCACAGTCACCATCACCATCGTCACACCCGACCTACACCCCGCCGGAGTTGAGCAGTCGATCCCGAGCGTGACCCAGATTTCTCCCCGACTCTACCATCGCACCACCGACTCTACCACCACCACGTCCATCCCTGAGTCATCGCCACCGCCACCATTCTCATCATCACCCACAACCAAAAACCTGTCACCACCAACTCTCCTCCTCTGAGCATAGTCGCAGTCACCACCGCCTCTATCGTCACCTAACAGTCGACCACAACAGCCTCCTTCTCTGGTCATCTCCCCGTCGGATCAATATCTCCTCATCACCTTCACCATCAACCCCGACTCCCTACACCGCACCTCCATCCCGACTTCACAGCACCTCCACATCACCATCAATACCTCCTCCTCCTACGTCAACGATCACCATCACCTCTGTCATCTTCTCTGACCCACCACCATCTACACCTACACCGCCATCAACCACCACAACCACAGCCAGTCACCACCACCACCTTTTCGGCCGTCTTCCTTGAGCATCGACCACCACAGCTCCGGCCACATCAGCACCTCCACCATCTTGACCCGTGCACGGTTGCCACAGTTGACCGAAGCACCCTCGCCGGAGATCAACCTCCACGGGCTACGGTCGAGCGTCACCCCTCCTCAGTTATGTGCACACCGAGGTTTATCTTTCCTTTATGTTGTGTGTTGCATGATACTGTGTAGTCGTGAACCCTAGTGCCTAGTATACATGTGTGCATGTTTAATTGTAATTAGTATTAATAATAATTAGGTTTAATAATAATTAGGTTTAGTAATTACTTGAATAGTAAGTAGGGTTATTATTTACTTTACTGGAAATTTAGGTTGTTAGTTATGGGTATCACATATTTCTATATGTTGGTATGACCTAGGTGTATTAGTATATAAATATAGTAGTGGGTAATACTAAGTTATGTATTAAGGTGCTATATATATATATATATATATATATATATATATATATATATATATATATTAACGTATTTTTGGTAACTCACTGCCTTGTGTACCTAACCTACTAGCTAAACCATGTATTAGTGTTACACGAGATTTGGAGATTGGACATTGTGTTAGTGTTAGTTATTTGTCTTGTTGTGCACGGTATTCGAGCATATGACACTCGTGCATTTAGACGTGCATACTCGACCCTGCTAGTTGACCAGTACCACCCCTACTTGCGCAGTACAGTTGTACTAGTGTAACGACTGATATTATTGTTATTATATTATATAAATATAGGACCATTGGATTGTTCTGCGAGACTTCGGGTGCAGGACATTGGTATTGTCAGCTTAGGACCACAAGCAAGTACATTCTCTGATAATTTTTATTATTTATTAATTTTTATAATTTAAGTATTTAGAAATGTTATATCTGATTCTTGACACTGTGCTATACGGACTAGTATATAGATTGGATATGCAGTAATGAGATTTTATATTGGTTATCGTATTGACATTGTATACGATATTGATATTAGACATTGATATTAGACATTATACATGATATATTAGACATTGATCGTGTATCGTAACGTGTCATGGTTGGATCCACTGTACTTGTTGGGACGGGGAAATTGCTAGTGAGAGATGTGATCATAACCCTATCGTACAAGTATAAAATATTGTTAGTATTAATCATATGCCTCATGTATGATTAGCCAGGCCATATAGCAATCGTACAAGTTTCTAAGATGATAACATATCAAAACTACTATTTCAAATACTTAGAATAGTTGTAGTTCTTTATTTCAATTTCATATACTACATTATCCTGTATATAATATTGTAGTTATTTCTCTTCATTTTATATATGCACTGACTATACCATATTGCCTATATTGCCTGTTCTCTTTACTATTTGCCATTTGCATCTATTTTATTATTTTCTCTCAGTATATAGCATCATCTATTTATTGCTTTATAGTCCTTGTCAATTAATTGGAACTCTTATCAGATTTTACTTCGCTCCAATCCTGACTGAATATTTTTTTTTCTGACTGCGACTTAGAGGACTGGTGTCCGACATATTATGGACCATAGAGAGAGTAGCTGCAGCCTTGGACCTTGTAGCTCAGGTGTGATTCCGGGAGGTCTAGCCGGATCAATAGTTATTCAATTAGTTTTTTTTAGCATATTATTGGTACCGAATTTATTTCCGGCATACTTTGAGACTTGGATGTTATTGTTTACAGTTAGATTATTTTGCTTAGACTTGTGTTGTATTTTGTTTATTTTCTTTGATATCTTATTGTGCTTTAGTTATGTGGTTGAGTATTTTTATATTATATTGTAATATCTATATCTTCTTGTGGAGTTGGATATTCGTGTGCGATTGATTAGATAGTATTGTGACCAAGACAGTATTCTACTGCTGATGTTGCGGCATAGGCTGGACGTACCCGCATACTCGTACCCCTATATAGGGTGCGGGTCATGAACGAAGTAGTAACTATGAGATCTGATTTGCGGTCGATCACTTTACTCCTTGGACTACAAGACACGAAAGGAAGAAATACAAGAACTTGATTACTAGAGAACTCGACAGCATGAAGGCTCTGGCAACAGCATGCAAGACCTCTCTCTCTCTCTCTCTCTCTCTCTATCTCTCTCTCTCTCTCTCTCTCTCTCTTCCGTCCTCTGTATCTTTATGGAACAACACTGATCCCATATTTATAGTACTAAAATTTTTTTATGTGAACATGCGCCCACAAATGAGCAATTTATACAGTGTTTGATATTTTATGCGCGCATATTTGGATATCCATTACCCACGTTCTGCTTAGTGGGTGCACGAAGTACTGTCAGCCTGACACGTGAATCCCTGTATGAGGAAATCTTAGGTTGTGGTAACAAATACTTGCACATATTACATGATAATTATGGCATTAAATACATATAATCTTCTCAAATTCTTAACCGCACACTGTCGGTTAAAAGTGAGCAAGTGCGCATACGTTTCTTCCTCAGTGGAGAAGAATATAGAAAAGTGTGCATTATCGTGAAGGAAGCACAGGCGTATTTTTGTCCACTTTTTGTGAAGAAACAATACTGGCTGGCATATTATTGTAGAGGCAGCAACACTGGCATATTTTTGTTGAGGCAGCGGTATATTGGCGTACTTTGGTGAGAATGGCACATTGGCTTATTTTGGTAGAAGGTAGCATGAAAGCGTACTTTGGTAGAAAGTAGCATACTGGTGTACTTTGGTGGAAAGTAGCATAATGGCATACTTTGGTAGAAAGTAGCATGATGGCGTACTTTGGTAGAAAGTAGCATGCTGGCATACTTTGGTGACAGTAGCAACACTGGCCATAAAATGACAACTTGGGTCGGTGTACAAAAGATCTTCAGCATTTAATGACTTTGATCCCTTCGGACACTGTGTCATCCTGTCAGTTGTCAGTTTGGCCCATTAAATGATGAGAAGACAAGTTTGATAGAGTACACTCGCCTATCCGAGCTAGTTTGGTAAAGAAGTGAGCCACTGAGAGAAAAGTACGCCTTATCTTCGAATTTTTCAAGGAAAGTGCGCCTCTGCTACATATTTCAAGCAAGTGCGCCTCTACTCCTTTCAATCATCTGTATGGCCTTTGTAAGCATATTTTCTATGATTCTGTAGTTAGACCCTTTAAGATTTTGGAGAAGGTGGCACCAGTGGCTTATTGACTTACACTACCACCAGCTTTGGTTGAAGTTGACAATGTCTTCCATATTTCCTAACTATGAAGATATATACATGATCCAAGTCATGTGGTGAACTTCGATCAGCACGAGCTTAGTGCTGACCTATCCTATATGGAAGAACCTATTCAGATTATAGACAAGAAGGAGAAAATCTTACGGAATTGATCAATATCGTTGGTTAGCATGCTATGGCAGAATTATGCAGTCGAGGAATCGACTTGGGAACTCAAGGAGGAGATGAGGAAGCAGTACTTTCCTTAATCGATAATCTAGAGGTAGGACTTTAGTTTTAAGTTTCAAAAAAAGAAATTTTTTTTAGTAGTATATTATATAGTGCCCCGCTCCTAACGATTCACTACATGATGCATGTGGCTCGATTGACTCAGTAGAAACTGAGTATTGGGGAAACCTGTTGGCATAATCGATCACGGATGAATGCAATGAACCTTTCCAACTCATGGATCAGCTTTTGTTGGAATGAGTCAAAAAAGTTTCGTTGGATGTTTTCGCTGCTTGGTTTTGATCAAATGTATTTTTTGTGATGGTTTACAATAATTGGTTTCTTTGCCCATTTTTACCGATTTCTTGCATTCATTCTTGAGAACTCTGAGAGAAAGAAAGTTAAGAGAAGGTGTTCTGATCGAATCTTGGGGACAATTCATGTAAATGTATGATCAAAGTCTGACCGTGCAAGCATTATCCTTCTTTTGACATTCTCTAGTCGGTAAGCGAATCAATTCCTTCTTCTCTACTCATTCACGCCCAACCATAATAATTGAGTTCGCTTGTAAACCTTTCTAAGTCCAATGATCGATAAAGCCAGCAATGCCACAAGTTAATACTACTGTTGTAAATCAATAATTTATATTGATAAGAGAAATGTTATAGAACTTATAATATGCATAACACAGAAGGATTATATCTATCATATTGAGGTTTGGCACTACAAATGGTGGTAACTTGGAGCCTACGGGTTACTAATCGATACAATGAATAAGTATGTTGAACGAGAATGAAATATTGTACATGTTTCTTTATTTACTCCAGTATCTTATATTGAAAATTATGCTTATCATCGAGTTGTAGATGCATTGTATGGTCATAGAAAATTTGTGCACAAGGTGTAGCAAATTTTCTCGAATGGTACCGAGGGCACTAGGAATGTTCGGCCCAGGGAAAATATTAAGCGCTTTGGTAGCGCGGGGTATAAGCGAGACACTCATTGAGGCTTGCTACCTTCTTGAATAGTCCTTTGCACGCTCTTCGAATTCCTATATGGAATGTCCTTCATGATGCAATATCACCAGTGACCCGAATGAGAGATTTGCATGCTAACGATTGTCTTTTACAAGGCGGTAAGTATTATCATGTATCTTTTACATGAACAACCATCGACTGTGGGTAAGTACACGTATATTTCTATAAAATTACATATTTCACTACTTTACTGTTACCCTCATATTTTCAATCAAGGGTAGTTTGGTAATTGACATGGATATTTTAATTTTAGGATGTATTGTATTTAAATATTGTGCATATGTGAATATTTATTTGTTGTATTATTTATTGATTATTAGTTATAGATTATTTTAGACTTGTGTAGTGGACCTAACCAATTTATTAGTTGCATGAACCCAACATTTTTTATTGGTTTAGATCCATTAATTAGGCCCATTGTTAGGAGGATGGATTAATTAGTGAAACCATTAGACTAGAACCTTCCCTCCTTAATTAATTTCTTCATGAGAGGCCCCAAGGGTAAATGGAATATTTTACATTGCTTGGGGGAGGGGGTATATGGCCGGCCACCATTAGGAGGAGAGAGAGTGTCTCTCTCTTTTTATTTTTATTTCCTTTAGATCTAGTTTTCCCTCTTTCAAATTTTCTTCATTCCCTCATCAATTCTCCACCATTTTCTTTATAAATTCCTTCCTTATTTCTTAATTGAGACTACTACATCAAGGATCTACAAGAAGGAAGCAAGGAGCAATAAGGAGGAGGCCAAGATCTACAAGGAAGAGGAGCTACATTTTAATTTGGAGATTTTCAATGGGAATCCATCTCCCAATAGGTATATTTCAGTTTTTTCTCTTCTAGTAGACTCTAAATTTGAGATTTAACCATAAGAAACCAACCCACATGCATAGGCTACCAATAGGAATTGGGTTTAGTTCATAGGAGACCTATGTTGGAAGTTATGTGCATTTTGGTGTCAATTTTGGGAGAATTCTGAGATTGGCACATGTGGTGTTTGTCATTTGGTCAAATAGGTCAATATAACATATGATTGCTTATTTTTGACTAGGGTCGTGTCCACAATTGGGTACGTGTAGGCCGTATCTCGTTAATTTGGTGATACGGATTAATTTTGGGGGTTTTTCTTCGATACGGGGACTTGTGCATATCATATCGTGACACGAACACGTAGTTGATCTAATTATTATATATTTTATTCATATTTAGTGTATTAGACTTGCTCATGTCCTTCGGGATGCGTTTGGTTGTGTGTTGGAGCCGTATCGCAAGCGTATCATAGAAGGAGTGTGATACGGGTGCGGTACACTCCACGTATTTGGTTTTTGGTCCTCATTTATCTACATATATATATATATATATATATATATATATATATATATATATATATATATATGCTAATGAGTTTATGTACATATATAGATATATGTATTGATATATATATTTATATGTGTATGTGTTATATATATATATATTGTTATTATATAGGTGAGTGTATTTATATCTATGTGTTTATATCTATGTGTGAGTGTATATATGTATTAGTGTTTATATATACACACACACACACACACCCATATATATATATATATATATATATGGGTGAGTGTGTGTGTGTGTGTGTGTATATATATATATATATATATATATATATATATATATATATATATATATATATATATATATATAGAGAGAGAGAGAGAGAGATATTGAGATACCTCGATATATATACATATATGTGTGTATATATGTAGCAGTTATATGAGTAGATATTAATACATATAGATAGATTTGTAGAGTTATATACTTAGAAGTATATATATATATATATATATATATATATATATATATATATATATATATATATATATATATATATATATGTGAGCCGTGTTTGTGTTTGTGTTGTGTGAGTATATGTCAGTATTGGGAGAGCAGCAAGAGGAAGTGACACAGCAGCTATATACAACTGCATACAAGAGGAAAGGCAGTATCAGTACTGCATAGTGCAGCACTGAACATTCTTGCACGGCTGTGCGGCAACTGCATTCAGTATCAACACTATTGTCACGCCCCAGTCCCAAAATACGTAGAACTAGGAATACGTAACATGCCCAGCCGTATGTATACGAACTCCAATAAATGAAAAATATATATATACGTACGCTGTACATGAATATCCAATCCACCAGTGGTAATATACTGTCACAATAAGTCATACACAATCTATATCTCATCCACATCACAATTAATTAGTATAAATAAAGAGCTGAATAATACTGAATATCCAAAAGGAGTATCAAGTCTGATAGTCAGGTGGAAACAAATCCACTACAAAATGACTATATTGAAGTAGCAACATGTCTAAACTGTGGTAATAAAATCACAGGTACCCTGAGGGTAAGGCCTCCTCAGTCATGTACGTAGAGTCTGGTCCAGGGCCGTACTCCTGTGGGTACTCCTGCTCGTCCATATCTGGAAAGGGACCAGGTCCTCAGTGGGACGTAACAAGATACATATAAACATGCCAATAAATACCGAAATAAAAATATCTACTGGGTCACCTAACCGTCTATGTGTATGCAGTTTGAGAACAACTTTCCAACCGGTGGGCTATCTGGCCATAAATGGGATTGACATGATTTTCTCGGAGAATCAGAGGCCTACAAAGCATGTCGTCTTTTGAACGACAGAGGCCACCAAGTAGTATAGGGGTTATCTCGCGTATCTTCGGTGGAGCGTACGGGTTATATATAAGGAAAGTGCAAAGGAGCCTAAATATCTTACTTGTTGTTCTCCCCATCCCATGCTCTAAGCATGCCACATCCATGACAAGATAAAACCTCTAAATAACTGTCAGTCTACTAGCATACCAAGTTACTATCAGCAGTTATTCCTAACGCACGGATTATTCATACAGGCAGCCAATCCAATATGTAGTCCGAGAGCTATATGAGACTCACAAATCGTGTAGCAACTGTGTCACAGCCAATGAACCAAATAATGCTCTATAATACTAGGGTGGTCTCATGAATAAGGTCCAATGCAAATACATAAATAAAATAGAATCATACATCATTTGGAATGTAAATAAGAGTATTATGGCAAGGTATACTTGCCGAGCAAAAGTCCTGTATATTGTACGTCCAAACAGTATTTTTAGTTGAAGAAGAAGTGGGGTTTTTGGTTTGGGGTGAACTGCATGAATATATATATATGAATAAGAGGTGGTGGAGAAAACTTAGTGGTTAAGAAACTACTGTTGCTGTTTCTTTCTTCTCATTGGTTTAGGTTTCGGTCAAGGATTATTTAGTAATAGTGTTAAGGAGTGGTGCAATGAGAAGCTTACACGTATAGGTCAGGAAAGTAAAGCAAAGTTGAGTTTTGATTCTGATGCAGATATTTTCTAAGGGGGTGTGGTTTTACGCGTGGTGAAAGGAATCTTAAGCGGTGAAGGATATTACGCAGGGAATTGCTGTTACGCGTAGAGAAAGGATTTAAGCGGGTTGGTTTTACGCGCAGTGAAAGAGTAGTTTACGCGTATGAGTTATACGCGTAGGTTTGCTACTGCTGCTATTATAGTTACGCACGGAGAAAGGAGGCAAAGTTTTACGCGGCCGTTGCTGCTATTATGGATTTTACGCAGGAACGTAGTATACGCGGGTTTTGGGTTTGATCTAATAGGAAATTCTATTTTCTATTCTTTTCTCTATTCCTTTTTCCTAGATGCACAAATACTCTAAATAAAATCTACCTCCTCTATTTAGCTCATAATAAATAAAATAGGGTTTCAGGATTAGGGATCTTACAATTATGCAGTGCAGTATCACAGCAAAGAGAGGAGCAGCAGATCAGCACAGGCTGTGTGCAAGGAGCTCATGCACAGCATGAGGAATTAAATACTGCATTGAGCAGTCGAGGCACAATAACTATAGTATGCAGCCATCAACCTACAGAGCATCAACTGCAGTAAGCTGTAGCACCCATCCAACAGTAAGAAACCAATGCTGCAGCAGCTAGCTGCACTATGTAGGCAGCAATACAATTACATTGTGCAGCTGCACTGAGGAATAGCAGCCAGTAACCAAGTGCAGTGGGGAGAGGCTCGGGCTATGCACAGCCAGTGTGTGCAGTTGTTGTGGCTGCATAGTACCTCCAAGGTTTATTCAGTTTCTGTGTAGCAGTCCAGTTAGTCATCAATATCAGTTTCTGTATCAAGTAGCAGTTCAAGCTCAGTTTAGTTTCAGTTAGTTGGTGTCAGGTGGATTAATGGTCGTAGTATAGTTAAATATGTTAGTATGATAGTATATAGTTAGCTATATATATATATATATATATATATATATATATGATACATTGTCAGTTAGTGGTTTGAGAAATAGTTAGCTAAGTAACTGTTAGTAACTATCTATGTATAGTATTGATATATATTATAGTACTTAGTATATGATATTTTATAGTTAGTTTTGGGGTTATTTATATATTAACTATATTCATTAGGTTTGAATTACCTTGGGATATCAAGGTAAAGTCAAGGTAATGGGTGGATACCAAGGTATTGGGTTGGGTATCGAGATAGGTTGCAATACGCATTGGTGCAAGGCCAAGGTATCATATTTTTTTTGATTTGTTATAGTATTATGTGTATTGACTTGTATATATATATAAAAACTATTATTTTCATATATTAAAACTTGTGTATCTTAGGATACGGCTTTTTAAGTGTCTCTTACTATCCTAGATTAGTAGTATAGCTTAGTTTCATAGTGCATTGACTTAGTATCTTAGTGTTAGACTCTTACAACCTAGAATTAGTCGATTTAACTTAGAATTGTATCGATTTAACTTATTTTCATTCTAAACCTTGTATTGATGCAATATACTATATATAGGTTTATGTGACACCAACTTGGGCATCGAGAGACACACCTTGCTCAGGACCTCAGACGAATATATTTCTCTGATAGTTTTCAATTCATAATAGTATATATATACGTGTTCTAGAATTGTATACTTGATTCCGACGTAGTGATTTTATGGACTTGTACTACATGGATCCTATCAGGAGATATTATCCTCTACCGTGTTCAGCGGGTACTCGTGTACACGTATTTTATCGTGTATATTGGATATTGATTTATATTTTGTATTCACACATTGCTCGTTTTTAGTGTGCTTATTCATGTACAATCACTGCTCGTGTTCAGTGGTTATTATATTCGTATACACCTACTGCTCGTGTTCAGTGGTCATATTCGTAGCGTGCCATGACTGAATCCATTGGTATTAGTTGGGGATGGGAGAGTAGGAGTTGATAATGTGATCAAAGTCCCATTGTTCATCGTGTATATTCTGATTACATACCTTACTTGTAATCATCCTACCTTATTGATCATGTTCACCCAAACCAATTACATAATAAACTTGTATTCTAAGGCACATTAGTTAGATTGCAGTTATTTTATCATATTGTTAATATTCATATTATTGTTCTATATTCTCATATATTACCTGTATACTTATTTTTTATTCATTCATATGTTTAGTGATCTTGTATTTCATTTCTATTATTTATTTTATATGCTCGATTATGTTATTGAAACTGCTTTTAGAGGTATATACTTCGCTCCAATCCTGACTGGATAAATTTTTCTAGATAATTGGCTTATAGAGCAGTGTCCCACATTCTACGGGCCGCAGGATGGTATATCTATATAGGATAGTACTATAGACCAGGAGGACTTAGTTGCAGAGCCCGAGGAGGTCTAGTTATTTGTGTTGGCTTGTATTAGACTATATTTGTTGTAATTCACAGTTTGTATATTATTTCAGATTGTGGATGGTATCTTGTTCTTTCTTTTGCTATTTCATTCATGCTTTATCTTTCTTAGTTGTTTTGTGATTGAGATTAGTTATACTTATAAGATACCATATTGTTCCTCCGTTTGGAGTTGAGATAATTAATATGTACCATATTATATTGTTGAAATATTAGATAGTTAGAAATGACCCAGACAGCGTTCTACCGCCAATGCTACGACGTAGGCTGGACGTAACCACGTACTCGTGCCCGAATATCTGGATGTGGGTCGTGACACATTTTTAGAGGTGGCCATGCAGGTCTAGATTCATAATTTAGCGATATCGTAGTGGTGCTCACCTAGAGTACTCCTACGAGTCTGTTTTAGGAAATATGATTTAGGTTGAGAGTTTACTCAATCATAACTAAGAAAATTCCAAAATCTGTTTTGCAAATCCTTATCTATTGAATATTGCTTTACTTTGATTAAAATTTTATCCTTCTTTGATGATATCGTATCATATTCAATATTGATTTCTTATTTTAATCTATCTTCAGGATGCAACCGAAGACGCGTTCCCGGCGCTCAGGTGCCGCGACAGCATAATCAATCACTTTATCACCAATGAGGGCAGCATCCTCAAACGATGTTCCAGCACCTAGCTTCAGGAGGTCAGCTTCACCGGTCCAGGTGGGCATATCAGCAGCAGCTTTCAGAGATGCTCCACCTTTGGTACCGAGGATAGGGCTGACAGTTTCCGAGGATCTTCCACCCCTACCACCTGCAGTTGATCAGACGCAGATATTTGCGCTCTTCCAGCAGATGATGGATGCACAACAGCATCAGTCAGAGGTCCTGTGATAGAGTGTGGAGAATGCTCATCATATCGCACTCACAGTAGTTGAGAGAGCTTCCACAGCCCAGCCACAGATAGTACCACCTCAGTTTATTCCTTAGCAGCCAAGGTCGGGTACTATCATATACTTCAAGAGGATGGGCCCGAAGGACTTTAGAGGCACAGAGGGGATCCTTTATGCAGATAATTAGATCGAGGATATCAAGCGGAACCTGCGGCTGGTACAGATTCCAAAGAGATTACAGATAGAGGCAGCGGGGTGTATGATGTTCGATATTGCTTTGATATAGTTCAGGACAGATACCAGGATCATAGTACCAGGACTTACTTGGGAAGCATTTAAAGAGCTTTTCAAGAAGAAATTCTTTCCAGATGTGGCTCTGACATCCTTAGAGAGCCAGTTCTAGTACCTCGTCCAGGGAGGTATGTCAGTGGACGAGTATACGGCAGAGTATTGCCGACTAGGTCGCTTCATGGAGGGGCAGAACCCTAGAGGTAGAGCAAGGAAGTTCAGGAAGGGCCTGAACCGGGAGGTCAAATCCCACACCAACGGAGATCCTACCGCCATCTTCGAGAAGATTCTCAGACAGGGGCATCGAGCGGAGGATGACTTAGAGCTTGCTCTAAGAGGCTGAGGGACACAGAAGGATCCAGCACCGACATGGGTCCAGGAAAGAGGCCTCATTTCCAGCAGCAGCACCAGAGGCATTACTAGCATCCGAGGTAGCAGTATCACGGGCCAGCTAGAGTGCCGGCACAACAGATGCACCAGATCCAGAGGGCAATTATTCCTTACACTTTTTGTAAGAAGCAAGGACACGGATGGGATGCATGCAGGATAAGACAAGGCAAATGCTTATTATACGGATTGGAAGATTATCAGTTGAGGGCATATCCTAAAGTCCCAACTGGTTCAGTTTAGGGCAGAGGACAGGCACAAAGAGCACCCACTAGACCACCAGCAGGACAGCAAAGAGGACCTCTACCACCGCACCAGCAATAGTTTGCTCAGCATCAGTAGCAGAGAGGTGCTCAATGACAGGGATGAACTTTTTCCTTGACTGTCGAGGAGGAGGAGCCGGTTGGCGATGTCATCTCAGGTTCAGTTTATCTCGATTCCTTTCTAGCTCATGCTTTATTTGATTATGGTGCTTCTCATAGTTTTGTATCTATATCTTTTGCTTTGAGGCACCATCTTGAGTCTGAACCATTAGTGAGGACTTACAAGATCACGATCGGAGGTGGCATTATCTTGGTTAGTAATATTTGCAAGAACCAGAGAGTTTATTTGGGAGGCCGAGAGTTGAGCGTAAGTTTACTCGTAATGCCACTTTTGAGTTACGATATAGTACTCGGGATAGATTGGTTGAGTAGGTATCACGCTAGTATCGATTGTCATAGAGGCAGAGTTTTATTTCAGACGCTAGGAGGGCCAGAGTTTGAGTTTATCCCAGGAGTAGCAGGGCAGAGCGAAGGCAACTTTTGTGGAGCTTTGGTATAAGATCAGGAGCTGCTACATCCGTTGATTGCAGAGTTCATGGATGTCTTTCCAAATGAGTTACCGGGGTTGCCACCAGACAAAGATATGGAATTCTCTATAGATTTGGTGCCAACCGTAGAACTAATATCTTAGCATGTCTATAGAGTCAACAACAGCGAACTGGCGGAGTTGAAGAAGCAGGTGGATGAGTTGTAAGACAAGGGCTTTATCCATTCTAGTTCATCACCATGAGGGTGCTCCGATACTTTTTTTACCAAAGAAGGATGGGTGGTACGTACGTGTATCGACTACATGGCACCTAACAGCATCACTATCAAGAACAAATACCCGTTGTCGCATATTGATGATTTATTTGACCAGTTGAGCGGAGTGAAGGTATTCTTAAAGATAGACTTAAGGTCAGGGTACCACCAGGTGAAAGTGAAAAAGGAAGACATTCCTAAGACAGCTTTCAGCACTCGTTATTGGCAGTTTGAGTTCTTGGTGATGCCATTTGGGTTGACAAATGCCCTGGCAGTATTCATGAACCTGATGAACAAGGTATTTCATCAGTACCTGGATCAATTTATTGTAGTCTTCATAGATGATATTCTGATATATTCGAAGACCCCAGAGGAGCATGAGCAGCACTTGAGGATAGTTCTGTAGACCCTCAGGAAGAAGAAACTGTATGGCAAGCTATCAAAATGTGAGTTCTTCCTTGATAAGGTTGAATTTCTCGGGCATGTTATTATAGGAGATGGAATCTCAGTGGATTCGAAGAAGATTTCGGCAGTTGAATCGTGGTCTACCCCGAGTTCAGTAGCAGAGATCAGGAGCTTCCTTGGATTGGCAGGCTACTATCGGAGGTTTATTCAGGACTTTTCAAGACTTACAGAGCCGATACTAGACTTACTAAGAAGGACATAGAGTTTGTCTGGACTGAGGATTGTCAGTCAGCATTTGAGGAGCTGAAGAAAAGGTTGATTATAGCTCCAATCTTGACATTGCCATCAGGAGCAGGAGAATTTTCCATATACAGTGATGCATCAGGTAAGGATTTGGGTTGTATATTACAGCAGAATGGGAAGGTGATTGCCTATACTTCCAGGCAATTACGTCCGTATGAGAAGAACTACCCTACCCATGACTTAGAGTTGGCAGCAGTTATCTTTGCTCTCAAATTATGGAAACATAACTTGTATGGAAAGAGAGTGGAGATCTTCACAGACCATAAAAGCTTGAAGTATGTATTTACACAAAAAGAGCTCAACATGAGGCAGCGGCGATGGTTGGAGTTGATGAAGGACTTCAACATTTCTTTATAGTACCATCCTGGGAAGGCCAACATAGTCACGGATGCCTTAACCATGTATCATGTGGCTATATGCTTGACGAGAGATAGATATTTATTGGCCGATCTTGACAGTTCGAATATTAAGGTATTAGTTCCTAGAGTCGCAGTACACATATGGGGACTTTAGGTACAATCAAAGCTGATGGACCAGGCCAGAGCTGGACAGTATGAGGATGAGTCTCCGAGGAGCATCAGAGCACAGGTTCAGACGGGACTGGCAGAGGACTTCATCATTGCAGATGATGGATCATTGTGGCATAGTACCATATTGTGTGTACCAAGATAAGCATTGCACGAGAAGATTCTACAGGAGGCGCATCGATCTTAATACTTTATGCATCCAGGTGCCAACAAGATGTATAGAGACATGAGAGAGCATGTATGGTGGTATTGTATGAAGCGGGAGGTAGCTAGCTTCATATCCAGATGCCTGCTTTGCCAGCAGGTGAAGGCGGAGAGACAAAGGCCAGGTAGATTGCTTCAGTCTTTACCTATTCCAAAGTGAAAATGGGAGCATGTGACCATGGATTTTATTTTAGGACTTTCGCATTCTCCAGTAGATAAAGATACAATTTGGGTCATCATGGATAGTTTTACCAAATTAGCCCACTTTCTGCCATTTAAAGTGGGTACATCTATAGAGAAACTCACGGAGATGTATGTGCGCCAGATAGTTAGATTATATGGTATTCCAGTGAGCATA